>JAZAYU010000020.1:4836364-4878864 GCA_038501625.1 Corbicula japonica | reverse complement strand
AGTCAGGGTCATGATGGTGAATAAGTTTCAAAGCTATAGTACAATAAGTATGAAAGTAACTAGCTTGCACGCAAACTTTAACCTGAAATTCTAAGTCGAAAAAGGGCCTTAATTTGATTAAAAATGAAAGAAAGAGTTATGGTTCTTGGCATACATAGTCAGGGTCATGATGGTTAACAAGTGTCTTAAGTCTCAAAGCTATAGTACAAGAAGTATGAAAGTAACTAGCTTGCACGCAAACTTTAACCAGAAATTCTAAATTGAAAAAGGGCCATAATTTGATTAAAAATGAATGAAAGAGTTATGGTTCTTGGTAGAAATAGTCAGGGTCATGATGGTTAACAAGTGTCTTAAGTTTCAAAGTTGTAGTACAAGAAGTATGAAAGTAACTAGCTTGCACGCAAACTTTAACCTGAAATTCTAAGTCGAAAAAGGGCCATAATTTGAACAAAATGGAAGTTAGAGTTATGGTTCTTGGCAAACAAACTTCAAATATGATGATGAACAAGTGTTGAAAGTTTCAAAGCTGTAGTATAAGTAGTATGGAAGTTATGGGTTTGTACAGTAGCTTGCACGCAAACTTTAACCTGAAATTCTAAGTCGAAAAAGGGGCATAATTTGATAAAAATGAAAGTTAGAGTTATGGTTCTTGGCATACACACTTGGGATATGATGATGAACAAGTGTTGAAAGTTTCAAAGCTGTAGTATAAGTAGTATTGAAGTTATTAGTTTGTATAGTAGCTTGCACGCAAACTTTAACCTGAAATTCTAAGTCGAAAAAGGGCCATAATTTGATCAAAATGAAAGTCAGAGTTATGGTTCTTAGTATACACACTCGGGACATGATGATAAACAAGTGTGCCAAGTTTTAAAGCTGTAGTATAAGTAGTATTGAAGTTATGAGTTTGTACAGTAGCTTGCACGCAAACTTTAACCTGAAATTGTAAGTCAAAAAAGGGCCATAATTTGATCAAAATGAAAGTTAGAGTTATGGTTCTTGGCATACACACTCGGGACATGATGACGAACAAGTGTGCCAAGTTTAAAAGCTGTAGCTATAGTAGTTTTTAAGATATAGGTAGGTTGCACGTAAACTTTAACCAAAGCGGGACGCCGACGCCGACGCCGACGCCCAAGTGAGTACAATAGCTCGACATATTCTTCGAATAGTCGAGCTAAAAATGGTAAAATAATGGTAAATAATGGTAATATACACTGAATCCCCTTTAAACCGGACGAGGTCGGGACCGAATAAAATTTCCGTTTTAAAGGGGTTTCCGGACTAAAGCGGTTTTGACAACTGGACAAGATTTCAACTTTTTTTCAAATATGGACATTTGGATGTATATTATATACAGAATTAAAATGATCATTTATAATAAGTAATAGTCTTTTCAGATTTTAACTAACAAAAGTTAAATGCATTATTTCAATACGAGAAAATGATCAGCACACTTCCTCCCCATGATATTTAATAATTTTAAATAAAAACAAACCAAATCATATGATTTTCTACACAACTGATTTATTTTAATTGAGTATTGAAGCAGAACCACTTTAAACAAATACACTAGCCTATTGCCAAATGTCAAACATGTCATAATTTTTAAAGTTGTGAAAAGACATTAAATAAACCTCAGTTTGTTGTCACAGCAACTATGACCAATCATGACATGCTCTAGCCATACACAAATTCATACAGGTGTGAATAAATCAACTTTCTATGACAATAATATTGATTAACTTCATATACTGTGTACATGTATTTTTAAATGAAATTCAAAATTTTCATTCCTTGATGGGCCGAACATTTCCATGTTATCATGAAAAATTGTATGAAGACTTTAATCTTGTCCGGTTTAAAGGGATGTTTTATAATGGACAAATAAAATTTGGGCCATAATTCTTGTCCGGTTTCCTGAATAAAGGGGTTTCCGGATAAAAGGGGTGATTTATAAAGTAAAAAGTTTTAGGCTGGACGAGATGTCCGGTTTAAAGGGGTTTCCAGACTAAAGGGGTTCCGGTTTAAAGGGGTTTCAGTGTAATGGTAAATAATGGTACCAGAAGTGAAAATAATGGTAACTAGAGTGAAAATAATGGTAAAATAATGGTAAATTCTGGTACCAGGAGTGAAAATAATGGTAACTAGAGTGAAAATAATGGTAAAATAATGGTAAATAATGGTAAAGTAATGGTAAATAATGGTACCAGGAGTGAAAATAATGGTAACTACAGTGAAAATAATAGTAAAAAAATAGTAAAAAATAGTAAAATAATGGTAAATAATGTTACCAGGAGTGAAATAAATGGTAACTAGAGTGAAAATAATGGTAAAATCATGGTAAATAATTGTAAAATAATGGTAAATAATGGTACCAGGTGTGAAAATAATGGTAACTAGTGTGAAAATAATGGTAACTAGAGTGAAAATAATAGTAAATAATGGTAAAATAATGGTAAAATATGGTACCAGGAGTGAAAATAATGGTAACTAGAGTGAAAATAATGGTAAAATAATGGTAAATAATGGTAAAATAATGGTAAATAATGGTAAAATAATGGTAAATTATGGTACCAGGAGTGAAAATAATGGTAACTAGAGTGAAAATAATGGTAAAATAATGGTAAATAATGGTAAGATAATGGTAAATAATGGTACCAGGAGTGAAAATAATGGTAACTAGAGTGAAAATAATGGTAACTAGAGTGAAAATAATGGTAAAATAATGGTAAATAATGGTACCAGGAGTGAAAATAATTGTAACTAGAGTGAAAATAATGGTAAAATAATGGTAAATAATGGTAAAATAATGGTAAATAATGGTACCAGGAGTGAACATAATGGTAACTAGACTAAAAATAATGGTAAAATAATGGTAAATAATGGTAAAATAATGGTAAATAATGGTACCAGGATTGAAAATAATGGTAACTAGAGTGAAAATAATGTTAACATCATGGTAAATAATGGTAAAATAATGGTAAATAATGGTACCAGGAGTGAAAATAGTGGTAACTAGAGTGAAAATAATGGTAAAGTACATAAGAAATGTTTTGTGTATCATTAAGATTTATGTTTCTAGATGCAATAATTATAATATTATCACCTCTATTGAAATTATATTTGACTGCGCTCCCTTCAGAAAATGTCAACTAAATTTGTCAGGAGTGTGACATTATGCACATATTGCAATATTCTGTCAACATATCCTTTACATGAAAACAAGAGCATGTCTTTTTCGTAGAAGTCTATGTCATGTTTTGTTAAATTGTGATCAACAGGAATGGCCTTAGTGAAACATTTTTGAGTACACTGCACTAATGTGGTTGTCAGGAGTGTGACACATTTTCTTAACAATATGAACTTTTTATCTTAATGCGATACCACAAGTTCTAAAGCACTTATATTAGATGCTTCAACATATATTTTAACAGAAATACACATTTAAATAATAAGAAAGAGTAATACTTGTATTTAAGCACATAAAATAATATTCTTTGATTTATTAAATATTGGTCAATAAAGCTCTATAAAATTTTAATTCTGCCACATTTGAGTAACTTGATCACTGTAAAGACTGTACAAACATATGGATCAACAAGTGTGGACTTTTTATGAACTTAAATTCTTTACATTTTTTCACTTCATTTGCCATTTTTCAAATGACAATATCTCAGCAACCAGTTGACCGATTTCAAAAATCTTTTCAGTTCTTCAGTCAGTTTCAATAGGCAAAAATACAGAATAACAAGTTTGGAATTTTTATGAATTTTAATTTTTCACTATTTTTTCACTTCTCCAGCCATTTTTTGAAACAGCCCATTAGGGATCATCCACAAGTAAGGTCCAATTATCAAGTCAAGACAAATTCTGGTTTGAAGACTCCATGAGATGGAAAGCGAAGCTGGTGGTAGGACAATATGTCTTAAGACATAATTAGATTATGACAAGTTGTAGACCATTATATGAACTAAGGCACTGCCTTTTCGGAATCGACCAATCAAAAGTGAAGGATATACTTCATAGATCATATGTTCAACAGTAAAACAAAGAAACAAGTCAATAGTTATTTTGTCGTTTTTATTTACATTTGAACCCAATCTGGTCACAGTTCTCAGACACTACACTATATTTTAAGTTATTACTACTTTCGTCCTTGCATTTTGCCTTTAGAGAGACTTTTTAATTTTTCATTTTATCAATGACAATGCAATGACAAATGGAAGACAATGTATTTCCTTAATGACATAAATACTTGACTGTGTGAAGTTTGGAAGACTCTTATGAGCAGTTGTTTGCAAGCAAGATATTACCTTAAATTCCGAGTTGAGATATGGTGACACCAATAACAGAGCGTTGTAGCTAAGTTTGTCTTAATCTTTGAATACTCAAACTTCAAATCACCAAACAGTGCTGGGTCACATGATTTAAAATAATGCTACAAGTCACACTATGTCGAGGGTTTTTTTTGTTCCATTATTCACCAAATAATATTCAAAACACAATTTTACTGATGCTTTTTGTCAATTAATGTTTTCAGTGAGGTGCACATTAAAACGTTAAAACGCTTTTGTTTTATTTAATATAATTGTCTTAATTTCACATCCATTATTTGGGGCGACATTTGTGTTGTTTTTTTTTTGTTCTTGTCGATCAACATCGATTTCAAAAGCTGCATGCTCCATCGCAGGAATTAGTGGTAAGCCCAACATATAGGCTGTAAGCTTCCTAAGACTGTGCTGGACAAAATTGTCAAACTGTGCCCAAGGTTATAAAACTGAGCATGGAAACCAGCCTCAAATCTTAAGCATCTGATTGGCTGAAATGGCGACTGGTTACCATTTCAGCCAATCAGATGCTTGAGATTTGAGACTGGTTCCCAATCTCAGCTTTGTAACCTTCAGCCCTGGTCTCCTCTGAGCATTCAATGTGACGCTGAAATACAAATGTATTAAATTCCACTATTAACTTATTTATCTTGAAGTTCAAGCACAATTTATGGTCTTTGCTTTTTGAATTTATTTTTGACAATAAAACTGATAAAATATTTGAAAAATAGTTTTATCGAATAATATTGCTTTTCTTGCCCTGGCAATACTACATTTATCCTGACTCTTTAATGCGGTTACCCTCATGTTCTTATTTTTGTTCACTGTGGTGTCTATTTTGAAACTGACCATTTTGTTAACCATGCTATCTCTTTCTCTTCTTCTTGGCTGTGTGGAGAGGCTGTGTCTTCTAAATGTGGAAATTCCTGATATGCATTTTCACTTTTTTTCTTACAGAAAAATATTTTCCCATTTTTATGATGAACCTCCACTCCTTGTAGACTCTTTATCACATGAACAAACAGGGGTCCCGTTTGAAATGTCCCTTGGACTCTTGAAAATTAAAACAACCTCATTATGACCAGAATGATTTTACCAAAGTGAACCGTGAGATTCAACAGCTAGCGGACCCCTGGAAAAGAAAAGAACAATATCAGCAAGAACAACGTTGGTGTCTGACCTGGATCTACACTGTTTGCTTCTTGTTAAGAAATAGCCTCATGAATCTAAGTGTGCACTTAAGACTGCACAGGTGTGCCTGCTGATCAGGATATACACTGGTCACCCATGTGATGTAATCATGGAGTAAAGGGTCAAAAGAAAATAACACAATAACCACACCCTGGTATCGGCTCTCCCAAGTACAGGTGGCACTCCCACATACAGCTCACGGTAAATAATTTTAGAGGAGAGGAGGTGTAAGTATTTCGTTTATATCTCCGGAAATTCAAAACCTTCTAGAAAGTTAAACATACCAGTGCTCTGGTGAATAAATAATGACTATGTTCTGCAAAACTAGAATTTGGTGTTCCGCCGAACACATGTGTCGCCTGCTTGCAAAAAGTTGAAATGTGGGCCTTTGTTTTATCACATATGATAAAAAATATGTAATTCAAGTTGCATTGCAATACTACAAAATTACTAATTTTAATTGATCAGTTATTATCTTTATTGTATATTCCAATTATATGCAAAATAAAGTTTCAAATCTTTCAAAGGTGCACAACTCAAAACAGATATAACTTTATTAAAACAGATGCCATATATCAAGTATTGTGTCAAAAGAAAAAAATACTTTCCAAGTTATAAGCAATTAAGTTTCCGGTTATAATAATTGTAAGGGGCATAACTAAAAAAGGTTAATCAGGAGTTATCACTCTCAGTGTCACAGATGGCTTTGTTGATGCAGTTGACATATTTCAAATATACATGTATAAGTAAACATGACAAGTACTTTCAATGTTATAGGCAATGTTAACTATCACATCTAAGTCATTTAAATAGGGCATAAGTTAAAAAAATAGTGAAACAGGTGTTATCATTCTTGTTGTCAAAAATGGATTTGTTCAATACATGAAGAATTTTCTATATAGGACAAGAACTTAAAGTTAGAGGTAACATAATGTTCCAAACTCCAAAAATGGTCAAACAGGAGTTATCATTATTGGGACGGGCTGTCTCTAATGTTGGCATAACTTGTGGCCCAACCCATTTGCTATTTTATTTTGTTAATTTGACTGTACATTTTCATGTGTGTAAAGTTTATAAAATAGAGCAATAAAATATGTTTAAACTAAATCATTATTGTTGTTACAGATGGCTTTGTTAATGTAGATGATATATTCCAAGAATCAAGTTTATAGGACAAGTACTTCCAAAGTACTAGGCAACATTAGATTTCATATTAAACTCATTTGAAAGGGTGTTACCATTCTAGTTTTCAAAGATGGTTTTGTTACAAAAATTATATATATATTCCAAGTTTTAATAATGGGAAAAGAACTTTCAAAGTTAAAAGCAACATTTAGTTGCATTAAATTCATTTGAAAAGGGCAGAACTAAAAAAATAGTGAAACAACAGTCATCATTCATGTTGTCACAAATGGCTTTGTTCATGCAGATGATATATTCCAAGTATTAGGTTAATATGAAAAATACTTTCAAAGTTATAGGCAACATTAAGTTCCATATTTAAGTCTTTGAAACGGGCATAGCTCAAAAAATATTGAAACAGGAGTTATCATTCTTGTTGTCACTGATGGCTTTGTTCATGCAGATGATATATTACAAGTATTAAGTTAGTAAGATCACTGTATATAAACCGATTGTATCATCTACCGGATATAGCGCACTGATTGTCACAAAAACATAGTAAACAGTTCCAAAATGAGGAGATTTTGTATGTATTGTAATGAGAAATCCAATCGACAAATACATGTTCAACAGGCGATTCTCGTAGCACTTGTTTTGCAAGACGTTATTACCTTTTTTATCCAATATACTTTAAAAAAAATCGCTTAAATCAATCACAAAAAGTACCGTTTGCACTGCGTACTGTTAAAAAATCAGCGTAAATGTTTATGTTTAAACAGGTTTTGAGAGGTATTCTCATGCTAGCGATGATGAAACATATCATTTTTATTCTTACAATAATAATACTACCATAGCTGATCAATTAAACATCAAAACATTAGATTAAACATGCATGTAGCTTCGACCCAGACTGTATCATTTATTGAACATGTTAACTCAATCATTGTATGTTTCTAGTGATCTATGTGTATAACTCATGGCGATTTTTTAAAGATGATTTTAGTATATTTTTCGGATTTAAGAACAACGGCTTGATGTAAAAACATGTATTAAAAGTGCTTCGTACAGAGATATGTGATACGTTATGAAATATAAGGGCCTCGGTGCCTTTATATTCTGTGGCGACACGAAACAATTGGATCTACCTGACTTCATTAGTTAACACCCATGTCGCTCTGAAAACTACAATTTACAACAAGCGATAATTTATGTCGTCCCAAAATTTTTTGGATTTGATAAACATAGTCTAAGGTTTCTTAAAAGTAATAGTTTCGAAACTGAAGGTTTACGATTATAAATACATACGCAGGTAGGCGTGACATACAAATTCTGAGGCAAACAAGTTATTTAAATACTCATATTTTAAGCTGATGATAAACCCTTTACTCAATGTACGATGTAGATCATCGTCAGCTAAAACATCCATGCCATTTGATCGGAATATACAATGGTCACTTGTTTTCAGAAATATTCTAATAAATGTAATAGCAAACAGTGTACAGCAAAGGCAACGTACTACATATCCCATGGAGTAAAGGGTCAAATGGAACTTTAGCAAAAGAATCAATGTCTTGTTTTCCGCCCAAGGATTGACTATCACAAAGGTCTTCCCTTGACAGTCAGGTATGTTCCCATGCTGATTTCAGTTAAAGGAATTAGCGAATTCGCTTTCTAACATATTTTCATAATACATTTATACTAGCCATTAAAATAATGTTTTGAAAACTGATTTGTGTAAACTATGTGTATGCCAATTTATCAGTTACAAAACAGTTTATAGTTTATTTCAAGGTTTGTATGAAATATTAAACGGTCGCCCAGCTGCGATGGGCCTGACAGTTTAATTTTTATACAAGCCTCCAAACTAACAATAACAGTATATAAAGGCTCCGAGGCCCTTATATTTCATAACGTATCACATATCTCTGTACGGAGCACTTTTAATACATGTTTTTACATCAAGCCTTGTTCTTAAGTCCGAAAAATATACTAAAATCATCTTAAAAAATCGCCATAACTGATATACATAGATCACAAGAAACATACAAATGATTGAGTTAACATGTTCAATAAATGATACAGTCTGGGTCGAAGCTACATGCATGTTTGGTCTAATGTTTTGATGTTTAATTGATCAGCTATGGTATTATTATTATTATTGTAAGAATAAAATGATATGTTTTATCATCGCAAGCATGAGAATACCTCTCATAACCTGTTTAAACATAAACATTTACGCTGATTTTATAACAGTACACAGTGCAAACGGTACTTTGTGTGAGTGATTTAAGCGATTTTTTTAAAGTATATTGCATAAACAAGAGGGCCATGATGGCCCTTTATCGCTCACCTGAGTACAACAAAGTTATTTTTAGTAACAGTGACCAAGACCCAAATGACCCATATTCGAACTCATCCGAGAAATCATTGGGACAAACATCCTGACCAAGTTTCATGAAAATCGGAGCAAAAATGTGACCGCTAGAGTGTTAACAAGAAAATTCTATTTTTAGTAACAGTGACCTAGTTTTTGGACCCAGATGACCCATATTCGAACTCGTCCAAGAAATCATTGGGACAAACATTCTGACCATGTTTCATGACAATCGAGACAAAAATGTGACCGCTAGAGTATTAACAAGAAAATTCTATTTTTAGTAACAGTGACCTAGTTTTTGGACCCATATTCGAACTCGTCCAAGAAATCATTGGGACAAACATCCTGACCAAGTTTCATGACAATCGGAGCAAAATTGTGACCGCTAGAGTGTAAACAAAAAAATTCTATTTTTAGTAACAGTGACTTAGTTTTTAGACCCAGATGACCCATATTTGAACTCGTCCGATAAATCATTGGGACAAACATCCTGAGCAAGTTTCATGAAAATCGGAGAAAAAATGTGACCGCTAGAGTGTTTACAAGAAAATTCTATTTTAAGTAACAGTGACCTAGTTTTTGGACCCAGATGACCCATATTTGAACTCGTCCGAGAAATCATTGGGACAAACATCCTGACCAAATTTCATTACAATCACAGCAAAAATGTGACTGCTAGAGTGTTAACAAGAAAATTCTATTTTTAGTAACAGTGACCTAGTTTTTGGACCCAAATTACCCATTTTCGAACTCCTCCGAGAAAACATTGGGACAAACATCCTGACCAAGTTTCATGACAATCGGAGTCTATGTGTGGACGGACGACGAACGACAGACGACGGACGACGTCCGACGGACATTCATCGATCCTAATAGCTCACCCTGAGCCAGCTCAGGTGAGCTAAAAAGGTAATAACGTCTTTCAAAACAAGAAACGAGAATCGCCTGTTGAACATGTATTTGTCGATTGGATTTCTCATTACAATACATACAAAATATCTTCATTTTTGAACTGTTTACTATGTTTTTGTGACAATCAGAGCGCTATATCCGGTAGATGATACAGTATACGGTTTGTATACAGTGTTGTATCATTCTGTTTTATTAGTTCAAAGTTCCTCTCTTCGTGTTTTTTGTACGCCATGATATATTATTTCTCCAAATATACTTGATTTGTATAGACAATATATGTAGACGAACTCCTCCATCTTACCTAAAAGCATACACTTGATAAAATCAGCAAATGCGCATCGCCATAAGTGATACAGATTATTTGAAAATCATTCAACGAAGATCGCACTACATGATACAACAGAAACAGGCGTGTTTGCCATAAATGATAGTATGATAATGCTATAGATGATACAGTCATTACGAAACACACCCCTCAAACATTTTAATAATTTACACTATCTATACATTTAAAGCAATATTGTAATGTAATAATCTTTACGTTCATGTCATAGAGTCATATAACTAGTATTTATTCGTGCATCAGAGCGTTTTTTTGTAGAGAATAACAATATTTTGATACAATCATGTGGGTCATTTGCCAGATCTTCTTGTGATTAAATGCAATTTTGCAAGTTTTTATCCCTATATATGTGCAAAACAAATGGTATGACAACCAATAAGGACTATACAAAATATAACGTACTTGTTTTTGTTGAAGGTACTTAAAATGATCCTAATAATTCCATTTTCAATGTGTTATTTACAAATTGTTTATATCGCAGCCATGCAATCACCTTACTATATCCGGCATATGATACAATTGGTTTATATACAGTGATGACTAGCACTTTTAAAATCATAGTCAACATTAAGTTCCATATTAAAGTCGTTAAAAAGGGGCATAAGTCGTTAAAAAAAGGGGCATAACTCAAAACATAATGAAACAGGAGTTATCAATCTTGTTGTCAGAGATAACTTGGTTCATGAAGATGATATATTCCAATTATTTACTTAATAGGAAAAGGACTTTCAAAGTAATAGGCAACATTAAGTTCCTGATTAAAGTCGTTTGAAAGGAAAAAACTCAAAAAATACCGAAACAGGAGTTATCATTCTGTTGTCACAGATGGCTTTGTTCATGCAGATGATATATTCCAAGTATAAAGTTAATAGGACAAGTACTTACAAAGTGAAAGGCAACATTAAGTCTCATATTTAAGTTCCATATTTAAGTCATTTGAAAGGGGCATAACTCAAAAATACTGAAACAGGAGTTATCATTCTTCTTGTCACAGATGGGGTTGTTCATGCAGATGATATATTCCAAGAATTAAGTTAATAAGACAAGTACTTTTAAAGTTATAGGCAACATTAAGTTTCATATTAAAGTTGGGGGACTACCTGACGACGGCACCGACGACGTCGCTGGACAATAGGATCCCTATGTGTCTACCTGCTATCGCAGGCGACACAAAAATGCAAACCTTATTTCTATTTACTAGAGTAGCATTCATATTCTGTTCTGTAGTTTTCTACCAATTCTGCAGAAGTTTAAAGTCCACAGCATTCAACAGAATGATGTTATACTTGGCTGAAAAATAGTTGTATTTTAAATCTTATAACTAAATAAATTGATAACCGAAGTCAATCACGTTTTACTTCATGTGGCTTATGAAGATGGACATATTTTGCTGTTGGAGGTAAACAGTTAACATATTACACTTCTGATGAAAGCTTCATGCTATCTTTAACTCCTATAGGCCCTACACAAGTTACAATTTATTCCACTAAACCCTTTCCTCAATGTTGAGACTGGTTTCCAATCTCAGCTTTATAACCTTCAGCCCTAGATCATCTGACACATCTGCTTCCAGTTAGAAAGAACTGTAAATGTTTCTAATGAACAGTGTAGATACAGATCAAACCACAAAAATACCTGATGCGTACGCTTATCTGGAGCTCTCTGCTATCTGATGTGGATTTACACTGGTTGCCCATGCGGTAAAATGGCGTGTCCATGGATTCAAGGGTTGAGTAAACACAAACAATGATACAAGATTACCCTACTATAAAAGAATAAGCTATCACACGAACCCATCTGTTTGTACAACATTGCCCACATAGAAATATTTTGGTGATCAATCATATGTAGTGTCAGTCAGGAATATGGCATGTTCATGTCACGGCCGGTGATGACATGCTTTGAGATTTTGCTACACTGCGGTCATGTAAAATGTAAAAAAGGGCAAAGTATGTAATGCCTTTACTGTATATTAATAGTCAATTAATAAAATTTAATATACCAGTTGTCTTTTTCCTCTATTCCAACGTGGTATGTCACATTTCTTTCAAATGGTTATATCAAACTGAAATACATATTTAACAAAAACAAAATTATAACAATTACGATCTTTGCACTATGTACAAATATCCTTTATAATAACTGATTTTATTTTCTAAGTGAGCGATCATAACAATATAAATGTACACTCATTTTGCACTTTATTACAATAGTCTTTCTTCAGATTGTATCTATTCTGCATTGGAAGACATTCAGCCTTATGTGTTTGTACAAAAGTCGCGCACAATCGTTTGGACTGTGCACGTATGTTTTCTCTTGGTTATTTCCAAAAATTCCATTACACTTAAATTTTTAAAACTTTCACCGAAGATGTAGCTATGTTTTCACATGGCTTGTTCAAATTTATACCCAAGGTTCCTGGTCCCCCTTCATACTTGCACAAACATATACAACTAGAAAATAAATCGTTAAACGATACGTCGAGAGAAATGCATATTGTGGTAACTTAGCACAAAGTATGGATTTTTCCACTGTTAAAATTATTTTTGGAAACAATTGTAGCGCGACACGTTATTTTCCCATTGATTTTACAGTGATAAAATACATAATATATAAACACTTATCGATGTAGAATATACTGAGCCTTAAATTTCAAAAATAAAGTGGCAAGAGTTGTAAACAGGTCAGCACGAGGGTAATCAGAAAGCAGCATCAGTCGATATTACGGTTCTGGGATTATAGGAGGAAGTTACGTTAGATGATATTATGGGTAAGGGGCTGAGCTATAGGAGTTCAATACAGATAGTGCAGTGCTATGAACGTATACGATTATAGAATTTACGCGAAAGTGCGATTATAAGAACGCATGCCTTTTTCTAAACAATACTGGTTCCAAGGTTATAAAACTAAGGTTATAATCAAGTCTAAAATTTCAAGCATCTGATTGGCTGAAATGGCGATTAGATGCTCGAGATTTGAGACTGGTTTCCAGGTTAAGTTTTATAACGTTTTGCACTGAACTTTCCATAAATAATGAAGATTGCGACAATAAGTAAAAGCTGTTGAATTTTAACGGATGGAATATTTGATTTTTCACATAACGAAAATGTTATTCCAAGAATCCCAGAAAATGTACAATTTTTGTATTTCTTATAGTTCTTACGCGTGTTGACAGAAAAAAATCACAGATGAAACAGGGGCGTAGGCATTTTTTTAACAATTTTGGATATAATTCCAGAATTAGCAATTTTTTTCTATTGCCAATACTAAAAGTTGAAGGCCGATTTCCCAATATTTAAGTAAAACGAAAATTTAAACTATAGGCAATCGTCTTGCTATTTGAGAAGCTCATAATCGAATCGGTTGGGTTATCGCTCTCAATTTGCCAACAAAACTCTCTCGATTCGCACAGAAAAAAATCATGTTACGAAAAGAGAATGAAAAATGTTTGTTGTAAATTCTGTAACCTTACATGTTCAGTGTAAATTAGTGCGGATTGTGTTAGTGTTAGTAGTTAAACGGCTGCTGCTGCTTCTGACAGAATCCCGAGAATTCGGAACTGCTTTGTTTTTGGAATAGAGGTGAGTTTAGGTAAAAATAGCACCGTATTTCTTTCGCCAACGTTAACATTGCTACGTTATTTTATATAGTTTTTTAGACTTTCGCGCGCGCATGCGCGAAAGTCTTAAGCTTGAAGTCTAGAACACGGAGACGGTGACGGTGTATCACTGCGACATCGAGCGTATTCAAGTAAGCGGGTTTTGTGGTCACCGCGAAAGCAGGCCGAAATGAAATGCAGACGTTTTAAGCACATTCAAGCACACAATTACACGAAAGAATAGTGATCTATAGTACGTGTCCGTGTAATTTTGTAGCGTCCATGCCAAAAACTCCATCAAACAAATGTTGAGTGAAATCACGTTCAGCTACGTTAGTGAACAAACAGCTGAATATGCATGAGTAGTTTAGTTACGCCTGACAAGTTCCATAGTTGTGCGGCGTCAGAAAGTAGTGCATATTAAGAAAGTAAATTTATTACGAACGATGACGAACATTTGTACAGACAGTGCGACAAAGAAAAGAAGAAAACAATATTATGTTGTTGTTCAAACAAAAATTAAGGGATATTAAAAATCCAATTATAAAGAAATCAGTCACGTGATCAGTGACTAAACTGTATTCAGGTCAGCGAGAAACACGTCTCTTTTTATCAGGATGTTGTTTTGTTTTAGACAATTAACAGTTTAGCAATCTCTTATTACTCTCTTAATTGAATTCGTTTTATCTCTAACCAGGAAATAACGGTTGTGCTTATCTTAACATTGGCCAATTCTTGTTAAATGCTGGCAATTACTCATCGGAGATATAACATGATACTATGAATGAACATTCTCTACAAAGTTTAAGTAGCACCGCCTACTAATTAATATTAATAGCTTATGTCTCATTGATACTAGAAGTATACTCTACAGGATTTAGTATTGTTTAGCCAGCTTATACACTACATAACATTTGCATTTACAATAGTAGACAGGGGCGGATCCAGGATTTCAGCAAGTGGGGTTCAACTCAGCGAGTTATTTTTTAACAATGTTAATTTTAACTAAGCTAGATAATCAGTCCGTTTATGAGGCCCAAATTAATTTGTAAGAGGCCTAACTTATCATGGGGGGTCCGGGAAAATTTGAAAATCTATATGCCAAATCCCGCATTCTTGGGTATTTTGTGGGGATTTTATAGCAGATGTTTGACTACTCTTTCATACTGGCCGTGAGCAAGTATTTAAGTTGACATGCAGTTTCTATCGTGTGCACATATTAAACGATTTTAGCCAGAGTTGACATTCTGCTGCGTAATGTAATTCTCCGGCGCGAAAGTCTTTCAACGCTTTCAGCGCTTTGATTACATATAATACACATTTCAATAATTGTTTGTTTTTGCAAGTATGAAGTATTATCCGCTTAAAGCGGGGGTCTCGGTGGCTACCAGCCACCTCATTGTTGCCAGGTTCAGGGCCTTTAATTTTCTTTAAGAAAAGAACCTGGCTTTTAATTTTATTGAAATGATGTTTTAGCGATAATTTGGTTAAACTCTCTGTTTTAAATATCAAATATTGTAGATCTCAAATGAAAATATTTTTGAAATATAAACAAGAGCAAGTAAATTGAACCAAAGACTGACATCGACGATGATGATGATAATGATGATTATGACGACGATAATAATAATAATAATAATAATAATAATAATAATAAACTCTTTATTTAGAGAAGGTAACTCTAACATTACAAGCGTACACAATAATAATAGTAATGTTATTTTCAATAAGAACTTTAAAATCACGATAACATTTAAAGGACTGCCTAGAATGGTCAAAAGCTCAAAGAACAAAGACTTGGCAAAACTTACCTTGGATAAGACTTTTGACAGATAAGTTACCTTTATCTGCACTGCGAACCGTTGATAAGTTACCTTTATCTGCACTGAGAACCGTTGATAAGTTACCTTTATCTGCACTGCGAACCGTTGATAAGTTACCTTTATCTGCACTGCGAACCGTTGATAAGTTACCTTTATCTGCACTGAGAACCGTTGATAAGTTACCTTTATCTGCACCGAGAACCGTTGATAAGTTACCTTTATCTGCACTGAAAACCGTTGATAAGTTACCTTTATCTGCACTGAGAACCGTTGATAAGTTACCTTTATCTGCACTGCTTACCGTCAATAAGTTACCTTTATCTGCATTGAGAACCGTTGATCAGTTACCTTTATCCGCACTGCGTACAGTTGATAAGTTTTCTTTCTCTGCACTGCGGACCGTTGATAAGTTACCTTTATCTGCCCTGCGAACCGTTAATAAGTTACCTTTATCTGAACTGAGAACCGTTGATAAAAAAACCTTTATCTGCACTGAGTTCCTGTCCATAAGATACCTTTATCTGCACTGCGAACCGTTGATAATTTACCTTTATTTGAACTGCGAACCGTTGATAAGTTACCTTTATCTGCACTGCGAACCGTTAATAAGTTACCTTTATCTGCACTTGGAACCGTTGATAAGTTACCTTTATCTGCACTGCGAACCGTTAATAAGTTACCTTTTTCTGCACTGCGAACCATTAATAAGTTACCTTTATCTGCACAGCGAACCGTTAATAAGTTACTTTTATCTGCACTGCGTACCGTTGATAAGTTTTCTTTCTCTGCACTGCGGACCGTTGATAAGTTACCTTTATCTGCTCTGCGAACCGTTAAAAAGTTACCTTTATCTGCACTGAGAACCGTTGATAAAATACCTTTATCTACACTGTGTACCTGTCGATAAGATACTTGATAAGTTACCTTTACCTGCTCTGCGTACCATTGATAAGTTGCCTTTACCCATACTGCGTACCGTTGATAAGTTACCTTTACCCATACTGCGTACCGATAACAAGTTACCTTTACCTATACTGCGTACCGTTGATAGGTTACCTTTATCTGCACTGTTACCTTTATTCGCACTGCGTACCGTTAATGAATTACCTTCATCTTCACTGCGTACCGTTAATACCGTTAAAACCCGCACTGCGTACCGTTAATAAGTAACCTTTATTTGCATTGCGTACCGTTTAATAGTTACCTTTATCATCACTGCGGACCATGAATAAGTTTATAAGTATCTTGCACCAGTGTGAGGTTAAGATGGAAAAATCTGTCACCGAGGGGGAACTGTTTTTGTGGGAACGAGACTCTGCCGAGTTTTTCTATCTTTAGCGAATGTCTCATGCAAGATACTTTTTAGTGCATACCTTTTACTGTTCATAACATTTGTGTACATTTATACAAACTAGATTTTGTTTCCTTACGCAGAAATATTGACGTTAAACATAAACCTTATTTTCTAACTGACGTCACTAACTTGAAAAAATTACGTCAGATACTTGAAGACGTGACGTCATTCGTGTAGCACGCGAACGTTATCTTTTCCCTAGGGAAAAGATCAGATTTTCTTTCCCCGGTAAAACACGCGTATCTGCACTGCTTACCGTTAATAAGTTACCTTTATCCGCACTGCGAACCGTTGTAATGTTACCTTTTTTCACACTGTGTACCGTTGATTAGCTTTGCCTGAAGACGCAAGTCCCTGCCGATGCTTTTGATGCAGATTGTGTAAATGTGCAAGATGAAATACTAAACAACTTTGCTTGATATCCTACAAAAGTGTCCTGTCAAAGAAAATTTTGAGAAAGCATGCAACTTATAAATGGCGCCCTAAGGTATAGGTCACCTTGCTTCACGAAATATATCTATGATTCGTACTATTATTTCCTAGTACGCCAACTGTGTGGCTTTAGACCACCAAAGCAGCATTCTTTGGTTCGAGCCCCTTTTTGGGGGGAAACTGCTATTTGTGACCAAAGACTGAACGCAGTAAGTGAAGGACTTTCATTCGCTTCATCTCTTTGATCACTTACAGCTATGTCTTACTTCTTATTACACTCAAGTCAGAAAGAGCAAACGAAACGTGTACTAATTTATACTGCCAACATTGGCGATTTGATGGGTGGGTTGCAGTTTATTTTCACGAAGACAACTTGTTCTTGTTTGTTTGAGAACCTGTTTGGGCAAGTGCGAGGTTGCTTCACCCTAGAACCCGGTTTAGACCGCCAGCGGCAAATTGTTTGCCATTGATAAACCCATGCTCTCTTCTCTGCTTTTAAACTGGAGAGGCTTTCTTTTTTGTGTGTGGTGATTTCTCATATGCATATTTCACTTTTTATATTCGATAGTTTTCATAAGCAACTAATCTAAACTAAGCCTTCATCATACCAAACCTTCGTTAACTCCCATGTTTTTCACCAAACCTCCGCCAGCGAGTTGAACATCACAATGATCTTTACCACACCTCCGTCACGTATTCGCCAACTCAATCACGATCTTTACCACACCTCCGTCACGTTTTCGCCAACTAAATCACGATCTTTACCACACCTCCGTCACGTATTCGCCAACTCAATCACGATCTTTACCACACCTCCGTCACGTATTCGCCAACACAATCACGAACGTGAATTCACCGACCTCCTGCCATCTCTACCACAATTTTCACCAAGTCCCATTACCGATTTTATGCCAATCCAACCGCAATCTTTACCATTTCAAAATACTTAAATTACATATAAATTAAATATACATGATGATACAACAATTATAACGACTTACTGTTTTTTCCGTTTATACAATTTTTGTATACCTCACCTCCGCCACAGAATGTTTTCCAACTCCACCACGATCTTCACCAAACTTCCGCCAATGAAGTTCCGCAAACACCACTACAATCTTCATCCTAATATACTTGAAAATGATTTACATGAGTTCAAAGCACACTTACTTACTTCGTATTTATTATCTTAATAATTCTTCCGTCATCAGTGATGGACACGTCAAAATAGTCGTATTGATCTGACACATACTTGAGCTAGCTTTACAGCATCCTATCTTCATATAACCAACTTTTTCGACCTTTTAAAATGCATTCCATTTCGTATTCCCCATCACTACATTAACGTTTTAGACGCCTAAATTGCTCACCTCATCATACGTAATAAAAGCGTCGCAGTCTTGGCAGCTGACAGCAAATTTACTATTTGATATTAAGCTTTACCGTTCCGAGGCGGTAATCCTTCGGGTTTTTCACCTTTGTTAATGGTTTGTGACGTCTAGTTTGAAACTGATAATTGTATTCTACTCTACATTATGGCTGTGTGAGGTGTCTACTGGATGTGGCAATTCTTGATAATATTTCACTTTTTAACAGAATACAGCATTTAATAATATTACGCTCAGTCGTGGAAGTTACTGCAGCCGACATCCAGTAAGGTATCTATTTTTCCAGCACCCTGACTGATGCCTTCACTACTTACTGTTACATCCCATTATTAAGATTAATGAAAAGCTCGGAGTTGGGGTCGCTGCAGCTGGTTCTAAAGAAGCTGTTTTCATCTCTTAGAAATGTAGTCAATATCTTGACCCTGGACCCGTGATGCATATAATCTGTCCCCTGCAAAAGATTCTAGTCAAGTAATGAACTGAACGTTTGGGAGTAAAATAGATTATACCAATCAGGTATGTCCAACTCGATGCCTTAACTGCTCTATGTAATAAAAATATATTATAGTTTAGTTTAGCAATCTAGCTGTTGACACCTCATCTGCTTTATCTACAAATTATATGCTAGTTAAATTTATTGTCGGAGTATCTCCAGCTGGTACCAAGCAAGCTGTTGCCTCTGCCATAATTGCGGGTTGATACTTTAACTGATTTCTCTACACAATATATTCCAGTTAAGTTTATTGGTGGAGTATCTGCAGCTGGTACCAAGCTAGCTGTTGTCATCTGTCAAAACTGTGAACGATATCTTAACTACTTTCTGTGCAATAATACATTCTAGTTAAGTTTCTTGTCGTAATCTCTACCGATGGTATCAAGCTTGCTGTTGACATCTCTCACAGCTGTGGTCGCTATCTTAACTTCTTCCTCTGCAAAATACATTCTAGTTAAGTTTATTTTCGCAACCTCTGCAGCTGGTACCAAGCAAAGCTGTTGACATTTCTCAAAACTGGGGTCGATATTTCAACTGATGTCTCTACAAAATACGTTCAAGTTAATTTTATTTTCGCAATCTCTGCAGCTGATACCAAGCTTGCTGTTGACATCTCTCTCACAGCTGTTGTCGATACCTTTACTGCTTTCTCTACAAAATGAATTCTATTTAAGTTAATTGTTGGACTCTACCGATTGTACCAAGTTTTATATTGACATCTCTCAGAACTGTGGTCGATATCTTTACTGCTTTCTCTACAATAATATATTCTAGTTAAGTTTCTTGTCGCAATCTCTGCAGCTGTTACCAAGCAAAGCTCTTGACATTTCTCAAAACTGTAGTCGATATCTCAACTGATATCTCTACAAAATACATTCAAGTTAATTTTATTTTCGCAATCTTGCTAGCTGTTGACATTTCTCTCACAGATGTGGTCGATATCGTTACTGCTTTCTCTACAAAATAATTTCTAGTCAAGTTAATTGTCGGACTCTACCGATTGTACCAAGCTTTTTATTGACATCTCTTAGAACAGTGGTCGCTATCTTAACTGCTTTCTATACAAAAGACATTCAAGTTAAGTTTATTGTCATTAGCTCTGCAGCTGGTAACAAGCTAACTGTTGACATATCTCACAGCTGTGGTCCTATCTTAACTGTTTTCTTTACAAAATACATACTAGTTAAGTTTATTTTCGGAATCTCTAACGATGGTACCAAGCAAGCTGTTGACATTTCTCAGAACAGTGGTCGCTATCTTAACTGCTTTCTCTACAAAATACATTCAAGTTTAGTTTATTGTCATAATCTCTGCAGCTAGTAACAAGCTAGCTGTTGACATCTCTCATAACTGTGGTCGATATCTTAACTGCTTTCTCTACAAAAATACATTCTAGTTAAGTTAAATGTCATACTCTCTGATGATGGTAACAATCTTGTTTTCTCTGCAGATATATCCTAGTTTAGTTTATTGTCGGAATCTCTGCAGCTGGTAACAGCTAACTGTTGACATCTCTCTCAGCTGTGGTCCTATTTTAACTGTTTTTTCTACAAAACACAGAATAGTTAAGTTTATTTTCGGAATCTCTAACGATGGTACCAAGCAAGCTGATGACATCTCTCAAAACTGTGGCCGATATCTTAACTGCTTTCTCTACAAAAATACATTTTAGTTAAGTTTATTGTCTAAAGCCTATAGCTTAACTGCTCCCCGCAACTTGTTGATGCTTTAACTGCATTATTTACGAATATGTTCTAGTTTAACTATTTAGCTCGACATTGTCCGAGTCAATTAATCTGGTACTGTTTCCATCTCTAGGGTATCCGGCCGACGCCTAAACTGCCTAGTTAACAAAAGAGATTCTGGTTGACTAGGTAGCAACATTGACGGAGTCATGGCAGCTGGTACTAAGCTAGCAGTTTTTATCTCTAGGGTATCAGGCCGATGCCTATACTGCCTAGTTAACAAAAGAGATTCTAGTTGACTAGGTAGCAACATTAACTGGTACTAAGCTAGCTCTTTTCATCTCTAGGGTATCCGGTCGATGCCTAAACTGTCCACTTAACGAAATAAATTCTCAGTAAGTATAGGGCATAACATTGACGGAATCACTGCAGTTTTCAGTTTACTGTGGAAATTGCAATATTATCTTGCACCAAGCTAGCTGTTTTCTCAGGACTCTGGTACAGTAGATATCTTGACTGTCAAATATACAAAATACAAAATAGTAGGGTGAAAAGCTCAAATTTTCTTAATCACTGCAACATTGTATAATAAAAAAAACTGCTTTCATCACTCGTAAGTTTTCGTCGATGCCTTAACTAACCATTTACGCTAGCTACGGAAAATATTTCAGCAACCCAAGACTGGACCGGTGTTCTTGTAATCTACCTGTAGAATGTTAAGTTAGTAATAATAAATAATAATAATAATAATAACAATAAAGGATACTGTTGACGTTTGTTCCTGTTTCCGGCGTCCATACACATCTGAAAAGAAAATACAAAAAATCTGAATTTGTAACTTAAAAGCTTTTGTTCTAGAATCGAGTTAACACTTATTCATTGAAAGAACCAATAGTTTTACCACATAAATGTACACGAACTCAATGACCTTTTACATTTTAAATTACGAATTGATAATGTTAAATAATAGTTACAGTTAAATAAGCATTCCTGAAAGTAAAATCTGGCATCTGAGGTTAAAATCCCACATCTGGACCGACATCAAGCACAAAATGGACGATAAACTATGGAAAGCGGTTTGCACAATTAATCCAATATCTATGGTTATCGACCAATAACTATAGATATCGGTATTGGTCGATAACCACTGATATTGGTTAATTGTGCAATCCGCTGGCCATAATAACAACAACAAATAACGCAATGGCGTATGAAGTACATATTGAATGAGTTCGATCACTAACCATAACGGCATTTAAAGCACGAATGTTGATAAGTCAAACTGTATTATGGTTTCACATGATCACTCTTCACAGAGGAAGGAAAAAAACACTACAAAAGATCTCAGAATATCGACCAAGGTCTGACCACTGATTTAGCATGGTTGAACTCTAGTCGGTATTCGGGATGCCATTGTAGTATTTTCACATTTCCTTCCACAAAAAGGGCGAACAAAAGAACCTTAACCTTTTCCTCCATGTATATGCCTCTTTAGGCATGTGCGCATAGAAGTCAACAGTACTCAACCTTTTCTTCCTTAGACACACCTTTATTGCGTTAGCGAACAGTTTAGATCCAGATCAGCAGGCACATCCGCGCCGTCGGATCAGGATCTGCACTGGTCGCATTTTGGTCTGAAATGACCTAATGGATCAAAAAGCGAACACATTAGATCCTGATCAGATGGCACGGATGTGCCGGCTGATCTTAATCTAAACTGTTCGCCCACGCAATATGAAGGAAAGGGTTAAGTGTTGTTGGCATATGCGCTATTGCTTAGCCAGTTACTGTAGTTGTTGATCTAACTCACTCATTATGACTTACAGCGTTATTGAATTATTGCGCGATAAAACACCAAAAAACCCGACATTGTTCCACGACGCTGATAAAACGGAAACTGTGCGCATCTTTTAGTGCACTTTTGTCAACGATTAAATATTAAAATAATACCTTAAACCTTAACCTTAATCCTTAAACCTTAACCATAAACCTTAACCTTAAATCTTAACCTTAAACCTTAACCTTAAATCTTACCCTTAAACCTTAACCTTAAATCTTAACCTTAAACCTTAACCTTAAATCTTAACCTTAAACCTTAACCTTAAATCAACCTTAAACCTTAACCTTAAACCTTAATAGGATTTGACAGAAAATAAGGCGATCACCATATACCCTATACTTTAAGATCTAGCAACAAAAATATTGTACAGTTTTAGTGTCTAGCGTCTTTTTGTTTTAAAACATTTAGAACATACAATAATCACATATTTACGTATAACGTGATTACTTCGCCAAAAATATTTCCAAATTAAGCCCAGACCATGACACTAAAACTGTACAAATTTAATTTTTATATTTAATTCATAACACTCACCATCATTATCTCTGGTCACTTTTCTGGTACAAAGGTCACCAGAAGCTTCTAGTCCCGACAACTTTTCCAGTACAAAGGCAACCATCAACATCTAGTCCTGGTAACTTTTCCGATGCACAGCTCACCATCGTCATCTGACATTCATATGGCACTTGTATTCTATCCCATCATGAAATCGATCCTGTGAAAATTTCTTTATTTTCTAAAAAATGGTTCTGTTTATCATTATTTGCTACAAAATTGAAGGATTTTTACATTGCTTAGTTTGTGTGTGCGCCTTTGCTTGCGTTTTGTAGTAGTTTTTAGAAATGTCAAGGAAACAAAAACATTACTCGGTAAATCAAATAAAGTACTGCAATATTCAAGAAGCTTTACTCACCATCTTAATCAACTGTGTTCTCTCGATAATCAGCACTTAAGTTGTATGAACAGCCTCCTGGAGAATTAAAAGAACATTTTGCGTAGACTACGTGAAATTGTTTACAATGTACTCTAAGATTCAAAGCATATTTTCGCTAAGTAATTTATGTAAGAATTTCTCCTTTTAGTTGAAAGAATAAACTCGATATGTTAATCTACTATGCTGATAACCACATTAATTGGTAGTTTTTTCGAAAAGCCAAATACTTGACAGGTCATCGTAACATTTTTAAAAAAAAGATCGGTTTTCTAACGAAATGCTTAGAATGCAGCAGAAAACTATGGTACCAAAAAATGTTAGCATTAAAAAGAATTCTGTACTTACGATGGGATATAACGTCAACAGCGCGACACTATCTTGCTGGTTGTAGAAAAAACACAAACCCGCCTTAAACACCGATTCCGTAAGGTGTACTATGGCAAGCGGATTGCACAATTAATCCGATATCCATGGTTATTGACGATAACCGTGTTATTGGCCGATATCTAGGGTTTTCACCAATAACTATGGTTATCGGGCTGTTACCCTAGTTATTGTCAATAACCTTGGTTATCGGGCCGATATCTATAGTTATTGGTCTATAACCATGGATATCGGATTTATTGTGAAAACCGCTTGCCATAGTGTACCTTCTATTCCAAAGCCGAAAAGACCGTAAGAAACCGGAAAACCACCACCAACGCTCAAACGTGAAAATATAAATTTACCCTTATTTGTTTTTATACTTCAATAGGAAGTTAAAATAAGACAAGCAATGCGATCCCCATTTACCAGACCCCAAGGATCTAGACACAACATGTTATACAGTTTATTATATACTCACCATAATTATCAAGGGAGCGTTGTCGTCGTCGCTATGGGCATGTCAAAGGAATTGCAGGCACATTTTTCTGAAGAAAAGAAAAGCAAAATGCAATAACAAGAAGCTTAGGTTGTTTTGTACTGACGCTCCTGGTTGCTTGAGATGTTTACTTAAAAATAATTAAAAACAACAGTATGCCTATAGCAAATGCAGATGACAGGGTATTCTCAACATTTTTAAATGGTAACATAATATCATTAAATTGCTTATTTGTTAAGTGCAGAAATGCAGTAGTTTTCAAAACTAAGAATAGTATAAAAAAAGATCCTGTAATATACAATAATAACTTACTTGTGGTAAAATATCAACGACTCCTGTGATCTTCAGCAACAACCTTCCAAACCGCCGTAAACAATCGTAGTCTTCTACGTCACTTAAAACGACTCAAAACACCGGCAATATTCCAAAGCTTATAAACACTAGGTTTCAGATTCATGTGTGTTGTGTTTTGTATGTGAAATATGTAGAGATGTGTGGGTGTCAAGAAATGTGAAGAGTTTATTTGTGAAGTTCATCCCAGTGTAACGCTCTAAGCGTACTACGCCCAAGATCATAAAACTAAATTTTGAGATAAGTCTCATATCTCAAGCATCCGATTGGCTGTAATGGCATGTGGTTGCCATTTCAGCCAATCAGATGCTTGAGATATCAGACTTGTCTCCAATCTTGATTTTAATACCTTGGACCCTTCCTTTTTCTAATGACCTTAATTACGGTAGAAAGATTGCTTCTAAATCGCATAGAAAGCCCAAGATCATAAAACTAAGATTGGTGACCAGTCTCAAACTCAAGCATTTAATTGGCTGAAATGGTGACCAGTCACCATTTCAGCCAATCAGATGCTTGAGATTTAAGAATGGTCTCCTGATTAAGGTTTATGATCTTGGGCCTAGAATTTGTCATTTACAAAACTCCATCCAGTTTACAGTCAATCTAAAAAACATTATTGTATTTGGTAGCCACTGAACTGATTTACAGTCTCCTCAAAACTCACCAGGGCCCAAGATCATAAAACTACGTTTTGAGATCAGTCTCAAATCTCAAGGATCTGATTGGCTGAAATTGCGATTGGTCGCCATTTCAGCCAATCAGATGCTTGAGATTTGAGACTGATCTCCAGATTTAGTTTTATGATCTTGGGCACGGTGTTGTATTTACTAACATGAAATCCGGTTTACAGTCTCCTAAAAACATACCGGTGTGTATTCGAAATACTCTCATCAAGTTATATATTTTGCATTCAGTAAAAAGAAAAAATTAAAGGAACGACTGATACTTCGATGGGATGACTTCACAAATAAAAAACGCTCACAGAATAAAGCGCTCACAAAACAAATTAAAATTAAAACACACACAAACACTTATTATCATCATTAATAAGACAAAATGTACGTTTTTTAGAATTTTTATGTCAAATGTCTGCCAATGCCTTCTTCGAGCTTTTATTCTGTGACCCTTAGAAAAACAAACATCTAACAACAAAAAATGAATGACGTCATAACCTTACAAACTAAGCAGGTATCCTTGATAACATATTTTTTGTATATTATAACCGAGGCAACTCTATAAACATGTTAAGTATTTATATTTTGGGAATAAAAGTGTTATTTCGGATACCTTTGTTAGAAACTCGCAAACACAAACTAATGTTCAGTGTTTTGAGTTGTGAAATGTGGGTATGATGTGGTTTTTTTAATTCAGCTTCACTAATTCTATTTCCTTAAACCTTCCAGTAAAAAGTCCATGGTGCCAAGTGCCCCATATAGGACTTGATTCGATGTATAATGTTTAATTATAAAAACAACAAATTGCAAACTCAGCAAACAGTGTTAGCTCAAGCTCCTACCTCGTGTTTCTTCATCATAGAGGTGCCATCTCTATGATCTCTCTTCGTCAGCTCTACAGGAACAATTAGTCTACACAATCTAGATGCTCTCATTAGCGTCCCGCAGCAGCCATAGCCCTGCGAGACACAGATTTAAGCGTCTAAAAGATGCAGATTCTTACCTTCATCCATACATTGTAAGCTGTGTCCTCGTCATGACAGCAATGGTGTGCCTAAGGTTCACTACAAGTAGGTTGTCAAGAGTCTCACTAGTCTCACCGTCAATGGTGAGCACTTGCTTCAATGTTGGTCCGAAATATAAAGGCTTGAAACGCAAGATTCGGGCTCATAAGTTTACTTAAAAGACTTATTAATAGAAACGTGAATCGTCCCAAACCCAAGCTTGAAACGCAAGGTTCGGGCTCATAAGTTGACTTAGACTTATTATTAGAAAAGTGAATCGTCCCGAAAGAGAGGTTCGGGCTCATAGACTAAAAGACTTCTTAATACAAAAGTGAATCGTCCCGAACCCTTTGTTTCTGAACATGTTAGGTAGTGGCTCATAAGAAGATGACTTAATGTCAGATGTAGTTTGAATGGACAAATGGTTCATGTTAGTTGTTATTGGTGAGGAAGCCCATTGGTGCGTGTAGATCGTGGTTCGAGCGGCGCACTGGTAAACATTTGTCGTGGCCTATTGGTACCAGAAAGCCGTGGTTCGAAAGGCGTGATTGGTACATGTAAATCGTGGGTGAAGCAACTCCTGATATGCTGAGTTACTGGTGTAGATCGTACAATTGGGATTTAAGACAACTACTGTTTAATTTAAATATAGAAATTGTCCACTTCCTAACATGTTCCTGTGCCCTGTAGTATTTATATTTGGATGTGTGATTTTTGAAAACTTCAGACAAAAATCAAACAAATTCATAACGAGACAAAATAAATATTCACTAAATACAAAGCGTTCACGGCCTCTCTAAAAGCTATTGAGGTCATGGTTTGATAACAAAAAATGGAACTTGTTTCAGGAGGCCTTTGTCCAATATTATAAAACTAAATTTGGGGACCAGTCTCAAATCTCAAGCATCTGATAGGCTCAAATGGCGACTGGTCAAATGCTTGAGATTTGAGACTGGTCTCCAAATCTCAGTTTTATCATATTTTGCCATAATGCTTCGCGTAATTTGGTGTTCGATTGGTCCAACAGTGGTACAAGCAGCCTAATGGTACACTTCAGTCTTGGTTCGAGCGGCCAAACAGAGCATATAATCCGTGGTTCGATGATACCTGCAAGCCGTGGTTCGAGTGGCATAATACCGGTAGTACATGTAAGTCGTGGTCCGAGCGGCCAAGTGGTACATGAACGTCATGGTTCGAATTTAAGTGTAATAATGTTGATAATGCGGTCTAATAGTACGAGACGCCAACATCACACTACGAGGGATTTGTGCAGTAACTTAACAACATTACGGGGATATCCAATTTACTAAACTAAAATATGCATTTATAAATCTTAATAAAGAAAATAAATAATTTAAGGACCGTGTACAGAAATCGTTGCAAGTTCTTATTGTGTAATGAATGTGATTCCAAAACATTTAAAGAAATATTTATTACGTCCATAAAAGAACGTGTATTAAAAAGAAGATGATAATAAAATAACTCCTTAAACATTGAAAGAACTATTTACTAGTTTTAATGGTCCTTAGATTACTTCAAAGATAACGTAGTACACGATATAAAAGACAAGAAAAGTTATCAACAGAAAGTGTTAAGAAACACAATTTAGTTAATTGCAAACCGCAAAATCAAAATTTAAAAAATAAGGCTATGACGTCATTCAGATAGATGAAAAGAAACCCTGGTATCTTAGCTGTCCACCATAACATTGTGTGTATTACTGACGTTATGAAATATGAATTGTTATCTGTGGAACATGCCAAATACCAGAATATCTTAATATCCCATGTAACAACGGTTGACTCACAGGACTTCTAATGGTCTTGCCAATCTTGAAGCAAGTCCTTCCAGATGCAAGTCTGTCTAGGTTGGAGGTCCGTATTTGAGTCTTGTGGTAGCATCCAACCTGCTCTCAAGACCTCAGAATCCAAACCGTCGAAATATTCTGCAAAGACAAATGTATAATTAGATTCGTTTGAATCCCATAGCAGAAAAGCTACATGGACAAAATGTCGGATTGTTGTAGCGTAGTTAAGCTGGTATATATACTTAAAGAAATTAGTAATACAACTTCTTTAAACACAGTCAGTGGCATAATTTGCGGATGTGCCGGCTGATCTGGATCTGCACTGTTCGTCAATGCAATAAATGAGTATATATGTAAGAAAAGGTTAGGAATCAGAGACCAGGGCTGAAGATTATAAAACAGATTTGAAACCAACTGAGATTTGAAACCAGTCTTAAATCTCAAGCATCTGATTAGCTGAAATTGACACAAGTCCTTGGACACTGATGCCCCTACTGCGGCAATAACATTTGTAATAACATAGGGCTATAACTCTGGTAAAAATGGCCACAGGAAAAAAAACTTTCTTAACGATCATCTACACATCCTGTTTAATCATCTGTGCAAGTTTCAAAGAAAGCCGCCTGATAGTTTTGAAGGATTTGATGCCACAACATTTGGAGGACGTACGGACGGACGGACGGACGGGCAGACAGACGAGTAAAACTCTATATGCCTCTCACGTCTTAGGGGCATTAAAACCCGCGACTATTAAGACAACTTACCTTAGACCTTGAATTTTCAGGAAGCCACGATTTCTTCACCAATGCATCACTTGTTTAAGTACACCTCGGTCAACACACTATTCGAACAGCAATACAGCTTTTTCATGTACGTAGAATTTGAATTTGAAAACTGGAAAAGTAAATACATGTTTATAAAGTATATAAAGTAACACTTTCCACACAATTGAATAAAAATATTAAATTTCTTCTCGATCCTTCACGTTTCTGTTGTTGTTTAAAAAAATAAAATTTGAATAATGAAATTTAAAAAACTGCACAATTACCATCACGAAAATGTAGATTGTTTAACATGTAGAGATTAAATCGTCCTCATGGTAAACACATGACATGAAGTCTCTACTGCCTACCACTCTTATTAAAAAAAACGTTTAAAACTTGCTAAATAAAATCAATAACCAAACACATCATCCATAGCCCAGTGTGTGACCCATGCAAAAAGCATTCAAATCATGCCAGGTGCTTACCATTTAGGACGATTGAAACAAAAACTATTCCATTTCGACACCTCATAATTGTTCAATCAATAGGACTGTCGCGTCGGAAAAGAACTTAAACCTTTACAGCTCTACTGACAAATTGGGTAATGACCGCAAAACAGTGACAAGATCGTAAAACTAAATCTGGAGACCAGTCGCAATCTCAAGCATCTGACTGGCTGAATTTGAGACACGTCTCCATTTCAGCCAATCAGTTGCTTGAGATTTGAGACTGGTCTCTAAACTCAGGGCCCAAGATCATAACATCAGTCTCAAATCTCGAGCATCTGATTGGCTGAAATGGCGACTGGTTTATCGCTATCCCAGCCCAGTGTTCATTTGTTGTTGGAATTCGAACACGAGAAATTTAAAAATATAAAAATCATCTTACCAAAAGTTTAAACAATGGATACATGTTTTTTAAATTTGTTTTCGTTAATCCAAGTTAATATTTTTCACAGAAAAAGATGATAACACATTAATTCCTTCTTTAAATTGGCATCATAGAGTCCAATAACCAAACGACAATCCGTTTGGAGCAAATCCGATTCGCGCCAGTTGAAATTGACAATGTTTGCTGTTAATTTCATTAGCGATGCATATAATTAATTGTGTTGTAACTGAATGGGGCGGAGTTTAGCCTTTTGTAAACAAAATAGTCAAGTTCTTATTTACCAATCGTTTTTTAATTTTGTTTTAATTCTTGTCCGGAAACAGGCCGCTAATTTTGGATTGTATTTTTTTTATTTCGACACTTCGTATTGACATATTACAGCAAGGTTTGGGAGGATTCAGGTATGGTCAGGGAAAGGCATGCAAAAGTTCCTCTTAAAAAAACTGACACTATGATGGCGATGAACTACAGTTGTCAGGCTGGGCCCGAACCATGTGTGCAACTTGAATTGAGTAACAAAAACATTCGCGGCCAAATATACCATTCCTAAGGTAGACAGAACTACGTTTTGTTTATAGTTAAAACGTGTACAAATAAAAAAATAATAAATAAATAAATAAATAAATAAATAAATAAAAATGCGCATCATTATTAATAAAAAAAACTTACATGATTTGGTTACATGTAGGCGTCCCCTCCATTTTCAGCCGCAAGCAACACTGAGCAAAGCGTTATAATCCCTTGGTAAAACCAGTTTTCATTCGTCACGGCAAGGTGACCAGTCCGTTTTTCCCGTGGAGAAGTCCGTTTCGATTGGCGCTTTTTTTTACACAGGACGTAAATGCTGATAAATTCGCGCAAAATCGTGACTATAAATAACTGGCCTTAGAACACGAATGTTGTTAACATTGTTTATATTTTGTTGTGGTGGGGGTGGAGGGAGGTCTTTTGGGAAAGGAAGTCTTTTAGGGAGGGGTCTTAAATATTTATCTAGATCAAATGCCAGACTGTATTTGTTATTCTGGAAAATGCAGTTTATATTTTTACCATAATTGGCTTTTTGAAACTCTAAATAATTCACGAGATGTACTTTATAAATTTTGAACAATTAAATATATATGCACTTATCTTATTTCATAATTTCATTTAAGAGTGGCTATAATTATTACTTGTGCACATATCACAAACAATTTATCATCGCCGCGCACAGAGGCCTGTGCCCAAGATCATAAAATTAAGATTGGATACCAGTCTTAAATCTCAGGTATCTGACCAGTCGCCATTTCAGCCTATCAGATGCTTGAGATTTGAGACTGGTGTCCAGATTGTTATGATCTTGGGCAAGGGTTTTGACAACGGATTTTGCATTATCGCGGTCTAATGCCCAAGGGCAAACGTTATGACTTCCCATTTATTACATGTATGAAAACGATGGCGCAAAGTGAAGCAATTTATATCTTCTGATGCAATACTTCTTTACCTCTGGAGATTTTAGAGATTTTTGTTTTTTTTCCATCCTCCTTTCTGTGTCTGTCTATTTCACAAATCAACTCTACCAGCGTCCAGGGCCTAAGATCAGAAAACTAAAACTGGAGACCAGTCTCAAACCTCAAGCATCTGATTGGCTGAAATGGAGACTGGTTGCCATTTCAGCCAATCACATGCTTGAGATTTGAGACTGGTCTCCAATCTCAGTTTTATGATTTTGGGCCTAGGACCCATAGATCATAACACAGAATCTGAAGACCGGTCTCAAATCTCAAACGTCTGATTCAGATCTAAATCAGATGCTTGAGATTTGAGACTGGTCTCTTGTATCAGTTTTATGATCTTTGACCCAGTTTGAATCTTCTAAGGAATTGTCGAAATTCTTCAAAACTTATCGTTAAAGCATTGGACACCAGCTAATTGTCTTTACTCGTTTGATGAATTCAAGTGAAAATGCAGCTAAATTTTGTTTTAGGTTTTTTTTTAAATATGCGAAATTCGCTCAGCTTTCAAAACATACTCCGGGGAAGCGAGCACCCCCCCCCCCCCACACACACACACATACACACCACCACCACCACCACCACCACCACCGTAAAAATACATTGGTACTTTATATAGGGAAAACTGCCGAAAAAACAGCCATTTTTTCAAATGCTTTTGCCCTCAAAAACGCGCATTGAAAACCGACGCACACAAGCTCCATTTAATTGCAGCAACTCGAACCAAAAGCGGTTTCCGGTCGTTCATCATCAGTGCCACACGACCCAATCGTTTTTTTCGGGTTGCTGCATTTAAATGGCGCTACCATCTGGGTTCGAAGTACGAGCACCAAATACGTCTGTATAACGTTTTCGGACTTTGAAATTTTACGCTGTGTTTTTTTTAGTGGTTTTACACCCGCCCTAGCGCTCGCCGACGGTCTAGAGCTCTGAAATTCCGGCCATAAGCTCACCTCAGAGACCTCTAAACACCGTGCAAATTTCAAAGAGATTGGATTATTCCAACTGTACCTTATATAGGGAAAACTGCCGAAAAAACAGCCATTTTTTCAAATGCTTTTGCCCTCAAAAACGCGCATTGAAAACCGACGCACACAAGCTCCATTTAATTGCAGCAACTCGAACCAAAAGCGGTTTCCGGTCGTTCATCATCAGTGCCACACGACCCAATCGTTTTTTCGGGTTGCTGCATTTAAATGGCGCTACCATCTGGGTTCGAAGTACGAGCACCAAATACGTCTATATAACGTTTTCGGACTCGAAATTTTACGCTGTGTTTTTTTAGTGGTTTTACACCCGCCCTAGCGCTCGCCGACGGTCTAGAGCTCTGAAATTCCGGCCATAAGCTCACCTCAGAGACCTCTAAACACCGTGCAAATTTCAAAGAGATTGGATTATTCCAACTGTACCTTATATAGGGAAAACTGCCGAAAAAACAGCCATTTTTTCAAATGCTTTTGCCCTCAAAAACGCGCATTGAAAACCGACGCACACAAGCTCCATTTAATTGCAGCAACTCGAACCAAAAGCGGTTTCCGGTCGTTCATCATCAGTGCCACACGACCCAATCGTTTTTTCGGGTTGCTGCATTTAAATGGCGCTACCATCTGGGTTCGAAGTACGAGCACCAAATACGTCTATATAACGTTTTCGGACTCGAAATTTTACGCTGTGTTTTTTTTAGTGGTTTTACACCCGCCCTAGCGCTCGCCGACGGTCTAGAGCTCTGAAATTCCGGCCATAAGCTCACCTCAGAGACCTCTAAACACCGTGCAAATTTCAAAGAGATTGGATTATTCCAACTGTACTTTATATAGGGAAAACTGCCGAAAAAACAGCCATTTTTTCAAATGCTTTTGCCCTCAAAAACGCGCATTGAAAACCGACGCACACAAGCTCCATTTAATTGAAGCAACTCGAACCAAAAGCGGTTTCCGGTCGTTCATCATCAGTGCCACACGACCCAATCGTTTTTTCGGGTTGCTGCATTTAAATGGCGCTACCATCTGGGTTCGAAGTACGAGCACCAAATACGTCTGTATAACGTTTTCGGACTTTGAAATTTTACGCTGTGTTTTTTTAGTGGTTTTACACCCGCCCTAGCGCTCGCCGACGGTCTAGAGCTCTGAAATTCCGGCCATAAGCTCACCTCAGAGACCTCTAAACACCGTGCAAATTGCAAAGAGATTGGATAATTCCAACTGTACTTTATATAGGGAAAACTGCCGAAAAAACAGCCATTTTTTTCAAATGCATTTGCCCTCAAAAACGCGCATTGAAAACCGACGCACACAAGCTCCATTTAATTGCAGCAACTCGAACAAAAAGCGGTTTCCGGTCGTTCATCATCAGTGCCACACGAACCAATCGTTTTTTCGGGTTGCTGCATTTAAATGGCGCTACCATCTGGGTTCGAAGTACGAGCACCAAATACGTCTGTATAACGTTTTCGGACTTTGAAATTTTACGCTGTTTTTTTTAGTGGTTTTACACCCGCCCTAGCGCTCGCCGACGGTCTAGAGCTCTGAAATTCCGGCCATAAGCTCACCTCAGAGACCTCTAAACACCGTGCAAATTTCAAAGAGATTGGATTATTCCAACTGTACTTTATATAAGGAAAACTGCCGAAAAAACAGCCATTTTTTCAAATGCTTTTGCCCTCAAAAACGCGCATTGAAAACCGACGCACACAAGCTCCATTTAATTGCAGCAACTCGAACCAAAAGCGGTTTCCGGTCGTTCATCATCAGTGCCACACGACCCAATCGTTTTTTCGGGTTGCTGCATTTAAATGGCGCTACCATCTGGGTTCGAAGTACGAGCACCAAATACGTCTGTATAACGTTTTCGGACTTTGAAATTTTACGCTGTTTTTTTTAGTGGTTTTACACCCGCCCTAGCGCTCGCCGACGGTCTAGAGCTCTGAAATTCCGGCCATAAGCTCACCTCAGAGACCTCTAAACACCGTGCAAATTTCAAAGAGATTGGATTATTCCAACTGTACTTTATATAGGGAAAACTGCCGAAAAAACAGCCATTTTTTCAAATGCTTTTGCCCTCAAAAACGCGCATTGAAAACCGACGCACACAAGCTCCATTTAATTGCAGCAACTCGAACCAAAAGCGGTTTCCGGTCGTTCATCATCAGTGCCACACGACCCAATCGTTTTTTCGGGTTGCTGCATTTAAATGGCGCTACCATCTGGGTTCGAAGTACGAGCACCAAATACGTCTGTATAACGTTTTCGGACTTTGAAATTTTACGCTGTGTTTTTTTAGTGGTTTTACACCCGCCCTAGCGCTCGCCGACGGTCTAGAGCTCTGAAATTCCGGCCATAAGCTCACCTCAGAGACCTCTAAACACCGTGCAAATTTCAAAGAGATTGGATTATTCCAACTGTACTTTATATAGGGAAAACTGCCGAAAAAACAGCCATTTTTTCAAATGCTTTTGCCCTCAAAAACGCGCATTGAAAACCGACGCACACAAGCTCCATTTAGTTGCAGCAACTCGAACCAAAAGCGGTTTCCGGTCGTTCATCATCAGTGCCACACGACCCAATCGTTTTTTCGGGTTGCTGCATTTAAATGGCGCTACCATCTGGGTTCGAAGTACGAGCACCAAATACGTCTGTATAACGTTTTCGGACTTTGAAATTTTACGCTGTGTTTTTTTAGTGGTTTTACACCCGCCCTAGCGCTCGCCGACGGTCTAGAGCTCTGAAATTCCGGCCATAAGCTCACCTCAGAGACCTCTAAACACCGTGCAAATTTCAAAGAGATTGGATTATTCCAACTGTACTTTATATAGGGAAAACTGCCGAAAAAACAGCCATTTTTTCAAATGCTTTTGCCCTCAAAAACGCGCATTGAAAACCGACGCACACAAGCTCCATTTAGTTGCAGCAACTCGAACCAAAAGCGGTTTCCGGTCGTTCATCATCAGTGCCACACGACCCAATCGTTTTTTCGGGTTGCTGCATTTAAATGGCGCTACCATCTGGGTTCGAAGTACGAGCACCAAATACGTCTGTATAACGTTTTCGGACTTTGAAATTTTACGCTGTGTTTTTTTAGTGGTTTTACACCCGCCCTAGCGCTCGCCGACGGTCTAGAGCTCTGAAATTCCGGCCATAAGCTCACCTCAGAGACCTCTAAACACCGTGCAAATTTCAAAGAGATTGGATTATTCCAACTGTACTTTATATAGGGAAAACTGCCGAAAAAACAGCCATTTTTTCAAATGCTTTTGCCCTCAAAAACGCGCATTGAAAACCGACGCACACAAGCTCCATTTAGTTGCAGCAACTCGAACCAAAAGCGGTTTCCGGTCGTTCATCATCAGTGCCACACGACCCAATCGTTTTTTCGGGTTGCTGCATTTAAATGGCGCTACCATCTGGGTTCGAAGTACGAGCACCAAATACGTCTGTATAACGTTTTCGGACTTTGAAATTTTACGCTGTGTTTTTTTAGTGGTTTTACACCCGCCCTAGCGCTCGCCGACGGTCTAGAGCTCTGAAATTCCGGCCATAAGCTCACCTCAGAGACCTCTAAACACCGTGCAAATTTCAAAGAGATTGGATTATTCCAACTACTTTATATAGGGAAAACTGCCGAAAAAACAGCCATTTTTTCAAATGCTTTTGCCCTCAAAAACGCGCATTGAAAACCGACGCACACAAGCTCCATTTAGTTGCAGCAACTCGAACCAAAAGCGGTTTCCGGTCGTTCATCATCAGTGCCACACGACCCAATCGTTTTTTCGGGTTGCTGCATTTAAATGGCGCTACCATCTGGGTTCGAAGTACGAGCACCAAATACGTCTGTATAACGTTTTCGGACTTTGAAATTTTACGCTGTGTTTTTTTTAGTGGTTTTACACCCGCCCTAGCGCTCGCCGACGGTCTAGAGCTCTGAAATTCCGGCCATAAGCTCACCTCAGAGACCTCTAAACACCGTGCAAATTTCAAAGAGATTGGATTATTCCAACTGTACTTTATATAGGGAAAACTGCCGAAAAAACAGCCATTTTTTCAAATGCTTTTGCCCTCAAAAACGCGCATTGAAAACCGACGCACACAAGCTCCATTTAGTTGCAGCAACTCGAACCAAAAGCGGTTTCCGGTCGTTCATCATCAGTGCCACACGACCCAATCGTTTTTTCGGGTGGCTGCATTTAAATGGCGCTACCATCTGGGTTCGAAGTACGAGCACCAAATACGTCTGTATAACGTTTTCGGACTTTGAAATTTTACGCTGTGTTTTTTTTAGTGGTTTTACACCCGCCCTAGCGCTCGCCGACGATCTAGAGCTCTGAAATTCCGGCCATAAGCTCACCTCAGAGACCTCTAAACACCGTGCAAATTTCAAAGAGATTGGATTATTCCAACTGTACTTTATATAGGGAAAACTGCCGAAAAAACAGCCATTTTTTCAAATGCTTTTGCCCTCAAAAACGCGCATTGAAAACCGACGCACACAAGCTCCATTTAGTTGCAGCAACTCGAACCAAAAGCGGTTTCCGGTCGTTCATCATCAGTGCCACACGACCCAATCGTTTTTTCGGGTGGCTGCATTTAAATGGCGCTACCATCTGGGTTCGAAGTACGAGCACCAAATACGTCTGTATAACGTTTTCGGACTTTGAAATTTTACGCTGTTTTTTTTAGTGGTTTTACACCCGCCCTAGCGCTCGCCGACGATCTAGAGCTCTGAAATTCCGGCCATAAGCTCACCTCAGAGACCTCTAAACACCGTGCAAATTTCAAAGAGATTGGATTATTCCAACTGTACTTTATATAGGGAAAACTGCTGAAAAAACAGCCATTTTTTCAAATGTTTTTGCCCTCAAAAACGCGCATTGAAAACCGACGCACACAAGCTCCATTTAGTTGCAGCAACTCGAACCAAAAGCGTTTTCCGGTCGTTCATCATCAGTGCCACACGACCCAATCGTTTTTTCGGGTTGCTGCATTTAAATGGCGCTACCATCTGGGTTCGAAGTACGAGCACCAAATACGTCTGTATAACGTTTTCGGACTTTGAAATTTTACGCCGTGTTTTTTTTAGTGGTTTTACACCCGCCCTAGCGCTCGCCGACGGTCTAGAGCTCTGAAATTCCGGCCATAAGCTCACCTCAGAGACCTCTAAACACCGTGCAAATTTCAAAGAGATTGGATTATTCCAACTGTACTTTGTATTGGGAAAACTGCCGAAAAAACAGCCATTTTTTCAAATGCTTTTGCCCTCAAAAACGCGCATTGAAAACCGACGCACACAAGCTCCATTTAGTTGCAGCAACTCGAACCAAAAGCGGTTTCCGGTCGTTCATCATCAGTGCCACACGACCCAATCGTTTTTTCGGGTTGCTGCATTTAAATGGCGCTACCATCTGGGTTCGAAGTACGAGCACCAAATACGTCTGTATAACGTTTTCGGACTTTGAAATTTTACGCTGTGTTTTTTTTAGTGGTTTTACACCCGCCCTAGCGCTCGCCGACGGTCTAGAGCTCTGAAATTCCGGCCATAAGCTCACCTCAGAGACCTCTAAACACCGTGCGAATTTCAAAGAGATTGGATTATTCCAACTGTACTTTATATAGGGAAAACTGCCGAAAAAACAGCCATTTTTTCAAATGCTTTTGCCCTCAAAAACGCGCATTGAAAACCGACGCACACAAGCTCCATTTAGTTGCAGCAACTCGAACCAAAAGCGGTTTCCGGTCGTTCATCATCAGTGCCACACGACCCAATCGTTTTTTCGGGTTGCTGCATTTAAATGGCGCTACCATCTGGGTTCGAAGTACGAGCACCAAATACGTCTGTATAACGTTTTCGGACTTTGAAATTTTACGCTGTGTTTTTTTTAGTGGTTTTACACCCGCCCTAGCGCTCGCCGACGGTCTAGAGCTCTGAAATTCCGGCCATAAGCTCACCTCAGAGACCTCTAAACACCGTGCAAATTTCAAAGAGATTGGATTATTCCAACTGTACTTTATATAGGGAAAACTGCCGAAAAAACAGCCATTTTTTCAAATGCTTTTGCCCTCAAAAACGCGCATTGAAAACCGACGCACACAAGCTCCATTTAGTTGCAGCAACTCGAACCAAAAGCGGTTTCCGGTCGTTCATCATCAGTGCCACACGACCCAATCGTTTTTTCGGGTTGCTGCATTTAAATGGCGCTACCATCTGGGTTCGAAGTACGAGCACCAAATACGTCTGTATAACGTTTTCGGACTTTGAAATTTTACGCTGTGTTTTTTTTAGTGGTTTTACACCCGCCCTAGCGCTCGCCGACGGTCTAGAGCTCTGAAATTCCGGCCATAAGCTCACCTCAGAGACCTCTAAACACCGTGCAAATTTCAAAGAGATTGGATTATTCCAACTGTACTTTATATAGGGAAAACTGCCGAAAAAACAGCCATTTTTTCAAATGCTTTTGCCCTCAAAAACGCGCATTGAAAACCGACGCACACAAGCTCCATTTAGTTGCAGCAACTCGAACCAAAAGCGGTTTCCGGTCGTTCATCATCAGTGCCACACGACCCAATCGTTTTTTCGGGTTGCTGCATTTAAATGGCGCTACCATCTGGGTTCGAAGTACGAGCACCAAATACGTCTGTATAACGTTTTCGGACTTTGAAATTTTACGCTGTGTTTTTTTTAGTGGTTTTACACCCGCCCTAGCGCTCGCCGACGGTCTAGAGCTCTGAAATTCCGGCCATAAGCTCACCTCAGAGACCTCTAAACACCGTGCAAATTTCAAAGAGATTGGATTATTCCAACTGTACTTTATATAGGGAAAACTGCCGAAAAAACAGCCATTTTTTCAAATGCTTTTGCCCTCAAAAACGCGCATTGAAAACCGACGCACACAAGCTCCATTTAGTTGCAGCAACTCGAACCAAAAGCGGTTTCCGGTCGTTCATCATCAGTGCCACACGACCCAATCGTTTTTTCGGGTTGCTGCATTTAAATGGCGCTACCATCTGGGTTCGAAGTACGAGCACCAAATACGTCTGTATAACGTTTTCGGACTGAAATTTTACGCTGTGTTTTTTTTTAGTGGTTTTACACCCGCCCTAGCGCTCGCCGACGGTCTAGAGCTCTGAAATTCCGGCGATAAGTTCACCTCAGAGACCTCTAAACACCGTGCAAATTTCAAAGAGATTGGATTATTCCAACTGTACTTTATATAGGGAAAACTGCCGAAAAAACAGCCATTTTTTCAAATGCTTTTGCCCTCAAAAACGCGCATTGAAAACCGACGCACACAAGCTCCATTTAGTTGCAGCAACTCGAACCAAAAGCGGTTTCCGGTCGTTCATCATCAGTGCCACACGACCCAATCGTTTTTTCGGGTTGCTGCATTTAAATGGCGCTACCATCTGGGTTCGAAGTACGAGCACCAAATACGTCTGTATAACGTTTTCGGACTTTGAAATTTTACGCTGTGTTTTTTTTAGTGGTTTTACACCCGCCCTAGCGCTCGCCGACGGTCTAGAGCTCTGAAATTCCGGCCATAAGCTCACCTCAGAGACCTCTAAACACCGTGCAAATTTCAAAGAGATTGGATTATTCCAACTGTACTTTATATAGGGAAAACTGCCGAAAAAACAGCCATTTTTTCAAATGCTTTTGCCCTCAAAAACGCGCATTGAAAACCGACGCACACAAGCTCCATTTAGTTGCAGCAACTCGAACCAAAAGCGGTTTCCGGTCGTTCATCATCAGTGCCACACGACCCAATCGTTTTTTCGGGTTGCTGCATTTAAATGGCGCTACCATCTGGGTTCGAAGTACGAGCACCAAATACGTCTGTATAACGTTTTCGGACTTTGAAATTTTACGCTGTGTTTTTTTTAGTGGTTTTACACCCGCCCTAGCGCTCGCCGACGGTCTAGAGCTCTGAAATTCCGGCCATATGCTCACCTCAGAGACCTCTAAACACCGTGCAAATTTCAAAGAGATTGGATTATTCCAACTGTACTTTATATAGGGAAAACTGCCGAAAAAACAGCCATTTTTTCAAATGCTTTTGCCCTCAAAAACGCGCATTGAAAACCGACGCACACAAGCTCCATTTAGTTGCAGCAACTCGAACCAAAAGCGGTTTCCGGTCGTTCATCATCAGTGCCACACGACCCAATCGTTTTTCGGGTTGCTGCATTTAAATGGCGCTACCATCTGGGTTCGAAGTACGAGCACCAAATACGTCTGTATAACGTTTTCGGACTTTGAAATTTTACGCTGTGTTTTTTTTAGTGGTTTTACACCCGCCCTAGCGCTCGCCGACGGTCTAGAGCTCTGAAATTCCGGCCATAAGCTCACCTCAGAGACCTCTAAACACCGTGCAAATTTCAAAGAGATTGGATTATTCCAACTGTACTTTATATAGGGAAAACTGCCGAAAAAACAGCCATTTTTTCAAATGCTTTTGCCCTCAAAAACGCGCATTGAAAACCGACGCACACAAGCTCCATTTAGTTGCAGCAACTCGAACCAAAAGCGGTTTCCGGTCGTTCATCAGTGCCACACGACCCAATCGTTTTTTCGGGTTGCTGCATTTAAATGGCGCTACCATCTGGGTTCGAAGTACGAGCACCAAATACGTCTGTATAACGTTTTCGGACTTTGAAATTTTACGCTGTGTTTTTTTTAGTGGTTTTACACCCGCCCTAGCGCTCGCCGACGGTCTAGAGCTCTGAAATTCCGGCGATAAGTTCACCTCAGAGACCTCTAAACACCGTGCAAATTTCAAAGAGATTGGATTATTCCAACTGTACTTTATATAGGGAAAACTGCCGAAAAAACAGCCATTTTTTCAAATGCTTTTGCCCTCAAAAACGCGCATTGAAAACCGACGCACACAAGCTCCATTTAGTTGCAGCAACTCGAACCAAAAGCGGTTTCCGGTCGTTCATCATCAGTGCCACACGACCCAATCGTTTTTTCGGGTTGCTGCATTTAAATGGCGCTACCATCTGGGTTCGAAGTACGAGCACCAAATACGTCTGTATAACGTTTTCGGACTTTGAAATTTTACGCTGTGTTTTTTTTAGTGGTTTTACACCCGCCCTAGCGCTCGCCGACGGTCTAGAGCTCTGAAATTCCGGCCATAAGCTCACCTCAGAGACCTCTAAACACCGTGCAAATTTCAAAGAGATTGGATTATTCCAACTGTACTTTATATAGGGAAAACTGCCGAAAAAACAGCCATTTTTTCAAATGCTTTTGCCCTCAAAAACGCGCATTGAAAACCGACGCACACAAGCTCCATTTAGTTGCAGCAACTCGAACCAAAAGCGGTTTCCGGTCGTTCATCATCAGTGCCACACGACCCAATCGTTTTTTTGGGTTGCTGCATTTAAATGGCGCTACCATCTGGGTTCGAAGTACGAGCACCAAATACGTCTGTATAACGTTTTCGGACTTTGAAATTTTACGCTGTGTTTTATTTAGTGGTTTTACACCCGCCCTAGCGCTCGCCGACGGTCTAGAGCTCTGAAATTCCGGCCATAAGCTCACCTCAGAGACCTCTAAACACCGTGCAAATTTCAAAGAGATTGGATTATTCCAACTGTACTTTATATAGGGAAAACTGCCGAAAAAACAGCCATTTTTTCAAATGCTTTTGCCCTCAAAAACGCGCATTGAAAACCGACGCAGACAAGCTCCATTTAGTTGCAGCAACTCGAACCAAAAGCGGTTTCCGGTCGTTCATCATCAGTGCCACACGACCCAATCGTTTTTTCGGGTTGCTGCATTCAAATGGCGCTACCATCTGGGTTCGAAATACGAGCACCAAATACGTCTGTATAACGTTTTC
>JAZAYU010000020.1:3117484-3575270 GCA_038501625.1 Corbicula japonica | reverse complement strand
GGGGAGAACACTGGGACCCGGCCCGGTCCTTGTTAGCCGAGCAAAATCTCGATCCACAACTACTCCAACCTAACCAAAATGGCAACCCACGCTATCTCCCGCTTGTCACGTGACTGATTTGTTTTTAATCGTTCTTTTAATATCCTTTCATAGTTGTTCGAATCACAACATTAAATTGTTTTCTTGTTTTTATTTGTAGAATTATCTTTCAAAGTTCGCATTCCTTCTCGAAATATTTGTATTTTCTTAAAATGCACTACTTTTTATGCCACACAACTACGAAATCTTTCAGGCGTAACTAAACTACTCATTCATATCCAGTTGCTTGTTCACTGCCGTAGCTGGTCATGATTTCACTCAACATTGTTCGATGGAATTTTTGGCATGGATGCTCCAAAATTACACGGAAACTTACTATCAATCGCTCAGAATTCGTGGAATGGTGTGCTGCATTGTGCTTCACACTTGTGCAGAACATTTCGGCCTGCTCTCGCGGTGACCACTTACTTGATACGCTCTCGTGGTCGCAATGATACACCCGAAGTTAAGGACTGCGTGTCGCAGAGTTCACAGCATCGTTAGTTAATACTGGCGCATGCGCACCAGTATAAAAATGGCAAATTCACCTTGTCCACTCTATTAACTCTTTCCTGTGTAGATACACCTTTATTGCTAGGGCAAAAAGTTTAGATCCTGATCAGCTGGCACATCCTTGCTGTCTGATCAGGATCTAAACTGTTTGCTTTTTGATTCATTAGGTTATATCTGACCAAAATGTGACCAGTGCAGATCCTGCTGGCTGATCTGGATCTACACTGGTCACACATGTGTAAAAATGGGTATATATCTAGGAAAGGGTTAATCAAACAGTTGTTGCCCGATCTTCATGAAAATTTTATTGGGTATAATATTTCAACCATGTTTGTTAACCAACCAGCATTTAAAAGCCTGTAACTAACTATAAATGTGGCTTCATATTTCAAATGCAGTGGACACAATACATGTATTTATCTTTTTTCTTAAAAATTGGAATATTTTCCTAAATTTCTCTTTTATCAAAATGCCCTAGCTTAAGCTAAGAATAAGTTCAGTTGTGGTAAAATGTAAAGATGCTTGCATCAAAGTGCAGTTGAAATCCCTGTATATTATTAGTGCTATTAATTCTAAAATACTGTATAAGTTCTTATTTTGTCTGGAGTTTTATTTTGGCTATATAGGCAGTAAGGGTCAGTTGCCCGAATTCTAAACACTGCTAATTCAAATCACTGTCAATTCATTACAGGCGCGGATCCAGGATTTTAGTAAGGGGGGTTCAACTCAGCGAGTCATATTTTTAACAGCGTTAATTAGTAACTAAGCTTGAACATCAGTCATTTCTACCCATACAGGGTTCTTAATAACTAATGTATGTAAGAGGCCCACATGAATTTGTAAGAGGCCTAACTAATCTAGTGGGTCAGGGGTGGCCTGCCCCACTGTAAAATTTTGAAAATCTATATCCCAAATCCGGCATTCTGAGGTATTTTGTGGGGATTTCATAGCAGGTTTTGGACTACTTTTTCAGACTTGATTTTAACTATTTCCCTGCAGTAGTGATGCAATCATAAGCACTCAGATCCAAATACTCTACCGCATTATTTGAATCTAGATATGCGAAACACAATGTTTAAACTCGTGAAGTTGTTAATTAGAGAAAAAATAGCTCTAAAGGATGCAGTTCAGGGTTCCCAGTGTGTGGCCAATACTTTTGCCTGCTGGTTAATGTTGCAGGCATATTAGATGTTCTGGGGTTTAGAGAATGAAATAAGCCATGAGATACTTTTGGTTTCCTTCTGGACAACAATAAAACATATCATTATCTTTTGAGTCAACTTGCATGAAATAAATTATGAACGTTAACGTGCCGAGTCCACAGTCAACTTAAGTGATGGCTTTACTGTATTAGTAAAATGAACATTGTATACGTAGAAAAAATCCAAACTCTTTCTTTTACAGTCTCAAATTATTTACACTTTTAACATCGGTTATATTCATTGTTTTAGATGTTGAACGTTGAAAATCTTTATTGAAGTAAAGAAATTAGGAGGTTGGAATATTAAGAATCATCCTCTCTGCAAATGAAGGTATCAGAAAATTTGGCAAATAATCCGCTCTATCAAAATTGTCAGAATTACTAAAATATATTGTTTTAATAAATCCGCAAACAATGTTAAAAAGTATTTGAGAAGTCTCATAATCAAGTAATATCGATTAAGATAGAAATAATTATGAAAAACGGAGAGGCACCCATATAATCTTTGTATGATATAAATTATGTTAAGACTGAGGATTTTTCGACTTTTAAATGCTTCATTTTTATGGACAGCATGAAATTCAGTCCCCACTGACGCACTTTTATGTATTAGATCAATTTAAGAAGAAACGATTGTGTAATGATTTGGGCGCCCAAATCCTGGAACGACACAGTTTTAATATACGCATGTGCTCCATGGCGTGCCTGGCATATTTTTGGAGAAATATTTTTTATTTTCTTTGAATATAGGAAGATTAGTGCAAGACTCTATCTCAGTAAATTACACTATGCCTATGTAGTAGACCTCACTGTAATTACTCTTTGTCTTTGATGGTTCGCCGCCTTACGTGAAATAAAAAATAAATGTATATATTTATGCAAACTTTATTTATTTATTTCTTGTATTGCGAATATTAGCATCTGAATGAATATTACATGTTATAGCTCAGACTATAAGTTCGAATATTATTAGATTGCAAAATGTCACATTTTCTGTGATTTATCAAATGCCCGTGACGAGAGACTGGGCGAGCAAGAAACATGGAATACTAAGTTCTCCATTAATTAACCATTTCCTACTTTATTGTTGGTTAATAAAAAGCAGATTGGCCACATACATTGTCAAGTGTGCAAGGGTACGAAGTTGTTTATTGCCAATACAGGTTTGAAGTCCAAGTTTTGATTCCCAAGACGACAAGACCAAGACCATATAGGCCGCATTTTTGTCGCCAAACGACAGTTTAGCACACAACTGGTTGCCGATTTTATTTCTGTAAACCAGTCATACATATTCATACCCCCAAACTTCGAACCGCGAATCAACCGGAACAAAAAAAAATCGGGGAAATTAGGGTGGTTCGTTCGAACCCCCCGAACCCCCTCTGGATCCGCCACTGCATTACACTGCCTTTTTAATATCTGGAAGGTAGACAACTATGATACACTAGTACATATTATGTCGCAGTTTCTCCCTTGATGAAAAAAATTTGCTGCATTTGTCAAAATAAGGTGTATTCCTTTATACCTAAATAAAAACTTAACAGTACATTTTAATTTTATTCCTTTAAAGAAAAAATCATTTTAGATAGGTTCACTTCTAATGCGTCAACGGACATCATGTACATGAACATGTATTTCTATTGAATGCTTTTATACTGGAGTACAAAAGAAAGAAGCTTCTTGTGCATTACAAAATGATACTAAGTGATACAAAAGGAATATAATTAGAATATGTTGTGAATCAAACAAAGCAATTGAGTAGCTATGATAATGTTTTCCGACTTAAAATTTAGCAGTAGAATAACTGAGACGTATACCTTTACTGGTATTAAAATAATGTGGTGTTGAATATTAAATGTAAATGTTTAACGTTGAGACAAGAAAAATCATTCGCATTTTCAACATTTTTACGATAAATAAGTGATATTAAATCAGTTTCAAGTAGATAAATCCAGAATGTGCCAGCTGATCTGGATCTACACTGGTCGCACATGTGTAAAAACAGGTATATATGGAGGAAAGGGTGTAACCACTTGTTTAGCTTTACCATTGCAGACTTAAAACAAAACCAATTGAAGATGTGGTAGGTCTTGTTGCATGTCCTTACATTGTTGTTGCTGTCGGTTGAACACATCAAGACAATCTGTCGCGAACAAGAACCAGGTCGCTTGAATGAAGGTTAAGGTCACACTTAGAGATCAAAGTCATAATCCCTGATAGTGCACTGGTGGTCATGTCTGCTCAGTAACTCATTTTTTAGGGATTTCAAAATAACCTGGCATAAATGTCAAACACAAAAGATGGCATGTTGCCAACAAGACCCAGGTCAGTTGCTCAAAGGTCAATGTCACACTTGTAGATTAAGTCATAATCACAAGTACTGCAATGGTGGTCTTGTCCGCTCAGTAACTGTATCATTTCTCAATGAACTTTAAAATATTTTGGCAGAAATGTCAAACTCATGAAGACGATGTGTCACCAACAAGACCCAGGTCGGTTGCTTGTAGGTTAAGGTCACTCTTAAGAGGTCAAAGTCATAAACCCTGATAGTGCACTGGTGGTGGTGTCCACTCAGTAACTCATTTCTTGAGAGATTTTAAAATAATTTGGCAGAAAAGTTAATGTCAAACACATGAAAACGATGAGTCACACATAATACCCAGGTTAGTTGTTGGAAGGTCAAGCACTGACAGATCATCAACTTTTTTCCCCTACTAAACGGTTTGAAAGATTTGTTGTCTTTGTCTGTTTTATCCTCCCAAAGAAAAGGCAATACACAGAGACCTCATTGGTGGCTGGTCCATCCTTCATCACTATACATGTTATGTTTTATACATGTTATCATCAAGCTGTTTAGCTTATACATTGGTTGAGACAACAGTGATATGGGGAAGCCAATTATTTTAATCGGGGCCACATTTGACAGAGTTTTGGCCCCTTGTCTACCTAGCTTTTCTCACAACAACTTAATGTAGCTTTTCTTAAAACAACTTAATGTAGCTTTTCTTATGGCAACTTAGTGTAGCTTTTCTCACAACAACTTAATGATGGCTGCAGCTTTGCCATTTCTTGATATTTCTTCATTAAACTTCTAAAATTGTTGCTTATGACAAAAGAGGCATACAGAAAGAGCCCCCCCCCCACACACACACCTTAGTTTATCTTCTAATTTGACAGAGTTATGCCTGTTTTTGCACTTTGACTTTGTTACAAAAACATAACATTTTCTTAGCTATATATTATCTTCCTGATGATGAACTATTTAGTTGGAATCTGTAAGTCCGGGTCACATTTGACAGAATTATACTCCTTTATGTACTTAGGTTTTGTCACAAAGTGTTCAAGGGAAGACAAGTGTTCAGCTGTACAACAGTCTAGTTATTGTAGTTGAGAAAAAAATTGTCAGTTTTGACCAAGATCACTAAATAACATGAATGAGCATTGTTAAATAGAGATAAAACTACATTGTGTGTTGCAGGCGGCTGGTGGTGGCAATGGTGCTGCTGGATGTCAAGGCTAATTCCAGGACTATGTAGGACCCCCCCTGATTACGCTTCCATCTACAAGAGTTTGGTGGTAATGATGGCTGGGGTTGAGGGTCCAGGTCAGATCTGAGGTGTTCACTGTCTGCCAGACAGCCTGGAGGAGTAGGAGGTTGGTTCCCAGTTTATTAGTATAAAGAAGTAAGGAACTGTTTTTTGGGCCTCTTTTCAAATGCCCCCTAAAGCAATGTGTGCTAGCATATCTGTGCCATCTGATCATGATCTATACAGTTGGCTTTTAGATTCATTAGGTCATTTCTGACCAAGATGCAACAGGTGTAGATCCAGATCAGCAGGCATGCTGGCTAATATGGATTCACACTGGTCAGACATGCTTTATAGGGTTATATAAAATCTATATTTTACTGTTTTCTCTCTGTGTAATAGTCTGAAATTTTATGTACATTTTACTCAAAGGTGGTGTGATAGAGCTATACTGCTAGATGAAGAGTTGGTCACCAGTGGCAACAGAGACCCCGAGTCGGTGAAGGTACAGTAGGAAGTGAAATAAACACTCTGTCAGGTGATGGAACAACATCATCCCAAGGTGGATCCCTTCGAACCTGTACACATGCTGCGACTACAACTACAACTATGCGACACACTATGACCCTAGCAACAGCAATGACCACCATAACAACAGCAACTGCCACATTTGCTAAAACTACACTGGCTCCAACCAGGGGTGAGGAAGGACCAGTCGCCATTTCAGCCAATCAGATGCTTGAGATTCGAGACTGGTTTCCATGCTCAGTTTTATAACCTTGGGATCAGATCAGGATCTGCTGATGTTTACCTTTTGATTTATTATGTAATTTCTAACCAGGAGTGAACGGTGTAGATTCTGTCCAGATGACATAGATGTGCCAGCTCGTATGGATCTACACTGTTCACACATGCAATTAAATCCATATTATACTGACTGTTAATAAAAAATTTCCACGTTACCATAGCTTTCACAATGATAAAATTGAAACCATTCTGTATGGCAAAATAGCATTATTTACACTCCTGCAATGTTGGGTTACTTACTGTCTTATCAGGCTTTTTCTGCTCTCAAAATTTAAAAGCCTAATATTCAATATAACCAATAAAATCAACAAAACAAAATTGCATTACAGCCTATGTAAAAACAAGTCAAAGGCTGTCTTACTTTCTTGTCGCATCACAGAAAATTGAATTTACTAAGAAAAAGTTTTAATGATTTCTATGAAGACACACTCTACTGTTGAGTTGGTCAATGTTTATGTTTTAGCAGTTGGCAGTCAGGAAATTTGCAGAAAACTGAAAATGGTCTTGAATTAAAGTAGATATTAGCTGGTTATTGATCATTGGACTGTTAAGATGTTTTCTGCTTATTTCGATTGTAAAACACAAGCTCTGGTGTAGCTTGCATCTGTAACCTTATGTAGCTTGCTCTGGTGTAGCTTGCAACTGTAACCTTTTGTAGCTTGCTCTAGTGTAGCTTGCAACTGTAACCTTATGTAGCTTGCTCTAGTGTAGCTTGCAACTGTAACCTTTTGTAGCTTGCTCTAGTGTAGCTTGCAACTGTAACCTTTTGTAGCTTGCTCTGGTGTAGCTTGCAACTGTAACCTTTTGTAGCTTGCTCTGGTGTAGCTTGCAACTGTAAACTTTTTTTAGCTTGCTCTGGTGTAGCTTGCAACTGTAACCTTTTGTAGCTTGGTCTAGTGTAGCTTGCAACTGTAACCTTTTGTAGCTTGCTCTAGTGTAGCTTGCAACTGTAACCTTTTGTAGCTTGCTCTAGTGTAGCTTGCAACTGTAACCTTTTGTAGCTTGCTCTGGTGTAGCTTGCAACTGTAACCTTGTGTAGCTTGCTCTGGTGTGACTTGCAACTGTAACCTTATGTAGCTTGCTTTAGTGTAGCTTGCAGCTGTAACCTTTTGTAGCTTGCTCTAGTGTAGCTTGCAACTGTAACCTTATGTAGCTTGCTCTGGTGTGACTTGCAACTGTAACCTTATGTAGCTTGCTTTAGTGTAGCTTGCAGCTGTAACCTTTTGTAGCTTGCTCTGGTGTAGTTTGCAACTGTAACCTTATGTAGCTTGCTCTGGTGTAGCTTGCATCTGTAACCTTTTGCTCTAATGGACTAACCATGCTACTTCTACTTTAAGACACTCAGATCCAAACTGCCAGGGAGGTGAAGGTTCTGGTGGCTGTGTATTGCTGAAGTTCAACCATGCTACCTTCTCTGGCAAGATATATGCCTATGGTGGATCAGGACACAAATGTGGTGGTGCTGGCACAGTGTTACGACATGAGGACAACAGCACTAACAAATTGACAGTAAATAATGAGAAGGTATACAAACCACACATCTCTAGGTGACAGCTTACATTAATGTACACTGAAAGTGTATCATCACAAATCATATCAAACATTACTTTACAAGTTAGTTTAGTAAATAATTTAAAAACAGCTTTTCTGAATAACAGAAAACACAAACTTTTTACCTTCATAAACAAAGGAACATGCCAGTTGATTTCTCTAATTGTAAACACCGTTGGGTTTTGTTTGGTAGAGTAATATGATTAATAGTTACGGTAACTTCAAGTGAAAGAGTGTACGTGATTATTATGTTGAATCAATGATATTTTCAGGAAGTTCACCCCTGAGTTGTAAACCCATCTTGCGTTGTAAATGGTGGATGGACAGACGTTCACAAAGACTACAGAGGTCAGCAAGATGGCGGGAGACAAGTCTGGAATGTGGCATAGTGGTTTGTACTGCTACGGGCTGTTTAAGCATATTTTACATCACACTTGGTATTTAAATCTTAAAGGCAGATTTAACACGATGGCTATAACTCATAAGATTCAACTTTTATCATGTTACTTATAAGATGTTACATTTTATAGAAGATTACTCTTTAATACATTTACCCATAAGAGTAAACATTTCAACAGTTTCTAAAAAAAAATTTAATCAGGTTTTCAATGAAAACTGGTTATTGTCTACATTTGAGATGGGTCTTCACAGGGGGTCAACCAACATATGTATTTCAAAGTGGGCTCCGTCTAAAATAATATGTTGTACTTCCAGGATTCCATATGTTAGTCGAAAATCGACGAGAGAACGGTAGGTGACTTTGTTTTTTTTTATCAAAGTTAATATTTTAATGCAGGATTTTGAAAAAATCTCAATGCTATTCGCCGTGGTATACATTTCGGAGTCTGGAGATGCAAAGTTTAGTTTTGTACCTGGAATATTCGTGTAGAAATAGTTTTTCTAGTGCTGACCTAAATCTGTCAACATTGTCTCCATCTGTCTTTTATCGCCAGATTTTGGTTATACCAATAAGATACTGGTACAATGTTGTCATATAATGATGATTTACAATTAGGAGGACCCTAACGGACAGTTTGTTTTGGTCACAAAGAGGAGAAATCAACAGATATAAACAAATTCAAATTGGGCTCCATATGTTGTCGTGGATTCCATATGTTGTATTTTTTCATGAAATCTTTTGGAGATATTGTTGATGCGAAGTCGTCTCTTATTTAATAATAAATGGATATTCATGAGTACTATAAAGTAGCTGAATGTATTTAAGACAGAGCTGTTCGATAATAATGAATATCTTGCCATGGTTTATTATTTACTAAGGACAATCGTAGGTGTAAGTAGTCATAGATCCTACTCCTATTTCAGGCTGTCAACCGATTCCTATATTCCTATATTTCTCCTATATTTTGGATCTGAATCCTATATTCTGAAAAGCCTCCTATATTCCTATATTTCTCCTATATTTTTATGTGTATTCCTATATTTTTTAGTATTTTTTTTGCCGATTAATGAATAGATTAAATATTGCTTTGATACTACTTTTGCTTTCTTCTTTTTTTTTTCAAGAACAAAACTCAACTTTTAGATTGGTGAAAACTTGGCGGGAGGCATTTACTTAAGTTTTAATCTGATTCTCTAACAACTTTGTAGCAGGTTTCTGTGTATTAAGGCTTACCTAACAAAAACAAATTTTCACTTCTATGCAGAATTCTTGTTGCAGTTGCAACCAAATGCAAAAAATATTAAAGATCATTAAATTTTATTCACCAACTGCCAGGACTAGAGAGCTTATATTTGGTATGGTGTATGTGGTTGTCTAAAACGTCAAGATGGACACCTGGGAAAAACATGCTTGACTGTGAACAAGAATTCTTCAGCTGACTTTTGTTGTCAGTTTTCCAGTTTGAAAAGATTGTTATCAAACTCTGTTGGAAAAGAGTGTATGCAAAAGAAAGAGTGTATGCAAAATAAGGTGTCTTTACAAAAAAAAAAATTTTCAAAGGGCAAAGTCAAATAAAGGGAGGTAATAAAAACAATATTATTTGATAATTTGCAACAGCTGTGTGTTAAATAAATTGAGAAAACTTTAGAATTTTTTTATTAGGATAATCTGCAAAATATTTGCATAGTTTTCTAAAATTATTGTTATTTTATGGAACCACTCAATGGATAAAAGTTAAATTAATGTTAAACTTAAATGAACCTGAAAGGAATAATGTCCATCTATTCCCAAGAAGGCTTTGGCGTTTGAAAAATTAATGCTTTTGTATAGAAATTTAATGGCAGTTTGAATTAAAGTTCAGTTACGGTTATAACTTGATAAGTTTTTATCATTTCTCTTGAAACTTGTTGCAATATTCTTTGTATTTAGGTTTACTAACTTATTTGACTGCAGTTCTGTTCCATGCAGATTAAATAAATAAATGGAATCATATTCCGGAAAATTCTAGAGTAGTGAAGGGCATATAATTTTGTATGATGTATTGCCTACAGGTTCTCAATAGAGTTTGACCAAAGTAAGGCCTTGGGGTCAATTTTGACTGAACCCTTTTGGACATTGAAACCCAGATTTTTACACACAAAGCAATATTACTATGAGTGGATGGGTTGATGCTGTGTACAGTACTATATAGAAGACAAACTAAAAATGAAAAATCCGGCTTTGTTAATGCATTTTCTGCATTTCCCCCTTGTTTGAATGGTCATTCAGATGCTGGTGATGTGCTTGAAGGTGCTGATGTTAAAGTTAATGGTTTCCATCATTTTTACAGTGAACATTTTGGACATTGATAATTGTAGAAACAGTAAATGCACATGTGAAAATCATTTGTATAAGTGCAAGTAAATAAAACTATTATCAGTTCCAAACTCCTATATTTTGCCTCAAAAACAACCAAAAACTCCTATATTTGTTGCAAAAATATTCCTATATTTTTCCTATATTTTGGAGATGACCTGGTTGACAGCCTGCTATTTATATGTTAAATTATTCACAAAATGGTTGCATGTCACTTTAAAGAGAGTGAGGTTGCGGGAGAATGATAGCTGTTATCCCATGGGCAAATGGTGTAGATCCAGACCATGCAGCACGTGCATGCCATCTGATCAGGATCTACACTGATGGCTTAATGATTTATAGGTTATTTCTTATCAAAAAGTGACCAATGTAGATCCAGATCAGACTACAAGAATGTGCTGGCTCATCTTGATCTACACTGTTTGAACATAGAATAACAACCTTATCCCAGGAAGTAAAGGTTTAAGTTGAAATTGAAGGAAAACCTGGTCTTAGTTCAAAAGCATCAGAGATGAAATTCTGACTAATTGGGATAAAACCTTCATATATTGAATCAAGGAACTTCAAGATATCCATACATTTTATGAATGATTGAATTCCTTTACAGGCCAGATGCCAGTGTCAGCATACAAAAATGATCACATTTACCTGTACATAGTGGTACCCAGGTAATAGAGACTGAGAGTCATTGTGTAACCCGGGTAGAGCGTCGGACTGTCATGCGAGGGGTTCCGGGTTCAATCCTTGGTTCAGGCATGGATTTTTCAGAACCCTTGTTACAATGGTATGAAACTTGTGGGAACCCACTTCACAGTGCAGAGCGGTGGCACAGTGGAACCCAATCTACATGTCAAAGCAGACACTGTAACTGTGGAAGATTCTGCCTACATTAAAGCTGACAGACAGCACAGGTGAGTTTGAATAAATATCCTTTAACCCTTTCCTCCATTATCCATATAGTCACCTTTATTGCGTGGGTGAACAGTTAAGATCCAGATCAGCCAGCTTATCCATGCTATCTGATCAGGATCTAAACTGTTCGCTGTTTTGTTCATCAGGTTATTCCTGACCAAAATGTGACCAGTGCAGATCCTGATCAGACGTCACAGATGTGCCAGATGATCTGGATCTACACTGGTTGCACATGTGTAAAAATGCATATTTATGGAGGAAAGGGTTATATGTAATGTTAATGTAGCGTTATATCTTCTTGGGTGGATAAATGGGGAAAGCCAAAGATCATATAACTGAGATTAGGGAACTGAGCATAAATATGATTGGCTCAATAAACTCAAAAGAAAACGACTCAAGACTGATCTCAGTGCCCAAGGTTATAAAACTGAGCATGGAAACCAGTCTCAAATCTCAAGCATCTGATTGGCTGAAATGGCGACAAGTAATCAGATGCTTGAGATTTGAGACTGGTTTCCAAACTCAGTTTTATAACCTTCAGACCAGATATCTGTTTTAACCTTTACTCAATAAAAATAGGTTTTATCGCACAACAGTGTAGATCCTAACCAGACAGCATGGATGTGCAGAATGATCCAGATCTGCACTGTTCATTCATGCCATATAATCTATAAAGGGTCAATGAATTTGTGCCAAGATGATAGGACCTTGGACAATTGACCAGAGCAACACAAGACATTTTTTGGCAATATTCCCAGGAAACATTTGACGTCGAAAAGACGTTGGATTGACGTCAGACCTCGACGTCGGATCAACGTTGGATTTTGGTTGGAAATGAAAGTTTTTTTGACGTCATTTCCCGACGTCGGATACCGACCAAAATCCGACCACATTCCGACCAGAATCCGACCGAAATCCGACCAAAATCGAACTTCTTACCTCTTCCTTTTATTAATATCAGTGTAATAACACTATTTAAAAAATACCATCAATGTGTTTCTTTAATTCATCTCTAAACCTCTCTTCTAAAAGCAATGTGTTTTATGAGTTCTGTATTATAACAATAGCCCAGTAGCGAGACTTCTTTGGACGAAACGTATATCACGAAAACAACTCCACGTGCCTAACACATGTAGTGGGCATAAATCTCAACAAGATTTAAGCAAAACTAGAATTTAACAACAAACTACGAATATGAAAAAATCATACTTGTTAATCCTTCTTCGCTGGCAAATATAAAATAATCTTTCTCCCCTTCTGTGTTTGTTTGGCGAGTTTGTCATTGTTCTTTGTTTCTTTGTTTAAAATGGCGGGGATTGTTGACATTTAGATTCGATTGCACAGGTGTCGACAATATCCCTTCCATTGAACAGAAAACCGTTCAAATTTAGAAATAAATTTCTTTCGTATTTTTTTCAAATGAATTTATTTGTATGTATAGAAAATTTGAAAAAATTTAGTTATTCGAAAATAATTTTCCTAGTAGGTTAAGAAGTGGGTTTAGAGGTCAAAAATCTGACCAAAAACCGACGTCTATCCGACTTTATTTCGACGTCGGATTAACGTTGGATTTAGGTCGCCGACGTCGCGACCAAAATCCAACCTAAATCCAACGTCGTTCCGACGTCGGGTGTTTACTGGGTTGAGTGTTTGGTACCACTTGTTTCGTATTTATAAACTCTAAATGACTAAGAGTTATATCTGTTTAGAACTATTTTAAATAGACAAAAAATTTCAATTCCACAAAGATGTATTTCATGCTTAATTTTAAATGTCTTAATATTTGAATGCTTTTTTCTTGAATCTATTAAAATGTTTCATATGTCAGTTTGGAATAATGATGACATTTGATCTTAATTAAGCTACCAGGTCTTACTATGGCTGAAAATGTTTGATGTTCTGAAACAACTAAAATAATATTCAGGTGTTAAAATAAACTGTTGTATTAGGATTTTGTGGAAAGAAATGGCTAAAATTTTGTTATTGTAAAGCAGTGATCTTTTGGACTTTTGATGTTCTCATTCATTGCTATGTTTATTTGTATTTGATTACTATCTTTTTAAGGCTGTTCATACTATGGAGAGTCAGGTAATGGACAGAATGGCAGAGGGGCTTTTCGTGGTGGTCAGTGACATAAAGCTACCAGTGCAGTCTCTGGCTCTAACTCCACTTTGCCCTATGGAGTGGTATGTACTATGGAGATGTTGTGGCGCCCTCTGATGCCCATAGTAACGGAGGATCTTCAAGGACATTGTGAATAATGTGGTTATTAGTGCTGGAGTCTTGAAATCGACATTGCTTCAACTGTCAATATTGATGGTAGGTGGAATGTTGCATCAAAATCGAAAACGCTGCTCAGGGCTATATATCTGGCACCTCTTATAAGTGTCAATATTGATGGTAGGTGGAATGTTGCATCAAAATCGAAAACGCTGCTCAGGGCAATATATCTGGCACCTCTTATAAGTGGACTGACCAATGTATAACTTGGGATTTAACACTCAAATAATGCTACCGACCAGACGGTGAATATTGCATCAACATCGAAAACACTGCTCAGGGCAATATATCTGGCACCTCTTATAAGTGGACTGACCAATGTATAACTTGGGATTTAACACTCAAACAACGCTACCGACCAGACAGGGTTAATGTTGCATCAAGATCGGAAAACACTGCTCAAGATCAAAATAAATGCTCAAGATTGAAAAAGATACTGCTTACATCTTAGAAGTGTACCCAAGCGAACAGTTCATGAAGCTTAGTTTATGGATGTAACAAACTTCTTTTCTTAAACTATTTGGGATTCACTGTTAGTATGTTGTTGTTTTTTCTTGGTAAACAATCTTATTTCCGACTGTTCATTTGTAGACTAATAAACATTTTATATGATCAAGTGCCAAGGTTATAAAGCTGAGATTGGAAACCAGTCTCAAATCTCAAGCATCTGATTGGCTGAAATGGCGACTGGTCGCCATTTCAGCCAATCAGATGCTTGAAATTTGAGACTGGTTTCTATGCTCAGTTTTATAACCTTAGGCACATGTCCTAGCAAGTTTATACAAGGCTGATTTGTTCATTGCTGATCTGTTTGCTACAAACTATATTCACATGGCTAAAAATTATCTTATTCAAACTTGAAATTAATAAATTTTAATATATCAGAAGTCTTGAAGATAAAGCTTGATTCTTTTGCTTAGGAAAAAAATGTTTGTTTCAGTAATTTACACTTCAGAAACATACATGAATAACCATGGCTCACAGCATGCAACACCTTCTTTACACCACAGGTCACAAGTTTTATTCCATGGGCAGCCAGTGTAGATACAGGTCAGCTTGTACATTTGTTTAGTCTGATCAGGATCTACACTTTTAGATTTACTAGATTATTTCTGACTGCACTATCAGTCTAGATCAGTACCCAAGGTTATAAAACTGAGCATGGAAACCAGTCTCAAATCTCAAGCATCTGATTGGCTGAAATGGCGACTGGTCGCCATTTCAGCCAATCAGATGCTTGAGATTTGAGACTGGTTTCCATGCTCAGATTTATAACCTTGGGCACTGTGATCAGACAACAAAGATTTGCAGGTTTATCTGGATCTACACTTGTTTGCAAATGTGATAAAAGTTAATGGTTAGCAATAGAAAACATGGTGGCGTTGTTTATTTATATATTGAACCCTTCATCTATATACAAATTTTATTTGCAAACAGTTTAAAACCAGATCAAAGAGCAAGGATACTATGATTGTTTCTTGGTCAGAATTTACTTAATAAATCTTAAGTGAACAGTGTAGATCCTGATCAGATGGCATGGATGTGATGGCTGATCTGAATATCTGAATACGCTGATCTGGATCTACACTGGTCTCACATGCGTAAAAATGCGTATATATACAGGAATGGGTTAAAGCAAGACAAGACAAACAAATATTTCTGTCAGTAGCCTCCATAATGAAGAATAGTTAAAAATGAATTTGTAGAGCATGTCTAAAATTAAAAGAAGTAAACTAATATATATTTTGTCTCATTTATTACATTATACTAGATCAGAAAGCCAATTTACACCTTATAGACTGTTGGGTCAACAATTAGGATGTTAAACCAGAGATGTAATGGACACAGGCCTGTGATACAAACTCACTAATAAGGCCACCCCGCTATTACGGACACTTTCCCTAAGTCCGTAAGGTGTCGTTAATAGAGGGGTTTCACTGTACACAAGAGTGGCATAGAAACATGAATTTTATCAATTTTACAGTACATATATGATATGATTATTAACAATTAGTGAATTCTCTGTGATTATTTACTATCCTACCATTTGGACCGTTTTGTTTTGGTTCATAAGGGTTGCTCAGACCAATTTGGGGCAGCAAGATAAAATTTTCATGGAATTTTGTCCAGGAAGTTGGCTGTTATAGCTGATCTAGATCAACACTGCTTGCACTTACCATCAAAGGTGTATGTGTGGTTAAGAAAAGACGATTAGCTTTATTTATATGATATATGTAAATGCTGGATTCAGATCTGGTTTTAATGATTGATTTGTTGGATGTGATTGCTGGCAGTCACAAAAAGCTCTGACTGCGGATCTGACGAACTTCAAACTGATGCTATCTGCTTGACAATAAATCTCTATCTTAATTTAATTAAACATACAATCTAAAAGGATTAAGTTAAAATTTCTAGCAATAGAGGGCAAATTTATCACTAGATTATTCATTTAGCTGAAATATTTAAATAAATTATAAGAAAAATAAAGAAGAAGAAAGAAACGGAAGGTATTTTAAAAAGTGGTCTGATAGGGAGAGAGAGCATCTAAGAAATACATAATAATTACCATATACAAGGGAATTAAATACTATAGGTACTGTGTCAAACTTGTACGAGTCTTTCTTTATAGATTCGGTTTTTTAAACACTCAAGGGAAGCAAATACTATAGGTACTGTGTCGTACTTTTGTACGGGTTGTCTCGCTTAAATGTTGTTTAAAGCTTATATCACCGTCGTCCACTCAATTATGTCTTATTTCAGTTTAAAAATGTTTTATATAATGAGAAGAAATAAAGCCATCAAAATTTCATGCTAAAGTTGAGTTGAGCACAAAACCATTTGTCAAATCATGGTGCAAAGACTAGTCTCCTGTTTCTGTTTTATGATCTTCGGCCCAAAGCTACATCATAATTTTAACAATTTGATTTCAGGGTCATCAAAAACAGTTCAGACACAGAAAATCAAAACATGTCGATATTCAGCATGTATTTTGGAAAGATAAGATCACCCTGTGCTGGAGAGAAAGTGTACAGGGAGGAATGTGCTTTCTCATTTGATAATCCTCTACTAAACAAGATATCAACTTTGTGAAAATATTATAAATGCAGCCTGCATTCATTCAGAGTCTGATTCCGAGGAAGAACTTTACCCAAGGAAATGCTAGAAAAAACAGCCTCCATTCATTCAGAGTCTGATTCCGAGGAAGAACTTTACCCAAGGAAATCCTAGAAAAATCAGCCTCCCTTCATTCAGAGTCTGATTCCGAAGAAGAACCAGAATCAAAGGAAATCCTAGAAAAACCAGCCTCCATTCATTCAGAGTCTGATTCCGTGGAAGAACCAGAGGAATCTCCCAGCAAGGTAATTATTCTAGTGGTTGACGACATTAGGGAATGCCAGTCCAAAAGTATACATGTAGAATGAAATGATGATACAAAGTGATGGCGGAGAGAAAAAAACCTTAATGCCGGAAATATTGGTTTGTATTAAGTGTCTGCAGGAACTTCAAAAATAGGATCAGTGTAACTCTATTTACAACTATTTGCACAAATAGTTCCATTGACAAGCTCTGACTTCAAATGATGATACAAAGTGACAGGGGGACAGAATAACCTTGCTGATTGTCACAATGTAACTGATCATAAGACAGGAATTCTGTTTGCCCTTGACATGAAATTTTCAAAAATTAGATCTCTATAATTTTAGTTTAAGAGTCTTTATTTCCTTATAATTTTGGGTATTTTGGCATATTTTCGACCGAATCTCCTAAATGATTGTTAAAATGTACCTTTAGATTCAACAGCTAGTGGAACCCCTGCAAGATGAAACATTTCTGCTGGAAATATTACTTTAGAATAACAATGTCTGCATCTGTGTAACGCTATTTACAGCAAATTGGTTCATTTGACAAGTTAAATGTTGTGTTTAAAATGCTGCTGTATGGTTTCAGGATGAGGATGGAGCTGACTGTTGTAGCTGCCCAAAACTGCCAGTCTAAACCCAAGAGATACACTTTCAGATTACTGAGGTAAGATATATGTATGTTGCACATTTGAAAAGCTAGTAAAATCCCTCTGCTGGTAAATCAGAAAAGCATCTTTAAATGATTGAAAGTGTTTTGACACTGATGAGGCTTTCGGTAACCTTGTATGTGGCACATGTTTGCCATGGTACAATAACAGCCTCATAGAGAGATCACTGATATATTGCTCTGGCCATCTCTTTGTTGTGAGGTGTTCAGATCTCGAGTCAGTGACATGTGTACAGTCAAACCTGTCTTTAGCAGCCACCGAAGGGAGTGACAAAAAGTGGCTGCTGAAGACAGGTGGCTGCTAAAAAAAGTAAAAAATAAGAACAAAATGTCAGTTTAAGTCATATTCAAACTGGCTGTTTAAGACAGGTGGATGCTATTCACAGGTGGCTGCTAAGCCAGGTTTCACTGTATATTGTATGAAGTATTTTGTTAGTTTTATCGGAGACAATTGAGATTTAAACTTTGTTTGGAGTCCACCATTATTGAACTGGAAGATATTTGAAAAAAGAAAAAAAACATCTTTAAATTAGTTATTACATGTAGGAGAGCTTGTTAAACATCATTTCTATTTACTTGTGTTGTATTTTCTCAGAGACTGGTTAAAGGATTGTTTTAATTGTCACTGTATACAGTACATCCACTGTGTTGTTTTCTGTTGCAGTAAGCAGAGTATTGTAATTTGCAGTATAATACTTCATGATCTATGGTCCCACAACTTTTGAGTATTGAATGTGGATGTTATAAGCAGGTGCTTGATGTTCACACATTTACATTGTTGAATAGATGTTCAATTTGATGGTGGTCTGACTGTATGTGTTATTCGTTCAGGTGAAAACTAGCATGCCATTCATGTTGAAGCACAGTTTGAGAGAGTACCAGCATGTGAAATTGGACTGGCTGGCTACCATGTATGAGAAACGCCTCAATGGAATACTTGCTGATGAAATGGGGCTCGGCAAAACAATTCAGACCATGGCCCTTATAGCCCATCAAGCTTGTGAGAAAGGTAAGCTGTCACTACTGGTATTAGAGATCCAATGTTAAGATTAGATTGCAACTGACATAAATGGTACGAGATATTTGACGAAGTCAGTAATGGTATCTCTTTATTGTCAGATAAGTTAGAGATAAAAAGTGCTTCTGTTTATAAAAAAATAATATTTTGGTCTCAAGATTATAAAACTAGTAAAAGAAGCCAGTCTCAAATCTCAAGGATCTGATTGGCTGAAATGGGTAAAACTTGAATCACATGGCCATCCAAGTCTTTTGATATCTGATCTGATCTACACTGCTTGGACAGAAAGAAACCCAATGAATCTGAAAGTGAACAGTGTAGATAAAAATAAGCAGTGTCCAAGGTTATAAAACTGAGCATGGAAACCAGTCTCAAATCTCAAGCATCTGATTAGCTGAAATGGCGACCAGTCGCCATTTCAGCCAATCAGATGCTTGAGATTTGAGACTGGTTTCCAATCTCAGCTTTATAACCTTCAGACCAGGTCAAACTGGATCTACACTTGGAGTCACTGCAATTCAAGTATGTCACTGGAGTAAATATTTGAACAGTTTATTTAAAAAAAGAAGCTCCAAGAATGGTTGAATTCATGTTTCCTTTTATAAAGAAGTTTTTTATTAAGTTGTAGACAGAAAAAAGCAGAACTGAAGTTTTACCGCTGGTGTTTTCAGATTTTAGGTATTCAATTGTTGTTCTGTATTGCAGTCTGCAGTATATAAGATTGCTCATGGTTGGTTCAGCTGCTGTTTTGTTAAATAAATGCATAATAAACTGTAGTCATTATACATGTTTGTATTAACCCTTTCCTTCATAGATACACCTTTATGGCCTGGGCGAACAGTGTAGATCCAGATCAGCCAGCACATCCTTGACGATTGATCAGGATCTGCACTGTTCGCTATTTGATTTATTAGGTTATTTCTGACAAAAAAGCGACCAGACAGCAAGGATGGGCCAGCTGATCTGGATCTACACGGGGCACACATTCTTAAAAATGCATCTATATGGAGGAAAGGGTTAATATCTGTGGAAGTGTTGTGCTTCAAGCTTGGCATATACCTGTATTCAAAGCTTCGTTACTTTTCAGGGTTGGACCAAAACCACTGCCTTTCATATACAAACTTGTGATAAGACCATAATGACTTTAGATGAAAGAAGTGGAAATATTTGATATTAGATGAGGTAAGAGGTATTTTTCTGCAAATACCTAAAAATGGAAAACATTTCAGTGTGGATATGCTAAGCCTGGAGAAAATGTTGCCTTCATTGCTAACAGAAGTTATATCATATTTATGTAATTAAAGCAAAGAATAAGAATGAAATGGGAATCAATTTCTTGAAAGGGAATAAAAATCAGTATTAAAAAAGCATTTTCTTAATGTAAACCAGTTTGGGTTTTTTTTTGCAAAGGTGAAAGAGGTTGAACTGTTCAGTATTGCAACCAATTCCTTACATTCTTCAGTGATGTTCTCGTAAAAGAGAAAATGCAATACGGTTATTAAAATATAAACCGCATGGTTGCAGAACTGAAACTTTAGCTGAGTGTAAGTTACAGATGTTTCACTTGTTATGTAAATATCTGTTTGTTCTTGCATGTCTATTTCTTAATAAACAGAAAAGCTGAATCAAGATTTTGGGGAAAATGTATTCCACAAAGTTATTTTGTCAAATCTGTCTTATTCTTTGCAGGCTCAGAATATAAAAAACTTCAAGTTTTAACGCTGGCAGTGTCTGCTGAACTTAACAGTATGCGCTGTCTATTGCTTTCCTGTACCTACAGAAAAGTCTGATGGAGTTATGGTCCCTAATGCATTTTGTTACGCCACATGTGTTCCAGTCTCACAAGGATTGAGGGACGTCAAGAGTATAATGAGAATCTCATTAGAAGGTTAAATATGGTGAGATTTACTGAAAGACGGGTAGCAAGTTGTTGCGCCTTGTTACAGCTTGTTAAAATAATAAAGGATTAACTTGAAAGAAAGATGTTCTCTCAAACCCATTTTCTTAAATTACATGTTTTTGTAAGAGTTTTTTTATGTATTTCAATAAAAAAATGCATTCCAGAAAAGTGTAGATCCAGATCAGCTGGTACATCCGTACCATCTGATAAGGATCTGCTCTGTTCGCCTTTTGATATATTAGGTTATTACTGACCAGAAAAGCAAACAGTGCAGATCCTGATCAGACGGCAGGGTTATGAGAAATGGCTGTTCATGAAATAAAATTTTAGGAAAAATATCAAGTTTTTATAGAGATTTAGAGTAGCAAGATTAAAGAAGGAAGAAACATGTATTGTCAGTACTAATGGAAGATGTGCAGAGGCTGGCAAATTTCTGGCATTTCATCCTGATTATACAAAAATAACTAAGGGTGACACAGAATTCATGTTACTTTGATATAGACAACATATTATAATTTTATCAAAAGAAATTTTAATTGCTTTTTTACTTCAATTACTAGTGGATTATAAATTTTGAAAGATTCAAAATTTTTATTCAAACCTTTCCATGAACATGTATTGTGAGGAATAATAGTTTTACAGGTGACCTTAAATTTTGTTGAGTTTACAATACCATTTTATATCTTGATTTGGAGAGATTTTTAAGCACTGTGAAATTTTTTGTCATGGTATTTTTGTCAACTGTGACAATGTACTGTGTACTGTTTATAGGAACATTTTTGTTTGAGAAATAAGATAGCTTGTAGATGTATGGGTGAGCTTTCTAAAATGTCTGTGACATCTATCTGGCGCGGCCATTGTTCCTCACTGGATCAGCAAAACAGAAATATTTAATGTGTTTAATTTAATTTCAAAACTTACATATTATAGGGAAGCAGGTTAGACATACCATTGGCAGAATTTCAAAACGAACATTCAACTGAAAGCCCAACTAGTTGTTATTTAACCCTTTCCTCCATACATACACCTTCTGGCATAGGCCAACAGTGCAGATTCAGATCAGCTGATTCATCCATGCCATCTGATAAGGATCTGCATTGATTGCTTTCTGATTGATTGATTTATTAAGTATTTCTCACCTAAAAAGGAATGATTAAGATCCTGATCAGACAGTACAGATTTTACAGCTGATCTGGCCTGGAGGTTATAAAGCTGAGATTGGAAACCAGTCTCAAATCTCAAGCATCTGATTATCTGAAATGGCGACTGGTCGCCATTTCAGCCAATCAGATGCTTGAGATTTGAGACTGGTTTCCATGCTTAGTTTTATAACCTTGGGCACTGGATCTACATTGGTCACACTTCTGATAAAATGTGTATATATGAAGTAAAAGGTGAACAAGCTACATGAATACTTTTTAGTTGGAACATTATGTTGTTGGATGTAGTGTTTAGGCAATTGAAAATTAATTCCTAGATTCTCATCACCGCCCGCCCCTCGAAAATCACTCTGCCAGAACGTTTTTATTTTGAAAAAAAATCATCAAAATTTATATTACAAGTACAAAACGGTAGAGTACAAAAACACAGTATGAAACATTTAATTGCAAATCAGCAATTCTAGATGCTTATTTATCTTTGCATTACACATGCTTCATTAGAAACTTGGGGGAAGGAACAATAATGCTTTTTTTACAAATGTTTATCATTTTATCATGTTGAAAAGGCGTGAGTACCATTGAAGAACCACCCACACGCCCCATTTTTACCAAAAATTTGGATGAGAATCTAGGAATTAATTTTCTATTGCTTAACAGCCAGTAAGTAAATAGTGCGTTGTAAATGGATAAATACTGATCGTAGGTATTGCGTCCCTTCCTGTTGAGATGTTTAAAGGATAATGTAGAGAAGCAGATGTCAAAGAAGCATAAACATGTTGTTGTGTGTCATCTCTCCAAATGCCAAAGATTCCTCTTGACGAGTTTATGGCACAGGAAAAGTAAGCTACATACTAGTAATCTCTAATTTATTTACCCTTTCTCTTTATATGCCTTTATGGCATGGGTAAACAGTGTAGATCCAGTTCATTCGGCACATCCATGCAATCAGATGGGATCTGCACTGTTCACTTTCTGCTTTATAAGGTTATTTCAGACCAAAAAAGTGAACAATGCAGATCCAGGTCAGACAGCATGGATGTTCTGGATGATCTGGATCTACAGTGGTCACATATGCGATAAAATAGCATATAAATGGAGGAAGGGTTAGGCAAATGCATATCTGAATCACCATGACAAAATGAGGCTTGCAATTAGTGTAGACCCCAAGAAACTGCGAACATTTGTGACACTACTTAGACTGTATGGATGTGAAGGCTGACCTGTGTCCAAGATCATAAAACTAAATCTGGAGATCATTCTCAAATCTCAAGCATCTGATTGGCTGAAATGGCGACTGGTCGCCATTTTAGCCATTCAGATCCTTGAGATTTGAGACTGATCTCAAAACTTAGTTTTATGGTCTTGGGATCTGGTCATTTTAATTGCATAGGCCAAAAGCCCCTTTTTTCGGCGTTAGCTGTCTAAGCTCACTTTTGACCTAGTTTTTCGACCAATGAAATATTGTAAATAAAATTTATTATGCAGCGGGAAAATCAAATATATTATTTTGATTGGTTATTAGTGGGTAATGATTACCGTAACGATTTTTATATTGTGTGTAAGTATTTACCTGGCACTTATATGTTCTGGCATTTTCGTTTTAAAAAGCGATAATTGTATTGGAGAAAAAGATATTTACGGTATAAATAACCAGTTAAGTCAATTGATGGCTTAAATACGATTTTATATGGAATATTCATAGGTGTTAGGTAAACACTCGAGTACAATACACAGTGTAAAACGACAGAGAAGTGCAGATATTTCTGGTTCTTACTTGTTCCTTTCTAGTTCCTTTGATACTGATTGTTAATTTCAAGTCCAGAAATTCAAAACGCTTTGGTGTGGTGGTTATCACACTCGCCTCTCAAGCGGAGGCCCCAGGTTCAATACTCAGGAGGGACACATTTTTTAAAAGTTGATTTACGTAAAAGTTGGTAGATTTCGCTCTTGTAACAAGTTGTTATTATTTTCATTTATTGTATTTTAATGACATTTATTCATCATTAGTACTAACTCTACAAGAGGTATTTTATTGAAACTGAATAAATGTACAGTTAATGTTAGACATTCTTCTTTGATCGACGTATTATCACCAGACGAAATTTTTGCACGGTCTTTATTTCCTTCTTTCTTATATATAAAAATCTTTTCCATCAATGCCGTTTATCTTTTTTAAAGATATTTCTTGGTTGTATTGTGCTACATTATAACTCTGCTTTACTGGGGAAAGGAAAGAAGTGGTTTAAATATTAAGCTTTTTCTGTAGATGAATGTATCGGTTATGTGATCAAGAACAAGTGTTGTATCTATAACAATCTTCTGTAAAACTGTGTGTTGTGAGAAATAAAATACTTGACTATACTTGACTTGCTTACATAACACTTAGTGCAGTATATTTCTCAAAGAGTAAGGCTGACCCAGACACTGACTGCAGTTCACTGTATTGCAACCAGTCGCTGGATTTGCTACATTGTTTGCCAGATATGAAATAACATTTAGGATAAACAATACAATATTATCATTTTAAATCTTGTCAGTGTTAGATAGTAACATTTAAAAGATTAATAAGGAGCTTTTAACATCCTGCTAAATTTGTTAGGACATGAAACCAAATTTATCAGGTTCATAACTTGACGTTTATATTTATGCCCCCCTTCGAAGAAGCGGGGGTATATTGCTTTGCACATGTCGGTCGGTCGGTCGGTCGGTCGGTATGTCGGTCGGTATGTCGGTCCGTAGACCACATCTTGTCCGATCAATAACTAGACAACGCTTTGTGATACAGTCCTTATATTTGGTGTGGAGGTTGGTCATGACCAGTAGAAGACCCCTATTGATTTTGGGGTCAGTAGGTCAAAGGTCAAGGTCACAGTGGCCTTGACCACAAAAACCTTGTCCGATCAATAACTAGACAACGCTTTGTGATACAGTCCTCATATTTGGTGTGGAGGTTGGTCATGACCAGTAGAAGACCCCTATTGATTTTGGGGTCAGTAGGTCAAAGGTCAAGGTCACAGTGGCCTTGACCACAAAAACCTTGTCCGATCAATAACTAGACAACGCTTTGTGATACAGTCCTCATATTTGGTGTGGAGGTTGGTCATGACCAGTAGAAGACCCCTATTGATTTTGGGGTCAGTAGGTCAAAGGTCAAGGTCACAGTGGCCTTGACCACAAAAACCTTGTCCGATCAATAACTAGACAACGCTTTGTGATACAGTCCTCATATTTGGTGTGGAGGTTGGTCATGACCAGTAGAAGACCCCTATTGATTTTGGGGTCAGTAGGTCAAAGGTCAAGGTCACAGTGGCCTTGACCACAAAAACCTTGTCCGATCAATAACTAGACAACGCTTTGTGGTACAGTCCTCATATTTGGTGTGGAGGTTGGTCATGACCAGTAGAAGACCCCTATTGATTTTGGGGTCAGTAGGTCAAAGGTCAAGGTCACAGTGGCCTTGACCACAAAAACCTTGTCCGATCAATAACTAGACAACGCTTTGTGATACAGTCCTCATATTTGGTGTGGAGGTTGGTCATGACCAGTAGAAGACCCCTATTGATTTTGGGGTCAGTAGGTCAAAGGTCAAGGTCACAGTGGCCTTGACCACAAAAACCTTGTCCGATCAATAACTAGACAACGCTTTGTGATACAGTCCTCATATTTGGTGTGGAGGTTGGTCATGACCAGTAGAAGAACCCTATTGATTTTAGGATCAGTAGGTCAAAGGTCAAGGTCACAGTGGCCTTTGCATACAAAAACGTTGTCCGATCAATAACTAGACAACGCTTTGTGATACAGTCCTCATATTTGGTGTGGAGGTTGGTCATTACCAGTAGAAGAACCCTATTGATTTTAGGATCAGTAGGTCAAAGGTCAAGGTCACAGTGGCCTTTGCATACAAAAACGTTGTCCGATCAATAACTAGACAACGCTTTGTGATACAGACCTCATATTTGGTGTGGAAGTTGGTCGTGACCAGTAGAAGACCCCTATTGGTTTTGGGGTCAGTAGGTCAAAGGTCAAGGTCACGGTGGCCTTGACAACAAAAAACCTTGTTCGATCAATAACTAGACAACGTTTTTATGTTTATTTGTATAATAAAATAAAATACTTCTCAGTGTAAAGTTGTGATTATTTTTCCCCATGACAATTTCAAGTAAAGATATATATTAATGATCCATAACATTAATTTTAAACTATTTCAATATATGCCGTGTCATAAATAGGCACTGATTATCACTCACTTGTGTTTATTAAATGCTTTGGTTTCGTATGGATGGTCACTAAAGCCTGCACATTACCGGAATTGACATAACACTAGAGCTACTATATCTCCGCCAATAGCGAATATTTGATTTAAATTACAATAAAATCCTTTGTGTTAGACTAGGTTAATCTACACGCGCTTATGTTTGTCGAGGTAAATGTAATCCTCTCATTGGATGACCTGGTTATTGATATATAGGAGTTCCACCGTCTTGTAAATTGCTTTCATGACTGGTACCCTTCATTGCTAAAGCTTACAAAAGTCTCTAAATTTCCAAAAATTTTAATTCAATGCTAATAGATATCACTTGCACGTCAGGGGGGGCATTTGTGTTTGACAAACACCTCTTGTTATAATTAGTCATAAAAAAATAGATCATTTAAGTAAAAATTCAGCTCAGCGTAATTTTTTGTTGGTAATAGTGTTATAGTAGTTTTGTTGTTCAGAGAGGACAATGTTCAAATTGTTGAATCAGTTGGTGCAATTCTGTAAGTGATCGACAGATCAAATAAGGCATGTAGTGTGCTTTAAAATGGTTCAATATGTTGTGTTCATTGTTTTCAGAACTAAAGAGACTCTGGCTACAGGACACTTCATAAGTGTGATCAAGATTCTGATGGAGTTACGTAAAGTCATCTGAGTCTGTTTGACCCTCGACCAATCATCTCACCATTCCAGATGGAAGGAATAGTGTTTCATACAGCTTCTCTAGTCCTTAAAGTGCTACAGTATGATCCCTTTAATGTAAGTGCTAGGAATGAGGTTAGGTGGTAACCTTTGTTTAAATATGATGCTGAACTTCTTAGCAATGCTAAGAGAAGAGGTTTGAGATGTCTGATTAAGGAAATAAGTTTTGACCCTGTTGAATTACTTAAATTCATCTTTGTATTATGTAGTTCAACGTCAATTGTGTAAAAATTATTCTAAAATCATAACAAGATTTTAACTAATTATGTGTCCCCCCTCTGGGGGAGACATATTGTTTTTGCCTTGTCCGTCTGTCCGTACGTCCGTCTGTCCGTCACTCCGTCTGTCACACTTCGTTTCCGCTCAATAACTCGAGTACCCTTTGACCCAGAGCCTTCAAACTTCATAGGGTGATAGCCCTTATTGAGTAGAAGAACCCTATTGATTTGGGGTCAGTAGGTCAAAGGTCAAGGTCACAGTGACCCGAAGAGTGAAAACTGTTTCCGCTCAATAACTCGAGTACCCTTTGACCCAGAGCCTTCAAACTTCATAGGGTGATAGCCCTTATTGAGTAGAAGAACCCTATTGATTTTTGGGTCAGTAGGTCAAAGGTCAAGGTCACAGTGACCCGAAGAGTGAAAACCGTTTCCGCTCAATAACTCGAGTATCCTTTGACCCAGAGCCTTCAAACTTCATAGGGTGATAGCCCTTATTGAGTAAAAGAACCCTATTGATTTTGAGGTCAGTAGGTCAAAGGTCAAGATCACAGTTACCCGAAGAGTGAAAACCGTTTCCGCTCAATAACTCGAGTACCCTTTGACCCAGAGCCTTCAAACTTCATAGGGTTATAGCCCTTATTGAGTAGAAGAACCCTATTGATTTTGAGGTCAGTAGGTCAAAGGTCAAGGTCACAGTGACCCGAAGAGTGAAAACCGTTTCCGCTCAATAACTCGAGTATCCTTTGACCCAGAGCCTTCAAACTTCATAGGGTGATAGCCCTTATTGAGTAAAAGAACCCTATTGATTTTGAGGTCAGTAGGTCAAAGGTCAAGATCACAGTTACCCGAAGAGTGAAAACCGTTTCCGCTCAATAACTCGAGTATCCTTTGACCCAGAGCCTTCAAACTTCATACGATGATAGCCCTTATTGAGTAGAAGAACCCTATTGATTTTGGTGTCAGTAGGTCAAAGGTCAAGGTCACAGGGGTCCGAAGAGTAAAAACCGTTTCTGCTCAATAACTTGAGTACCCTTTGACCCAGGGACTTCAAACTTCACAGGTTGTTAGCCATTATAGAGTAGAAGGACCCTATTGATTAGGGGGTCAGTAGCTTAAAGGTCAAGGTCACAGGGGCCTGTAGAGTGAAAACCGTTTCCACTCAATAACAGGAGTTCTATTTTATCCAGAGCCTTCAAACTTCATACGATGGATGTCCTTATTGAGTAGAGGACTCCTATTGATTTTGGTGTCAGTAGGTAAAAGGTCAAGGTCACAGGGTTCATGGTGCAGGGGTCATGGCGCAGGGGGGGGGGGGAGACATGCGTTTTTCTCAAAAAACATATAGTTTTAAAGGCTGTTCAGAATTTCCTAAACAATACCAAATGGTTAGTTTCAATTTACTTACATGTTCATTTGCATTTCTGGTAACTAATGAATTTTAGAAATTAATCATAATTATCCCTGCAGGGGATAAATCTACAGCATTACCCAGGTTTAGCAGAAATGGGACATGACTTGCCAGCATTTTGTACCGGTAGCTCTCAAAGTACGCAAGTTACAGACCCATCGTCGGTTCATAGAGGAAATTGAGGTTCAACAGAGTTCTCCACTTCGGCCTCCAGCTGGCAAACTGAAACCTAGTTCCATTCAATGTGTGTCAGCAGCAGTGCAGGTAATGCATGTGTTTGATACTGGAGAGTGAACAATCTTATGTTGCTTTCCTAGAGAATGGAATACTGATTTAATAATTAGTAACTTGACATCAAATTGATGTGGTGGACTAGGCTTTTCTTCAAGTATAAACCTGTTCATTCGCTGTTGATAGGGTAGTGTTTACAAAATTTATTATAACAGACTGAAGATAAAGGGGCACATCACCTGGGTCTTCTTCTTCAAGTCTAATGTGAGGAGAGATTTATCCCTTTCCTCCACATATATGCTTTGTTATGGGTGTGTGACTAGTGTATATCCAGTACCTAAGGTTATAAAACTGAGCATGGAAACCAGTCTCAAATCTCAAGCATCTGATTGGCTGAAATGGGGGACCAGTCGCCATTTCAGCCAATCAGATGCTTGAGATTTGAGACTGGTTTCCAATCTCAGCTTTATAACCTTGAAGCCAGATTAGCAGGAACATCTGGATCAGGATCTTAATTTTTTGGTGAGATATAATAAAATTAAGTAAATAAGCAAACAGTGCAGATCCTGATCAGATGGCATGAATGAATTGACTGATCTGGATCTACACTGTTCACCCATGCCAAAAAGGGTACATATATAGTTTAATGGAAGTTTTCCACACTAGTAGGACTGAGAATTTTACTTGTTGTCTTTATCATTAGACTGCATTCAGGCCTTTTTCACTTCATACTTGGAATATATCATCAGCATAAACAACACCATCTGTGACAACAAGAATAACAAGAGCTGTCAGAGGAGACAGCATGCTCGACTATTCGAATCATTTGAAACAAATGCAATTTGAAGATTAAAACAATAACACATATGGCCATACATTCACATGCAATCGGGAAAAATATTAACAAGTGAATGGTAAGGGAGAAATTCATTTCAAATAACAGAAATAATTACTTAATGTACCATAAATATTAAAATGAATAGGGGAATAAGTATAAAATATTTTTGAATTTTGAAATCCCTTCATTCATAAAGAAGTAATAGCCCGAACAAATAAATTCAAGTTTTGGTAACTGTGACCTTGACCTTGATCTTACAGGCATGGGTAATGTATGCAACACACCGCCTTGTCATGGTGAACATTTGTGCCAAGTTATTTTGAAAACCCACCATTCAAAACAAAGTTATAGCCCCGACAAGAAAATTCTATTTTTAATAACAGTGACCTTGACCTTGGACCTACAGGCAAGGACATGGTTCAGGACTCACCATCTTGTCATGGTGAACATTTCTGCCAAGTTATTTTGAAATTACTCTATTCCTTACGTAGTTACAACCCTGACAAGAAAATTCTATTTTAGTAACAGTGACCTAGACCTTGGACCTACAGGCATGGGCATGGTACGGGATACACCACCTTGTCATGATGAACATTTGTGTCAAGTTATTTTGAAATCACTATATTCCTAACAAAGTTACAGCCCGGACAAGAGAATTCTATTTTTTAGTAACAGTGACCTTGACCTACAGGCATGGGCATGGTATGCGATACACCGCCCTGTCATGAGGAACATTTGTGTCAAGTTATTTTGAAATCCCTCCATTTATAATGAAGTTACAGCCCAGAAAAGAAAATTCTATTTTTAGTTACAGTGACCTTGACCTTGGACCTTCAGGCTTGGGTATTGTGCGGACACACTGCCTTGTCATACTGAACATTTGTCCAAAGTTATTTTGAAATCCCTCCATTCATAACAAAGTAACAGCCCCGACAAGAGAATTCTATTTTTAGTAACAGTGACCTTGACCTTTGACCTAAAGCCATGGGCATGGTACACGACACACCGCCCTGTCATGGTGAACATTTGTGTCAAGGTATTTTGAAATCCCTCCATTCATAACGAAGTTACAGCCTGGACAAGAAAAGTCTATTTTTAGTAAGAGTGACCTTGACCTTGGATCTACAGGCATGGGTATTGTGCGGACACACCGCCTTGTCATAGTGAACATTTGTGCCAAGTTATTTTGAAATCCCTCCATTCATAACGAAGTAACAGCCTGGTGAAGAAAATTCTATTTTTAGTAACAGTGACCTTGACCATCGACTTACAGGCTTGGGCATGTACGTGACATACCGTCTTGATATGGTGAACAATTATACCAAGTTATTTAAAACTCCAATAAGAAATAACAAAGTTAAGAGCGGACATGATTTTGCAAGAAAATTCTATTTTTAGTAACAGTGACCTTGACCTTGGACCTACAGGCATGGGTAATTTACGCGACACACCACCTTGTCATGGTGAACATTTGTGCCAAGTTATTTTGAAATCCCTCCATTTATAATGCAGTGAAGGACCAAGTGTATATTTCGCTTAACACAAAATGTAAGTGAAAAAGGGGCATAATTTGAAAAATATTGGAAGTAGGGTTATAGGTCTTGTGGGTTATGATGTAGATTTTGATGGTGAAAATATATTTCAAGTTTCAAGGCAATATCTCAAGTAGTTTTAAAGTTATGGGCAAAATGCATATTTTGCTTAACACAAAAAATTAGAAAAAAGGGGCATAACTTGAAATATATTGACAGCAGAGTTATGGGTCTTGTTGGTAATGATGTAGAATTTGATAGTGAATATATATTCCAAGTTTCAAGCTGATATCTCAAGTAGTTTATAAGTTATGGACCAAAGTGCATATTTTCCTTAACGCAAAATTTAAGTGAAAAAGGGGCATAACTTGAAAAATATTGGAAGTAGGGTTATAGGTCTTGTGGGTTATGATGTAGATTTTGATGGTGAAAATATATTTCAAGTATCAAGGCAATATCTCAAGTAGTTTTAAAGTTATGGGCAAAATGCATATTTTGCTTAACACAAAAAATTAGAAAAAAGGGGCATAACTTGAAATATATTGACAGCAGAGTTATGGGTCTTGTTGGTAATGATGTAGAATTTGATAGTGAATATATATTCCAAGTTTCAAGCTGATATCTCAAGTAGTTTATAAGTTATGGACCAAAGTGCATATTTTCCTTAACGCAAAATTTAAGTGAAAAAGGGGCATAACTTGAAAAATATTTGTAGCAGAGTTATGGGTCTTGTTGGTAATGATGTAGAATTTGATGGTGAATATATATTCCAAGTTTCAAGTTGATATCATAAGTAGTTTTTAAGTTATGGACCAAAGTGCATATTTTGTTTAACGGACGCCGACGCCGACACCGGGGCGAGTAGGATAGCTCCCCTATTCTTCGAATAGTCGAGCTAATAACTCCTGTTTCAATATCTTTTGAGTTATGCCCCTTTCAAATGCAACTTTAACATGAAACTTAATGTTGACTTTAGCTTTGAAAGAACATGTCCTAATCACTTAATACTTGGAATTTATCATCTTCATGAACAACAACATCAGTTACAACAAGAATGATGACTCTTGTTTTACTATTTTTTTGAGTTTTGCCCCTTTTACATGCAACTTGAACATGAAACTTAATGCTGCCTATAATTTTAAAGTACTTAAATTTTCACTTAAAACTTGCAATATCTTTATGAACAACATCAGTTACAACAAAATGATAACTCCTCTTTGACTAGTTTTGAGTTATGTCCCTTTCAAATGCAACTTTAACATAAAATTAAATGTTGCATATAACTTTGAAAATAATAGCCCTATTCATTTAATACTCCGATATCATCAGCATAAACATGGTCATCGAGGACAACAAGAATTATAACTCTTGCTTCATTTTTTTTAGTTATGCCCATTCAAAAGTAACATTGACGTAAAACTTAATGAAGACTTTGAGAGAATTTATCCTATTCCCCGGTCAGATTGATTATGTAAAAAAATCCAATTGATTTTAAACTACCCATTTTATTTAATTATAAATTGAATATCAGAAAATATCCTGTTTGACAGATTTGGGTTGGAAAGAGTAGCATAGACCAGGATTGGAACATCTAACCTTGGGCTCACCGTGCTTATGCTCTACTAATTGAGCTACCGAGGCCCTGGTATGAAATCTACTACAATTCCTCCAAACTTATATAATACATTTCCAACTTACTTGGAAATGTCTGCTAACTTCTGCCTATGTTCAGACCGAATACCCCAGCCACATCCAAGGGTAATCGCACTGTAACTGGGTTGGAAAGTGTAGCCTTGACCAGGATTCAAACCTTGGACCTCAGGCTTACCGTGTGATCATTCTACCAACTAAACTACCTAGGCCACTGGTGTAAAATCTACAACACCTGTTAATAAGTCATTGCTTGTATTTAAAAGATCAAAACCTAGTGTATCAAAAATAAAGTTCTTTTCAGGGAAGTGAAGATATTCATATAATTATGCCCCCCTTCGAAGAAGCGGGGGTATATTGCTTTGCACATGTCGGTCGGTCGGTCGGTCGGTCGGTCGGTCGGTATGTCGGTCGGTATGTCGGTCGGTATGTCGGTCGGTATGTCGGTCCGTAGACCACATCTTGTCCGATCAATAACTAGACAACGCTTTGTGATACAGTCCTTATATTTGGTGTGGAGGTTGGTCATGACCAGTAGAAGACCCCTATTGATTTTGGGGTCAGTAGGTCAAAGGTCAAGGTCACAGTGGCCTTGACCACAAAAACCTTGTCCGATCAATAACTAGACAACGCTTTGTGATACAGTCCTCATATTTGGTGTGGAGGTTGGTCATGACCAGTAGAAGACCCCTATTGATTTTGGGGTCAGTAGGTCAAAGGTCAAGGTCACAGTGGCCTTGACCACAAAAACCTTGTCCGATCAATAACTAGACAACGCTTTGTGATACAGTCCTCATATTTGGTGTGGAGGTTGGTCATGACCAGTAGAAGACCCCTATTGATTTTGGGGTCAGTAGGTCAAAGGTCAAGGTCACAGTGGCCTTGACCACAAAAACCTTGTCCGATCAATAACTAGACAACGCTTTGTGATACAGTCCTCATATTTGGTGTGGAGGTTGGTCATGACCAGTAGAAGACCCCTATTGATTTTGGGGTCAGTAGGTCAAAGGTCAAGGTCACAGTGGCCTTGACCACAAAAACCTTGTCCGATCAATAACTAGACAACGCTTTGTGATACAGTCCTCATATTTGGTGTGGAGGTTGGTCATGACCAATAGAAGAACCCTATTGATTTTAGGATCAGTAGGTCAAAGGTCAAGGTCACAGTGGCCTTTGCATACAAAAACGTTGTCCGATCAATAACTAGACAACGCTTTGTGATACAGACCTCATATTTGGTGTGGAAGTTGGTCGTGACCAGTAGAAGACCCCTATTGGTTTTGGGGTCAGTAGGTCAAAGGTCAAGGTCACGGTGGCCTTGACAACAAAAAACCTTGTTCGATCAATAACTAGACAACGTTTTTATGTTTATTTGTATAATAAAATAAAATACTTCTCAGTGTAAAGTTGTGATTATTTTTCCCCATGACAATTTCAAGTAAAGATATATATTAATGATCCATAACATTAATTTTAAACTATTTCAATATATGCCGTGTCATAAATAGGCACTGATTATCACTCACTTGTGTTTATTAAATGCTTTGGTTTCGTATGGATGGTCACTAAAGCCTGCACATTACCGGAATTGACATAACACTTGAGCTACTATATCTCCGCCAATAGCGAATATTTGATTTAAATTACAATAAAATCCTTTGTGTTAGACTAGGTTAATCTACACGCGCTTATGTTTGTCGAGGTAAATGTAATCCTCTCATTGGATGACCTGGTTATTGATATATAGGAGTTCCACCGTCTTGTAAATTGCTTTCATGACTGGTACCCTTCATTGCTAAAGCTTACAAAAGTCTCTAAATTTCCAAAAATTTAAATTCAATGCTAATAGATATCACTTGCACGTCAGGGGGGGCATTTGTGTTTGACAAACACCTCTTGTTTAATTTTGTTCATAGGTCTTGACATATAAACTCAACCAACCAAAAATACAAATTGAATAATGTTAGAAGCATGAAAATAAGAAATTGCATGCAGAATCCCTTGACCGTTACAATTTATCTTAAAAATTTATTATCACAACTATCTCTTAAATCGTTTCAGTGAATGTCTCCTGTTGATACAATGGCAAGTTCCAGTCTGAAGACCCTGGTTTCCAGCTCTGCAACCCAGGTGAAGATGTCAGCCGGAATTCAGTATGGTACTGGTCCCCATCTGTACAGCTTGCCTTCATGACAAATGGCCAGGGCCAGAAACCAGTGATGAGAGTGTCCCCCTTAAGGTAGTTCTCTACAGATGTAGTTACATTGACTGCTCAGTATTTCACACAACAGATTATCAACAACATGAAGGAAATGTTAATTTCAAAAATTATCATTTAAACATCTCGTTTTTAATATTCACCACCGATAACAATTACAGACTCGTTTTTATTGAGCATATTAAGGAAATAGATTACTGTAAAATTCCTATTAAACGCCCCATCCCTAATAAATGCCCCCATGTGTTTTCATAGGGAAAACATGTACGATACTTACCAAGTACTGAAGAGTTAATCCATTTGTATTATGAAATATCCATCAAATTACACATTTGAGGCCATATACTGGTGCTGTAAACATTATTAATGTGGCATACCAAAAAAGTCAATTTTCATCGGATGTAGTGATAAACATATCCTAATAAGTGCTCCCCTTTTAGAAAATGTACCGCTCCCAAGGGCGTCTAATAGGAATTTTATGGTATATCATAAACTGCTAATGCATTAACCTGTTATTCCACAGTATTGAACAGTAAATCCTAATCAGCTAGCACATTTGTGCCATCTGATCTGGATCTACACTCTTTGCTTTAGAGTAATTAGGTTATTTTTGACCGAGAAATGTTGGACTGTTGATCTGTTGGCACACATGGTAAAACCCTTATATAGTGAGTGTAGGGTCAAGATTTACTGAGTAAAATTGTTTTTTCAGATTTCATGGTTTTATAGATCCACAACTTTTAAATGCTCATGAAATATAGATTTGTATGTAAATGTGTTTTTGGAAAATTAAAAGTCACAAATTTAAGAATGCATGAAAAAAGTTGTTTGTAAAAAAAAACAACAGTTAATGCCCACAAATATATAATGCATAGTACTGTGGTATCATTATATTTTGTGGGATTACCTTTTGCATATTTCATGCAATGGAAGAGCATGAAATGAACCCAAGAAAACAGCAATCCAATATATATCTGATATTATGAGTATAACAACAACTGCTCAAAGTTATGCCTATGCAAAAATGTTATTTATCCATTTGCTGCAAAAATTTGATCCCAGCAAAATCAAACAATATTAAACACAGAAGATGCTATGAAAAGTAAAATGATTGTGAACAGTTTTGTTATTTACAGGGACATATCAGCACTCTTCATTAATGTAAGTCAGGGATCAGTGATTACCAGCAGTACACTGGCCGGGTTCTCAGGGAATGATAGCAAGTTAAGATGGGAGATGGAGAAGATGAGAAGAGATCTCAGTCTGGAGGTATGTGACTGAAGTAGGTTGCATGTGCTTGAGGTAAAGATAGAAAGATCTTATTTTGAGGGACAACTCTTGCATATGATACCAACCATGGCTTTGCTGATATACAACAGTAAAACCTCTCCATTCAGACCCCCTCTGGCACTCAACAGAAGTGGTTTTAATAGTAGGTCTTAATTAAGGGGTATAAAGTAGTGCAAAGTTGTTCAAAGTGACATTTAAATAGTGATCTTATTATTGAGGTGGTCTTAACTTTTTGGCGTCTTTTTGTGGGGTTTTACAGTATTTGCAAGATGATTCAGGCTTAATCAAACCATGCATGATATTTGTCTATTTTTAGACCAAAAAATGGGATGGAACAGTTGAGTGTTCCAATCAGATGGAAAGGATATGCTGGCTGTTCTTGGAATACACTGTTCACCAATGCAATAATAATCATATATGTGGAGTAAAGGGTTTATAGCATTAAGATTCAACTCTTCATAAAATGCAATCTTGAGATCAATATTGTTTCTGCTAAAAGTTTGTTGCAGCCACTCTGTTAAATGTCTTTTATTGTAAATAATGCCTTTTATTCCTTTTTCCAGCAGTTGACCACTGCCGATGTGAAGCTGATGTAGCTTTCTTGAAACAGGAGAATGCCTCCTTGAAGGCAGATCTGGAAAGGGTTTGTCATTTCAGATGAATCTGGAGTTTGATCATCTATGTAAGTCAATGACATGTATGCTCAACTGTTTCCCCAAATGAATACATGTTCTGCATCCTATTTCTTTACCTTATATTATTTTGTCAAAGTCAAATTGTTAATATAGTTTTTGTTCTTGTTGAAATGCCATCAGATTTGGAAGAACAGTTCAAAGATCTGTTTTAGTTCTCCATAAAATCTCTATGAAGTATGATTTATAATACATCCTCAGATGACAGATGAAGGAAAAAAAACAATGTCTATGTCGCTAGTAGTTAGCTAGCATAAGCTATAGATGTCTTGTATATAGACAAGCCAGTTGACACATTTTAATAAATTAATTTCTTATATACAATGTATTCATATAGCTGAACAGAATTGTTATAGTTATTATTGGGCAATGACGTGACTTAATTAAGTCAGTGACTGTATTTGTTTCCAGAAATTATCAAGGGGAAGTTTGGATCACTGATGTCATTGTCATGCAGACAGACTTCCTCAGACAAGATGGCAAGCCAGAAGAAATGAACTGTTGTAATACACATGTATAAAGACGTTTTTAAAAATGATTAAGCATACAGCCTTTTCTTTTTCTTTTTTTCATCACTGAAAAGGGATCAAGCTAGCACCAAAATTGTGTGATTGAGTTTTGTCTGTGACTACTCATTAAAAACAATTTAAAAAATAATGGTCCTCAAAACTCACATTGCATATTGACTGAGAATGTGGTCAACAGAAACTAAATTTTTTTTTATTTCCCCGAATGGAGGAATATAGGAATTCCACCATCTGTCAGTCTGTCCTAAAAGTCAGTCTGATTAAATCTTTTCATCACATCTCCAAAACTGCTTAAGGGATTTCATTGACACATCACAGGAGTGTTTGTCACCAAACCTAGTTATGCATATCATCAGGAATTTCTGCTGGGATTATTTTTTGCCAAGATACGTGCCCTTCGTCATTTTTTAACTAATCCTTACTTCTATGTACTTCTATGACAAACTTAATAGAATTTCTGAGGTCCTTGTGTTGAATCGGATGATAAAGGTCACTAGGCCTATTGCATGAAGAAAAGCATATTTGGTCTCGTATAAATAAATAAGCAAATAAATAACTATCGTGTTAATTGGATGTAATAAACACCAGACATAAACAACATTTAGAGTATCCTGCGATGTTAGATAAGTCGAGACTAATGTAATTATAAAACTGTGAAATATGCATATCAGGAATAGACGAAGTCAGAACACACTGTCACACTGTCTCCAAACAGTCAAACAAGAGAGGAATGCGGGAGGAAAAGGGGGGGGGGGTAAGGGAATTAATGGGGAGTAGTATGAAAAATGACTGTAACTAACAACCTCTGAGAGATGAAATAATACCAGTATTGATTGAAATTATGGCTAGACGTTTTAAGGCCGCTGCACAGAAAAGACATAACTTCTGTGTTCGGATTCCTGAATAAACAAGTTAAGGTGTCTAGACAGACATGGTTTTGAACATGGAACTTCTTATTCGCATGACAGGTACTTTCCCATCTGAACACTTCAGCCTTCATATACATCGTACACAACTCCGATAATGCCAATGTTAATCGATTATTCGCTATTAGTTTGCAATAATGTCCTTTACGTTAGAGTGGTCGCTCGCTGTATATATTACATTTTTCATTTTACCTAATGGGTAATGATATAATGTCCTGGAGAGCGACCATAGGTATCTTCTATATTCGAAGTCAGGGTAACGGGCAATTGATGCGAAAATCAATTAAACTGCTGCATTTGTTGTTACCTATCGGTATACTATGTCAAAGATTTGTATCCGGTATTAGGAGTTTGTGCTATGTAACTCACCTGGTGTTCAATATTCAATTTGCTTTTGTTGCATTGTTATTTGTATTTTTTGAATATTTTGGTACATGCAACGAATGCATGGTCTCTGTAGAACATAAAATATCGTCATATCAAAACGTAGGTATGCACTACAATATTCATTTTTACTTCATACTACTTAAATTGTTACTCCTATGTGGAGATGTAGAACAAAACCCGGGGCCCGAACAAAACCAAGTACGCTGTATGTCCATTTTACACCAAAATATTCGCAGTATAAGAAACAAACTTGACTATATAAGAGATAATTTTTTAGACTTTGATATACTGTGTTTTACTGAAACACACTTAACACACATTATTACTGAAGACCACTTGATGCTGGACGGTTTCGATGTTATTTACCGAAAAGATAATACTTCTCACTCTGGTGGAATTTTAATGTATCTTCCTTCTGATCTGAGACCGAATAGAATTTTTGAACTCGAAACCATTTTACCGGAATCAATGTGGGTTAAAGTTAATGACAGAAGTCAATCATTTCTTATATGTACATTATATCGTCCGCCAAATACAGCCGTAGAACTATGGGATAGGTTAAATATTTGCATCGAGCGAGCCTCAGAATTGGTTAACAATATCATCTTACTTGGTGACGTGAATGAAGACCAACTAGCGCGAGTCAATACCAATTTTGGTAATATTTTCCTACTGAACAATATGATAAATGTAATTAAAGAACCAACACGAATTAGCGCACACTCCAGAACATTAATAGATCCTATTGCCTTGACACGTGATATTAAATGCCACCACGCGGGTATACATGAAACCGATAATGATATAAGCGATCATTTTGCAACTTTCGTTTACGTTGACGTTAATTTACCGTCCAGTACACCATACAAACGTAGAGTCTGGAATTACAAACGGGCTGATTTTGCTAAACTTAATGATCAAATACAGCTTTTTGATTGGTCTATCCTAAACACAATGTCTGTAGAATCTGCATGTGAACATTTTACCAAAACAATAATGGAACTTGCTGAACAGTGTATCCCTAATAAATTCGTTACAATTCGGCCAAATGACAAACCTTGGTACAATTCCGAGCTTAGACGAACATCGCGTAAGCGAGATCGATACAAACAAATTGCTTTAAAATCTAATAATTTAACTCACTGGATTAAATACAAACAACTTCGTAATAAAGTAAGTAACATGAAAAAATACGCGAGAGAACAATTTTCAAACAATCTTGAGTGTACTCTAAATGACACTAATACTAACCAGCGTGCATATTGGAAAACAATAAATTTGCTTGTTAAAGAGAACTCAAAAAGCTATAATAGTATTCCGCCGTTAAAAAATAATGACAACACCTATTCGTTTTCAGACTCTGAAATTGCAAACACACTGAATGATTTCTTTGTATCAATCTCAACAGTCAATGACCAAGACGTCGATCTTCCGCATTTTTCTGCGAAAACAGAATCAAAATTAGAACAAATAAATACTACTCAGGATGAAATAATCGATGTTCTCAATTCCTTGATAACAAATAAAGCCAATGGTCCAGATGAAATAAGTCATAAGATTCTTAAGGAAACATCCTACACAATTTCTCGGCCACTGTTTATTATATTTAAGATGTCTTTATCGAAATGTTACTTTCCAAGCATCTGGAAAAATGCGAATGTTATGCCCTTATTTAAAAAAGGAGAAAAAGATATACCGTCTAATTACAGACCGATTTCGCTTATAAGTTGTGTCGGTAAAGTTCTAGAGCGTATTGTTTTTAAGCATGTATATAACTATTTACACGATAATAACCTTATTTACAAAAATCAGTCAGGTTTCTTACCAGGTCACTCTACTGTCTATCAACTTATTGATATATATAACCAGATATGCAAGGCTTTTGATGATAAAAAATCTACTTGCATGGTGTACTGTGACATTTCTAAGGCTTTTGACAGAGTTTGGCATAAGGGTCTACTATTTAAACTCAAACAAAATGGCATATGCGGAAATTTAAATAAATGGATTACACATTACTTACTTAATAGGACTCAAAAAGTTTTTGTAAATGGGTCTTTTTCTGATTCGAAAATAATAAGTGCTGGAGTTCCACAGGGATCTGTTTTAGGGCCTCTTCTATTTTTAGTATATGTAAATGATATAGCCGATTCTCTCTTGAGTACTACTAGACTTTTTGCTGACGATAGTTCACTCGCAGTGTCATCTTGTGACACTAAATTTATCGAAACTACCCTAAATGAGGACCTAGAAACTATTTCAAAATGGTCCAAACAGTGGTTGGTTCAGTTTAACCCACTAAAAACCGAGGTTCTGTTTATGTCACTAGTTGATAAACCTAAACCCAATTTAATATTTAACAACGTTCAGTTAAGTTTTGTTAATCATCATAAACATCTAGGAATTACAATTAGTGATGATGGTAAATGGCATGAACATATATCGAATATTACTAAGTCTGCCTCAAAAGTATTAGGGTCGATGAAAAAACTTAAGTTTAAACTCAAAAGGCACACTTTAAATCAAATTTATATATCCCATTTACGACCAATTTTAGAATATGCATCAATTGTTTGGGATAATTGCACGGAATATGAAAAAGACAGTTTAGAAAAAATCCAATACGAAGCTGCTAGAATTGTTACTGGTCTTACACGTTCGGTATCTATTGACAAATTGATAAAAGAAATAGGCTGGGTGTCATTATCTAATAGAAGGAAGATTCAAAAACTTACTCTCGTATATAAAAATATAAATGGATACTTGCCGAACTATCTTGAAGAGTTATTTCCACCTAACATAAATGATACAAATCGCTACAACCTACGGAACAGCCAGGATTTTGTAACAATTGCGAGACGTACTGAAATTTATTCTAAATCGGTTATACCATCTTCAATTAAAATATGGAACGAACTTGACCCAAATATTCGAAATTCTGAAACACTTTCAATATTTAAAAACAACATAAATAAACTTTTCGCAACTAGTCAGGTACCAAATTTTTTCAAAATTGGCGAGCGAACACAATCAGTATACCATGCAAGAATAAGAAATAGATGTAGCAGTTTAAATGCAGATCTTTATTACAACCATTTACGTGATTCTCCCAAGTGTGATTGTGGCTTTGAAGTTGAGAACGCCGAACATTTTCTTTTTGTATGTAAACGATATCAAACACAAAGACGCGATTTATTTCTTGCTACTAGAGTTTTTCACCCCTTAAGTGCACAAAAACTTTTATTTGGAAATGAACGTTTAACAGACGAGGAGAATGAATTGATTTTCTTAGAAGTTCTAAAATATATAAAAAAACAAAGCGTTTTATTTAATAGTTAAATTTCTTTACACCTGACAGCAGGCAAAGGTCAGTACGCTGCGGTGTAGGTATGACGGTACATGTGTTGTTTTTTGTTGTTGTTTTTTTTTGTGTCAAATTATCATTATAATTGTTAAATTATAAGAAATTGTATACAATGTAGTTACCACCTCATTGTCAAAATTTGCAGTTATCGTTTTTCTCTTTAAATAATTACTTCTCGCCTGGTATTGCTTAATTCTAATGTAACGAGATGGGAAAGGCCGTCTGCTGATGTTGGAATAACTCGTGGCCTGACCCATTTGCGTAAATAGATTATTTCTTTATATAAAACTGCATGTATATTGTATGCTATTTATTGCAATAAAATATGTTTAAACTAATATAAGGTTAAACGTGTGTTTGTTATCCATTTAAAATGTCAGGTAAATTCATAACAGAACCCGGATAAATTATAGATTAGTTTTTCCGCTTGTCTTCAGGTACCGATTGTCTGGTACAACGAGCTGTCGTTCCTCGTGCAGAACCATTGACAGTCTATGTTCTTCTTCAAATGTACAACTACAACGTGTATCGGGATTCTGGCAAATGCAGTCTTGAGAGGTCCTCGCAGCCGGCTGTACCTCCGGTCGAGTCTGTCCTCGACCTATAATGATCTGCATCGAAAATGCAACGCAGAATAGAATGCTGGATTTTAAAGACACCATTTTTGTTCTTCCACTGAAAATAATGAAAAACAAGCATATCACCAGAACTGATTAATGCTCCCGAAAGCTATATAGAAATTAGCTTTTACATGTATCAACGGCGGTGGGGTGTAAGGCGAATAAAATAAATGTCTAAATCTGTGACCTAACAAGAAGTTTTCAGCTCTTGTACAACGTATATCAATACTTTTTTTAGATATCGTTAGGTAGTATAAGATGTACTAAAGAAAACCAAAGAATTGAACATGTGAAATTCAAATAAAAGATGTAGTCCGTACTGTAGGTATAAGTATTCAATACAATTTTTATAACGGAATAAATTCTATTATAAATTCTTTGAAAATACACAAAATCACATTTATAATTAACTTCGAATATTACTACTAAATACTATAAACTTATATTATGTTTAGATTTTCTTAATTTGGTATTTATATTAATTTTGTGTACACGAAATATTCTATTTATTTCATGCTTTCCAGGGTTTTAAGGGAAAATATTGAATAAATGAGTATCAGATACAACTCTACGTACCCCGTGGTGCGCCCCAATGTTTACCACTGTCTGCATGTGAGAGACGCTATTCAAAATAGTTCCAAACAAAATCTTTAACAATAATTAAAGCTTGCAAAACATGTGTTTATTTTTATCAAGTCCGTAAACAATAATAAATTTTAAAGAAATTTTTTCATATTTTTATTCAAACTGACAAATAATAATAGAAACAACAAAGTCATCAATGAAAAATATTCCTCCGCGTCACAACATGACCTAGAATCGATTTGTCGGCCATATTGTCATTTTAGTCAGTGAACCGGTTAAACAACATTCCAGTTTATTACGCTCTAAATAATGACTGGACATAAAGGAAAGTGTTTTTCGGCGTTAGCTGTCTAAGCTCACTTTTGACCTAGTTTTTCGACCAATGAAATGATGTAAATAATACTCGTATTCTCTTATTATGCAGAGGGAAAATGAAATAAACTATTTCGATTGGTAGCTATTTACACCTGAGAGGCATCTAGCAGGCTGGAGAGGTATCTAGTGGGATTTTATTAATATGCAGCGGAAAAATCAAATAGATTAATTAGATCGGTTGTTAGTGGGTGTTGTATTGGAGGAAAAACATATTTACGATTTAAGTAACCAGTTAAGTCAATATTGATGGCTTAAATACAATATTATATGGAATATTCTTGGGTGTCACTTGCATACAATACACAGTGTAAAACGAAAGAGAAGTGTAGATATTCCTAGTTCTTACTGGTTCCTTTCTAGTTCCGTTGATACTGATTGTTAATTTCAAGTTCGTAAGACATGTTCATTGTAGTGTAGTGGCTAACACTCTCGCCTCTCAAGCGGAGGCCCCGGGTTCAAACTCAGGACGGACACTTTTTTTAAACTTAATATACGTAAAAGTTGGTAGATTTCGCTCTTGTAACAGGCTGTTATTATTAATATTTATTAAATTTCAAGGACATTTATTCATCTTGAATTCTCACTCTACATGAGGTATTTTATTGAAACTAAATATTTTGCTTCTTTAATCCAGAGACCTATATATATAAATAGATTCGCATCTCTCTATTACTGATATAAGAAATCTCGTTTTTTGACGTGGATTCGACGAAAATCTCGTCACGTTACTTTTGAGGTTGTTTCCCTTGAAAATTTTTCCCGGAAACCGTTAAAAGTACGCGCATGCGCATACTGCGTAGGGCAAAAAATTCGATAACAAGGAAGCTATAACAAAGGAATATTGATTTTATCAGTGTGTTTGACAGATTTATCTTGTAATTTGTGATAACTTTTGAATTAAAAGTGACAATAAGACATGCCATCATCATGTTGTGCCCCAGGGTGTACAAGGCGATTAGTAAAAGGGACAAACGAAGTGAAAATGTTCAGACTGCCCATGTCCGATTGTACTATGTTCACATTTCTGAACCCATCCATCTTTGTAATACGAGTAGGCATCAAGAGATCGATGTGCCCGCATGTTCTCTCTGGTAAATAGTCCAGGTGTATCAATGAAATAAGTAAATATGTCACCAAATTCTAACTTTGGCCATTTTGTTGGGTCGTCCAGCCATTTTCGCTCCGATCCCGAGCTGGTGTCAACTTTACTAACATTTCTTGTCTTTTCAAGCCCAATATACGGATCATCGATGTGATGTTCATGAAAACCAAGATTAGTTAGCTTCTCAAAGTACCTTTTCTGGTTATCTGGTGGTAAACTATTAGCGTAATTACTCATTTTGATTTAATTTATCGTTGAATTGTTGTTCTTCGTATGCAGTTTTTTGCCCTACGCACAACGCGCATGCGCGAAATTGGCTTCCGTTGTTAACCTACCTGTCAATTTGGAACTGGAGACTTGTCACATGCTATTGGGCCAGTCTTAACACTGTAAACATGACAGTGTATTTGATTTGGTGTTCACACCATGCCAGTGTATTAAGTTCCCGTACCTGTCAGCGAGGATCTGGAGACTACTTGGCTGAGATAATGGTGAAGACCACCCTAAATCTCATTCAACATCAGTATCAATTCTAAATGTAACAAAATAAAACACGAACCAAAGTTATATGAGATGCCGATTTTTCTCAAATTCATTATAGCTTTATTCAGACATAAAAATTAATAAAAAACCAACAAACAAATGACACGGGAGGCAATAAACAACAACAACAACAACAAAGAAACGAGTATTTCTTCGTAAAATATTTAATTTCATATCGTTTATTTCGGCTATTACAAGCACTTTAACAAATCTTTGATGAAAGAATAACTTCTTTTGATAATATAAGCATTAAAAATGTTTACTTTTATTTAAAATATTTTATTGATTACAAGTTTTCATGATCAATAAAATGAAAGTTTCTGATGTATGAATTAACAGCCATATTGATTACTATGACGCGGTTAGCGATCACGTGACTCGCCGAGATAACGCAGGCCGCGTGCACATGCGAGATAAAGCGAAGACGCTTATCTTTGTATAATATAGGTCTTTGTTTAATCGACTTGTTATCACTGTATGAAATTGTTGCAACAGCTTCAACATTTTTTTTGAAAGACACTTTCAATAAATTTATGAGTTGTCATGATTCGGTCGCTTAATCTCTAAGTCATACTAAGAAGGCAGGGAGGGTTCGTCAACAGCTATAACAAATAAAATAAAATAACTAAACTGTGTCTGCTTTGCCTCTCTGTATTTCTTTCTTTCTTATATACATGTATAAATCTTTTCCATCAACGCCGTTTATCTTTTTTAAAGATATTTCTTGTTATATTTATCAAAGTGACTTTAGTGTGTTATTCAATCGCTGTCATCTGATTCAATCATGCGGATACGCTTGAATGCTGGCCGAACCAGAAGAAAACAATGCGGGAGGAAATCGATGTGCATTAATGATTGACAGCTGACATCTGCGACATTGTCCAGTTTTCAGAAACGGACGTGTTACTAAAATGAAACGACATGTGAAGGGCCATGAAAGCGGGAATTAGCAAAAATGCCATGCGAGACATGCCCATTCCACTGGGACCTTACAACGAAGCAGCATCGTCCGGTCGAACTTGCATTAATTCCACTTTCGGTTTCTCAGCCTTATCAGACAGCAATTTGGATATTTTTTGCCGTGTTTATCGCTCATATACTAAAGTTATTGATGGAATTAACATTTTTATTGCCAGAGACTTGGATGATTTGGTGAACAGGTATGTTTTCATCACAGAAAGTAAAAAACCAACAACGAAATAAGTAATTTATAATAAATGGAAAAGAATGAAATTAAAAAATATATTAGGACATTGTGTTGGAAATTGTGATCTAGATTAAAAACAATATGTCAAGTAAGCCGAAAAAAAGGAAATATTTCTGCGTGGGAGTCTGAGTCAAGCTCGGAAATCGGTTAAAAACTAAACCAACATTAACATTATGCTGACAAGTGGAATCAAGAACCAAATTTGCAAGAACTTTGAAAATGACGGATAAATTGGACAGAACATTCATTTAGACTTATTGTAAAACACTACTGATCAATGATTTTATGAAAGACCGACTTGAAGTCTCAAAAGAGGATTTGAAATGAAAGCCGAGACGGACAAAGTGCAAAAATTACTCCCTAAACATCAGAAACTGCATACAAAGTTACAACTCGTAAAACTGAGGTCAGTGACGAGAGAAGTTTCTCTGAAGAAATCTCTGAGGCGAACCTAAAACATTGAAGAACAATAAGAAAAAAAAACAGCTTGCTAAAACTTCAAGACGCAACATTGAACAGTACCGAACAAAATTTTTTGTTTATTTAACAAAATAAACAGAAATGGCAATCTGTTTTAACCCTTTTCTCCATAGATACATCTTTCTTGTGTGGGCAAACAATTTAGATCCAGATCAGCCAGCACATCTGTGTTGTCTGATCAGGATCTACACTTTTTGCTTTTAAATAAAAATCATAAGGTTGTTTCTGAGGGACATTTTTCTGAAAGTTTAAAGTTTATCACTTAAACTTTAGATGTTTCAGCCATGTATATTGTACTGTAAATTATTTTCATTATGATACTACAAAAAGACACCAGGAGAATGGAGAAAAACACTATTTTAAAAAAATTAATACTGCGTCATTTTGTATGGTGACTTTCTTGATATTTTGTTCAAAAATAACATTGTTTTTGTTCTTTGCATGGTGGTTTTTACTTTATTTTGTCATTTCGCATGGCTTTGTTTTTCGTTATTTCATCTTTTCTCATGGTGTCCTTTCGTGGCAAAATAACAAGAAAGGGAAATGGCATAAATCTGCCATCATATGACTCTGTATCAGTCCAAATGCCAAAAGTGTAACACATACTTGAATCTGACAAATGACCCTTGAGCCACAAAAAATTCATTGTTTTAAGAGTTTAAACTGCAGGATTTTTTTACTAAAAGAGTTTAAAACAGAGGATTTTATTCTGTAACCTTGGTCACATAAGTTAGCTCCTGTTTAGTTTTGTTTGTAACTCCTTCTCATACAGAGGATATTCTATTCCACCGGCCTTGTCTAGGCGAAGCTGAACATCTCCCCAGCAAAGGTCATGCCATTCTCAAAATGCTGAGTGCAAATGTACCCCATTGAGTGGATCAAAGCTTGAGGGTTACTTTTACCTAAAGTGTTTGCTTCATACATCTTATTAATCACTGAATAAAAAAGGACCTGGACTTCCCTTGGCTTGTTTCCTCAACCCATGCTTTTGAGTTGTTGCATTTGTTTAGACAAGACTGTCCTAGATTGAGGTCTGAGGAAATTAATTCCTAAATTCTCATCCCCGCCTGCCGCTCGAAAATCACTGCCCGAACATTTTTATTGTAAAAAAAATGCGTACATCAAAATTTACATTACAAAACATAATCGATAGAGTGTAACGAAAATGCAGTATGGAACATTTAAGTGCAAATCAGCAATTCATAGTTAGATAGACCATTATTTATCATTGCACTAAACAAGCGTCATAAGAAACAGCGAGAATGGTAAATAAAAAATAAAACCCGCCCACCACCTGCCCCATTTTCCCCTAAATTTGGATGAGAATCTAGGAATTAATTTCCTGTTGCATTAACAAACTCATTATTGACATTTTGGATTCATATCCCTTTAAATGATGATCAATTTAACCAAATAATGGCTCATTCTCTGTACCATCTTTTTTGGTTACATCCAAAATAAATTCACAGAGATGGTTATTTAAGATGTCAGAGGGAAAGAATTCAGGTATTTTGACATTGTTCTTTGACATGAGAAATGACAAAAAAGCCTCTATCTATCTTCCTTTTTGTGTTTTTATTTTGGTTTTCTTTCAAATATTCATTGGGATCAACAGACCCTGAATTTGTGATTTGCCACTTCAAAGTGCCCATATTGTTTTATTTATTATTTATGAATCATTATTGTCAAATTCATCAATTGTAGCCTTAATATGCCAAGACATTGCTCTGAAATCTTGTCTTTTAAATAAATAGTGTAGCAGACACACGTTTGTTGTTGTTGTTAGTTTACAATGTAGATCAACTGCCTCCACATGTATAATGTTTGTAAATAAAGGGAAGTAACTGTAGTGGGGCGCAGTAAGGGGAAAAAAGTAGTCCGGCACAGTGAAAATTATATTTTATAATTTTCACTTGTGGTTTATCAGAATATAATCTACTGTTATATTACAGTAAAACACTGGAAAGCATGAAATAAAACCTAATAATTTCAAAATCCAGAAACGAAAGACCAGTCACGACAGTAGACTTCGTTATTTAATTTATTCAAACGCACCTACTATCAATTAATCTTTGCAACTATCGATATTTCTGAAATTATGACCTTGTTCCGAAACGGTCAAATTCCTACAAGGTATCACCAATATTACGCCGCGCTCAAGGCGCGCCGATGTTTAACGCTAACGAATGCATACCGCCAGCTCAAAATACTTATTGACATAATATCAAATTGCTTTTAAACGGTAGAACTTTTGTTTAAAAAAAAGCGAACTAAAAATAAAATGCTTCTTGGAATATCTAAAGAAAGAGTCAATAAGAGAGAATTGAAAGTGCGCTTCAGAAAATATTGTACCCTGAACAGACCTTTTAAAAGATATGCACGAAGAATCTAGAAACTTAAAACATAAATTGCCGATCATTTTGTTTTCAACAAAAACTCAAAATTGCAATAAAAGACATTTCGTGCGGTACTTTTCGGTAATTAGCTCAGTGATCCAGAGTCAATGTTAGTGCGCCCGCCTGCAATGAAACATAGTGGATCTTCTGATGTTGAACATGCCTAAACGTAAGCCATACCATAGCAGTAACAGTTTATCTACTGAGAAAGAAACGTTATATAAAATAAATCTCAAGTTTATAATTTAGTTTTAAGTGTAATATACTGTGAGGAGAATTATTTGACGATTTAGCTTGGGCCGAGTCTAACTGCTAAATCTTTTTGGTTATTTTAATACTTTGTGTTTAATTAGTGTTGTTGAACGGTAAAGTCCGAGGAATTCCTTCAAATGGTATAAAAGCAAGTGCCTTTCATTGACACTGGGCAGTCTGTTTCTGAGAGTCGAGGTGTTCACATCTTTAAAATTGGATTCAACATTGGTCTGCATTAGAGGTCCAATATAGTACAGCCCTGTACTAGGGCATATTGACCGGGTTGTTTCAGTGTGAAAGTATTGGTTGAAGCTAGGGTTGTTTAAGATAGTGTCCTCGGACAATTGCTGGAAACACATGCGTCTGAAACACTTGTGTCCCTAAGGTAGCTTCAGAGTAGGTGCTGAGGATAGGTTTTAGGTTAGACAGTGTTCTCGGACTATTGCTGACGAAGAGGTTCTCGTATCCTCGGGATATCACATAGGTCTGAGACACTATTGTTCAGCAGGGATTAGTGTTGAGTGTATGTTTGAAGTCGTTTTGGTTGAGTTTTTGTTTGAATAATGATTGTTCATGATTTTGTTGAGCACTGTTTGAAAGTTCTGGTTGTTCGGATTTGATCATTGTAAGAGTGTAATTTATTGTTTGAGGATTTGTTGAACCTTGTAGTTCGAAGCTTCATTGTCATAGTTAATTGCTCAGCGTATGCGTTGATGGTGTGCTTGAGGTTCATGTAAGATTGTTTTATTTCTAACTGTGAAGGTGCTCAGGGTGAGTGACTGAGAGTTTAAGAATAATCATTTTGTCCAGGCGTTCATTGTCCTGGAGATTGTTTGCATATGTTCGGCTGATTCTAACCTTGATAATTTCGTTTCGTCCCAATCATTTCTGAAATCATTATAATCATTTTGGAGCAAAGTAGCTCAGGAAAATTTTATTATATTGTTCAAAACAATATACATTGCTAAGACATCTCGAAATCATTTTAGGCGAAAAATTATATATATAGGCTGAGACAAATAGTCTGTTTCATGTGCCTTCCGCTCGGGGCACGTTACAAAAATTGGTGGCAGCGGTGGGATCAAACGATCGACAATCAAACAATTGTCAAACCATGCCTAGCGGTGGGATACCACAGGACTACAATACCAGTAGTCGATCCACGTTAATACTATTTTGAAATTGTAGGGTTGAAATACGTTGATATATACTTTGTTATTTGTTGGCATTGTTTTTTTACAAGTTATATAGGGGTATGTTATTCGTCGAAAATACAGGGTGGGATCAAGCGATTGACAATCAAAGGGAATTGTCAAACCACGCTTGATCATAACTATGGTATATTTACTCAGAATGGTTAAACAGCGATCTGGGAATATGTCGGAAGTTTGTGATAATTTTGTGGCGAACAAGGTTGAGAGTAATTTTCAATATGTAAGACGGATGAATATGAACCCCGAAAATTCAGTCCGGGTTCGGAACTCACATATTATTCTCAGGCATAAAGTGGCGTTTAAAGACAGAGATTTATTGTCTGAGCAGGAGAAGAAGGCTTTGGAGTTTTGTAACTTTAGAAAAGGGTATAAGATAAGAAATAGACGTATATGTGTCAAGAAAAGGTTTTCTGGTGAAGGTAGCGTAGCCGAGAATCTTAAAAATTCAGAAGCTGGGATAAGATGAGAAACATACATGAATGTTGAGCCAAATTAAGTAGGTCTGATGATGAATTTTATGTTATATTATTGTGGTTTTGATTTAAATTGTGTTCATGCGGGACGCATGTAGTCGGAGGCGTGGGTAATGTGAGGAGAATTATTTGACGATTTAGCTTGGGCCGAGTCTAACTGCTAAATCTTTTTGGTTATTTTAATACTTTGTGTTTAATTAGTGTTGTTGAACGGTAAAGTCCGAGGAATTCCTTCAAATGGTATAAAAGCAAGTGCCGTTCATTGACACTGGGCAGTCTGTTTCTCAGAGTCGAGGTGTTCACATCTTTAAAATTGGATTCAACATTGGTCTGCATTAGAGGTCCAATATAGTACAGCCCTGTACTAGGGCATATTGACCGGGTTGTTTCAGTGTGAAAGTATTGGTTGAAGCTAGGCTTGTTTAAGATAGTGTCCTCGGACAATTGCTGGAAACACATGCGTCTGAGACACTTGTAAGGTAGCTTCAGCATAAGTGTTGAGGATAGGGTTAGATAATGACCTCAGACAATTGCTGGAAACACATGCGTCTGAGCCACTTGTAGTTTGAGAGTAGGAGTTGAGGATAGGGTTTAGAATAGTGTCTTCAGACAATTGCTGGAAACACATGCGTCTGAGACACTGTTGTTGAACAGGCTATGCTAGATTTTAGTGTTGAAGGTTGTTTGTTTCGGGTTTTGTTCGAAAAGTGATTGTTCAAACCTGGTTGAGCATTGTTTTGAAACTTGAAGTTGCCCAGGTTTGTTTTAAAAGTTCCAAACATCATTGTGGTTCTTTGTTTGTATTGCTCAGCGTGTTTGCTGGGTTCAGGTTAGATTGTTTTGTTTTGAACTCTGATTGTGTTGGAACTTAGTTTTAAATCAGTCATTTTGTCCAGGAGGTTTATTGCCCTGAGAATATTGTTATATGTTTAGCTGATTCTAATGCTGATTATTGTGTTTCACCAAATCATTTCAGAAATCATTGTAATCATTTTGAAGCAAATTAGCTTAGAAAAATTCATTATATTGTTTAACTAAAATACATTGCTCAGCCATATATGTTGAAATCATTTTTGGGAGAAAAATTATTATATATTTAAGCTGAGACAAATAGTTTTATGTGCCTTTCGCTCGGGGCACGTTACAATACGTTATACTGGGTCTTTCTGTCTGTATGTCTGTTTGCTCTTTTTTCTAAGCCAGATATGCTATGTCAACCTAGTTAATACAGATCCGAGGCTAGAAAACGCCACCACCCGGGCGAGGATCCAGGTCAGTGACCCTACGTTATTGTTTGGAAAGAGCCTTCTAGAGCCAATATGCCACCGCATACTCCTTGTAAAAAATACAATTGTTATAAAGACACGTTTTCCGCGAACAGATGCGAGGGCCGCGATGGGACCTTGCGGAGACACATAGCGAACAACGAAAGATGCAAGTAATTTAAACCATTGGGTACCAGTCTCTTTATTGTTTTAATGCAATTAAAACCTTTGGTCGTTAGGAGCGCTATTCCCCCATTATTGTTCGGGTGGGGCTAATAAAGGGAGACTATAACTCAGCCTATTTCAAGAATTAACGCTGCTGCCCAGAACGCGCTTTCAACTTAACATCAATTTGTTGTCGTCGACAAAAAATGACTGGGTTTCTAGGCCAACGATCACTTTTGGAGTTTGACCAGGGTCCGCCTCGAGCTTGGGTACGAGTTAACCGGAGTTACAATTACATTTAGCTAAAACACAGATGCAGAACAGTTTTTTTTTTGGAATTAATACAATGCACTGTTTGCGAGTTGTTACAATTGCAAAGTCCAATTGTATGTTTTGCATCAAAGGAATCAAACACGTAAATGCGTCAACGTCTCGCTGATTTTAAGGCTACTAAAATTCGCAGAATCAAATCAATATTTTTGATTGTTTAAATCTTTGTGATAAAAGCGAGAAAGAATGCAGATTACCTGTCACAAGTTGTCGTAAATCCGAAGTGATCCTTGCACGACAATGATAAAACAGATTCAAAAATATCGGATTCAGTTATAAAATACAAAAATATTACAATATACACAATTGTTAGCTTCAATTTTGCGGGCGCATATCACCAGCCCTGTCAATAATGCAGCACAACGGTAATTGGATCTTTAGTTACAGGCTTGCTTGTTGACCTTGTTTCATATTTAATTGTCTCTTCCTAATATTATTTGCAATAAATGTACCCTTTTTGCAGTCAATGGACTCTTATGTAACGCGATACATGTATTCATTTTTTAACAAAATCCATATTTTTGTAATACACAAAATTAGCATGTCATTATCGTTTGTACACTCGTACCTTTGTCAAAACAACAATCTTTTAATAAAATGGTGTAATATTGTTTTAAATAAAACAGATATTGATACTTCACTTAAGGTTGCATTAAACAAAATCACGCGGTATTTTTCCGTAGTCCAATGAAGTCCGTTTAAATATATATATTCTCTCTTCATTCGGAAGCCTCATAACACTTGGAAATCGGCCTGTATGTGACTTGTTTGCAGGAAAAACATGCCAGGATATGATACGAAATCAATATCATCCCATACCTTGTTGATAGAGGTATACTACGGCCGTAACAGCTAATGTATGTATATTTGTGGCACCGTATTTGCAACTTGAAACTTGGAATATATATTCACCATCAAATTCTACATCATTACCAATAAGACCCATAACTCTGCTTTCAATATATTTCAAGTTATCCCCCTTTTTTCTTATATTTTGTGTTAAGCAAAATATGCATTTTGCCCATAACTTTAAAACTACTTGAGATATTGCCTTAAAACTTGAAATATATTTTCACCATCAAAATCTTCATCATAACCAACAAGACCCATAACCCTGCTTTCAATATTTTTCAAATTATGCCCCCTTTTCACTTAAATTTTGCTTAAAGCAAAATATACACTTGGTCCTTAACTTTAAAACTAGTTAAGCTATCACCTTGAAACCTTGAAAATATATTCACCATTAAAATCAAGGTCATTATCAACATTACCCATAACTCTATCTTCGGGATTTAGTCAACGGTAATACTAGCCACTGATTGGCCAGTGGACGGTAGCTGTGGTCTAATATGTCGTACAACACAATGGAAGAAGAAAAGCTCAATATTGTATTATGTTCCCCGAAAAAAACATGTTCTTACTTACTGAAAGAAAATCTAACGGGAAGAAAACGCAGCTGTGAAACCATGCAATTTAACAGAAGATGGACATTTAAGTCTGTTCATTTCTGGGGTGAAAACCCTCGTGGGACTTGGATAATCATTTTGTTTTCAAGTAAGTAATTGTGTCACTTATTAGGTTCACCGTTATGCTAACAATTACCATGTAGATACTTTTGGTATAAGGGCCGTCGTCAGTCATCAAAGTGCACTGTTATCGGCAACTGTCAAAATCTCTGTACTTTGCCCAAATAATCATTATTTATTTATCTTCATTTTTAAACACGTTAGGAAAAGTTAGATAATTAAATAAAAATAGCAAAAGATAAAAAAAATCCGTTAAAATTTATTTAAATTTATTCAAAGAAACTCAAATCATCATTTTAAATGACCAGATGTTTAAAATGATATAACAACAAAATGGCGTTTTCTTTTTAAAGAACTATCAATTATGAAGAGATTAATCAACGTGTGTCGTCAATTTTCGAACCCAAGAAATGCAAAGTCTAACATCATTTTACAAATATCTCATTTTGTTTACATATGATAACGAAAATGAAAGAATATATATGTATGTTAGTATCATATTACTCATTTGGGCTTTTAAAATGATGTTTTGTGTTCTTTAGGTTGTGAAATTTATGCATTTTTGTTTCTTTTTTTTTCAGGACGAAGCTTACAACTAAGTTCTGTTTTTATTAACGTACACGGAACGACGATGTATCCCTACCCATCTATTACCAATGTGAAGTACTTCAGAAGAAATATTGGTAATATCAGTGTTGACCACGCCGTATATGACTTTCTAACAAAAGAGATACCGGACATCTCTGACATTTCTGTAGATAGCACAAACATAGATCATGAATTGGCACCATACAATTATCTCTTCCTGTTACTTATCCTCCCAATAATTTTGTTTGCGTATATTTTGTTCAAATATCGCAATAGAATAAACAACATATTAATTCGAAAAAGAAATTACACCAATAACGAATCCTATGACTTTAGAAGCCTTAGAGCGAATAATAATACTTGGTCGAATGAAAGTTTAAATGACACAGGCAAGATATAATAATCCAAAATTTTGACAACTGTTTTAATTATCATAATAAGGATGGAGTAAAGAAGACTGGTTGTTAATGATATAACAATAAATCAACCATAAAATAAAATTTAAACAACAGAATATTCGATGTTAATACAAACTTTGACATGTAAAACATGAAAGGCAATAGTGTCAATGGTACATCGTTCCGCAAATATGCTCCTAGGGTGCTCCTAGGGTGGGGTAATGCACAACTTTGAAGTTTTTTTCTAAAGAAGTTGAATTATTTTCAATCTTAAATTAGATCTCATCATTATAAATAATATTCTAACATGATGCATATTTTAGAAATTTCTCACACCTTAAAAGATAAATACATGTGATTTTCACACGGTAAAAGCATTTGCACTCATTTACAATACTGAAGACAATATCTTGTGTCTTTTTATCTACCAAATTTACACAATATCAGGTACATATAGAGTTATGTTTAACCTAGAGTTTCCTGGTCGCGAAAACATGGGAAAAAGTAAAAAAAATGGTTTCTCTTTTCATAATTACATGTGCCTTTAAAGTGCACAACATCTTTTATCAGAATCATATTTCTTATGTGCATACTTATAATGATGTTTTGTGCTGTTAATTTTTTGTGTTTCGTGTTTTAAATAGAATATTTAAGTATATATATTTAACTTAAGGGTGTAAGGTTTTTAAGGTTGTTATGAACACGATGTTTACTTCTGCTTCGTTGATGATTATCATTATATGCTCAACAAATATATTTGAAAACGAAAATCTTGTTTGACAACCTTGATCATTATACCATTGTTAAATAATTTTCATAACAGCTTCATAATGTCTCATGTTCTGACAATACTAAGCTCAAAATGCACTAAATGAACATGTTGTGTTTTTCTCAGTTTTGACATATCTTTCTTTAAATAGATAGAAAGGCTAAAAACGTGATATTATACAGACCTAATGATTTCAATGATAAGCCCATTTACAGTTGATCGCTTTGCATATACATTTGTTTGCAAGACGGTTGCATGGGTTTAAGATTTTATAACGGTTTCTAAGGAAATCTTGAAAAAGAACGTAGAAGCCCGATCGGTTTCTTGCTGTTTGACTCCAGGTGTTCTGGTCTCAGTATAGCCATTGCGTATCAATCATCTATGCTTGACAATGCTTTAGCTTCTTATGTTTAAGGGTACGTTGGGTCTAATTCACCACGACAACTTCTTCCACTTTGAGCAAGAAGTCAATAAGTGCAATAGAAATGAAATGTATTGCAGTTATTGAGTTTTTGTGCTAAGTAGAAGACTTGAACTTGTCTGTTCGTATGAGAACCTGTAGGGGAAGGGTTTGTTTAATGCACTCTAGAACCATGTTAAAATCTATGGTGGCACTGCAAATAGTTTTGGCACTGCCCGTTCCAAGGCGGTGACTCGTTTTCTTTTTTATTTGATCTTATGTAAACTTGGTCAGTTCAAATGTCGACCTGGTTTGAATAAAGATGCATCGTCTATGCAATTCAATATGGCTTATTTGTAGATATGTTTATAACAAAATTCAGTTTTCTTTTGGTTTCTATTATATTCATGTAATTCCTTACATTGAGAATTTCTTACAAAGTTAAATGCCACAAAAAGTCAGATCCTTGATTCTTCGACACTACTACACAGCTTGGCCACAAACTTACAAGACGTGCCGCCGGTGGATGTAACGACCGACACCTGAACTTCTTCCTTGGTAAACAACATACTGTGACTGAACATGACTTTGGCGACTCACGGGAGCTGGTACCATTTGATAAGGCTATCTCATAAGATTTAAAAGCTTAGTGTTTGTACTGTCCATATCCAGCAATAAAGGTACAAACTGTAGGTCATGTATCAATCCGGTGCACTTCATGGTGAACTTCAAAACTGTTTTACATATGCCGTCCTATAGCCTTTTATATATATATATATTGCTATTCTAAGATGATTTTGCTATCAGTGTGTCAGTAAAACATGCCATTTACAAATCACGTGTCTTTTAGGCCATAGTAACTATTTAAATTCCCCGAAAACTCTCCAAAAATGGAAGTATTAACTGTCAGCCCTTGTCTGACTAGCCCGAATCCTTGGCCTTCAACGTACTTTTGATTTAATCATATGACTCACATTTAAATACAGAAAATTGTTTATATTGGACCAGAATAGTGGCGAAAGAGCAATTACAGGGTTCATCATGCCTATGGCAGTCTATGGGTTGAATAATTTAAAGCAGTTATAAACTATACAGCCAATAATTACCAACATAACAATCGCAAATATAACTATTCCTGAAACTACGAGATTACTAATGACCTCTGATTCATTGACTAGTACACTTGGCACAATGGTATGAAAATATGTTCCTTCTTTATTGGTAAGAAAGTGCCTTATTTCATAATCGACAGCGGTGAACTGTGCTTTACTGTTGTTGTCTCTCACCAACGTTCGGTCTTTTGGAAACGGGTTATCGGTTGTGCCAGACACTTGCAGGATAATTGATTTGCAGGAGAAGATACTATCTGAAATTCAGTAAATTTAAAATAAGTAGTTAAAGTTTACACATCAAAGGCAGTTTCATTCAGAGATAAACACTAAATACAAAGTCTTAACATTATTAAAAAATAACTAACAAAGAACAGCTATAGCTATTTTTTTCAGCTGTATGCATCAGTTATTACAATTTTTGTATTGTTTTCTCGTAACAACTGTTTGATCAGATATAACTAAATGCATCTTTTAAAATGAAATATGCATAACAGGGATGGCCACATCCAGTAGACACAGCCAAAAAGTAGATATTAGAAGCGAGTACGATTATCAGTTTGGGTTATGATAGTGTATCAGAAAGCAGGGGGTGTGAAAAGTATATAAATGCAATGACAACGATCTTTATATTTCCACTTTCTACCGTGACCGCAGAATTTTAGCTCGATTATGAAAGAACTTTATGCCGCAGAAATAATGTACGCAGAAATAAAAACACTTTTAACAAAACCGCAGTTTGGAGCCCGCAAAAATAACCGCTTATATGGTATAAAAATATTAAATTTATGATCAAAATATAACAGCTGTCCACAACAATAGCCAAGCTTAAAATTATTAATATTAAATATAAACCCACATTGGTTTAGAATTGGCTTCACTTAATTGCGTCCAAGAAGTAGATGTTACGCTACTATCATTCGTAAAAACTGACTGAAGTTCAATAAACGAAATTCTCACCTCGTTCCGAATCACCATCAGGGGTATTATATTGCGCAAACACAACTTTCCAACTTCCACCTGGGTCTTCGCCCCAAAAGTGAACTGAAGAAAAAGTCCATCGTCTCCTTACCATGGCCCTGTTTGCTGTACCGTTGACTCTTCTATTCAGAACGAACGAGCAAGTTCCGAGCGGTGAACATAGGATTATCTCCAGATTATCTTCCGAACTAATCTCGTAATCTAATTCTATGTTGACGTGCTCAATATATCTGACACAAACATCGCCATTTAAACAGGAGAGTTCAGCTGTGTGAACATATATCTTTCGGGTTAGGAAACTGAAAGAATAAGTTGAAAATAAGCAGTTAACATCCTAATTTCTTTTTTTTCTATTCTTGTTCTGTCTCGCAGTATCTGTTAAAATGTTATGAAAAGTAAAATAGTTATATCAAGAGTAGCCTCACAGCTTCCCAACACAAAAAGAAAGTGATTTACTTAAACAATGATATTGCCTTTACTGGGGAGCGATCCCATACCATATGGCGACAGGGCCTAGCCAGGCAAATCCGACCATGCTACCGACTGAGATAGCCGGGACAACCCCTAAAATATATCGGGTTACCCTGATCAACGTTACCATCACCGCATGACATCAGTAAGGTTAATTTAGTGATCACAGTACTGACTAAATTTACGAGAAACTTTTACGGCCGACACACTGCACAAATAGCGATACTGTGCATTTCAAATGATTTTGCAACTACTGGGGAGCGATCCCGTACCGTACGGCGACAGCACCTAGCCAGGCAAATCCGACCATGCTACCGACTGAGCTAGCCGGGACAACCCCTAAAATATATCGGATTACCCTTATAAACGTTACATCACTGCATCTTATCAAAGCACATTGTTTAGAAAAAGACTGGTCACAAACAATTAAAAATTAAGATCCCGCACGGTTACCGAATTTGAACGGTCTGTGGCCAAATATGCTGCACCAAACTCACATTTCCCCTTTCAGGTTCACAGCAAAATGCCATGGGGAGTGATGTTACTTAACAAAAAAGTAATATAAAAGAAGAGAGAGAGAGAGAGAGAGAGAGAGAGAGAGAGAGAGAGAGAGAGAGAGAGAGAGAGAGAGAGAGAGAGAGAGAGAGAGAGAGCATGTATGTTATAAGTATGTTAATTCAAAGAGGTGGCTACAAACAACTAACAAAAAGAGAACCTTTGGGGATACCGCATTGGAACGGTCAGTGGCAAAACAAATTCTCGTATCACAAAACAAGTACAAGTTGTCTTGGTGAAATAACTCCAACCCACCCATCGGCTCAACAATGTTGCATGCAAAAGCACACCAACCGCTTTACGTTATTGTTCATTTATTATAGCAAATATTTATTTTGAATTTGAAAATTACAATCAAATTACAGAATGTATTTATACGCTCGGCAAATTAATGTGGTATATAAAAATAAATAAAATTATACCTCTTTTTAGTTTGCGTAAATGTTGTAATTGTGCGAATATACAGTGCTGGGACTGTTTTCCAAGTCGCAGCCGTTACCACCATAGCTGCTGCGTTCATCAACCCATATCCAAAAAATGGGTCATCTAGATTTATGAAATAAACCAATATTTATCAACCGAAACTTAAAAGTATAGAGTATTTCTTAAGATACCATGTGTAATATTATATCCAAATAAATGAAAGGAAAATTTGAAAAGCACGGAACACGAAAAATAGTGAAAAAACAGCAGGCTCAATTTGATTGAGCATGCTCATGGGCAGTAATGAGAATACAAATTACTGCATCTCAAAATTTACACAAGTAAACAGTACAATTTCGATCCATCTCAAACGATGGTGTACATATGGTTGTGAACACGGAACCTTCAATAAGGTATTTTGTAATTTAACCTTTCCATGTTCAGCGGCCTATGACCCCAGATAAATGAATGTTGTTTCCATACACGAGAAAACAATATGCAAAACAGAACAGAATATAATTGTTACAGGGTATCTAAGTCATGACAATCATAGAGAACGGCAAGTGAACTTTTAAAGCTACCGAACAAATATTTAAATATTGCTCTGTTTGGACGGGCCTTTCCATCGGCACTAATTAAAGTGCACGTTACATTCCAGGCCGCCTAGCCCCGGTTTGAGCGCAACTCTGTATATACACCAGTAAAAAGTATAATTTCGATCCATCCCAAGGCAGCATACATAACCTTACTGATACCTAACACACGTAATAATTAATATTAAAAATAATATGGCGAGAGGGCGATAACTCACATTGTAGTCCAATCCCGTTTCTGTTTGGTTTTTCCTCTCCACTAAGACGAGTTAAAGATGATGTTAGAACAATAATGTACTGTATATCTCTCCAAGTTAGTTCAGAGCTGAAAAATAATATACGAATTCGGAATACAATTTACAAAAAATATTACAACAAACATCAGGAAAGGCAAGGTAAAAAAGCAGTGGTAGAAAAACGGTCTGACGGGCAAGGATATAATGTTGCTTTTATTTTTGGTTAAACATAAAGACTGTCAAGGGGATCTTTTAAAACGCAGATAACACAACAACCAGATAACATGCAGCTAAAATTAAGAGGAAAAGAGAGCAGGGTTTTTAAAATGATCACTTTGAAAGACACAAAAATCATTTTAAGAAAATAAATACTTTGTAACGGTTAGTGGTAAAAAAAAATGCCACTGAGGACCTAAATCAGATTCTATGGTGCAGCAACCTAACACTTACCGCAACAGGTTATCATATAAACAAACAAGTTCAAGTTGTCTTGGTAAATGATCTCCAACCCACCCATCAACTCGGCAGTGTTGCATACAAATTCACACAAACAATATAATTTTTAAAACATAATAAGCTTATTGCAATGTCAAGCAAACAGGTGGGTTATAAATGGCCTTACCGAGACCAGAGCCCCTGGAGTTAAATCAGCAAGAACACGATGAGAGTAATGCAAGAAAAGTAAGGTTTTACGACAGTTTCCAGGATGGCAAATAGTCTCAGTAATGTCATCAGATATGTATTCATTTTGTTCTGCAGTGCCATTAGCTTGTGATGTTTTGTTTTTCAGTGTCTTCTGCATGCAAAATTGTCGAGTACTTGGTGGGTTGAAGTTAATTTTTAAAAAAACTAACTTGTACATGTTTGTTTATACGAGGACCTAAATGGTTAACTGTAAGGCTGAGGCACCCTAGAACCTGTTTTAAACCACCAGTGGCAAAATGTTCTCCCACTGACCATTCCAGCTCCTCGAGATTTTCTTTATTTTTAATTGTTTGTGGAGTCTTTTCTAAAATTGATAATATTATAAACACCGTGTTCTCTTTTCCTTTACCTTTTGGCTGTTTTAAATTACTGTGTTTTCTGAAAGTGTTCATTCTTGGTATTTGTTTATCATTTACAAGGAACGATATTAAAACAAAACATGTAGATACTTTGCTTGTAATGTCTGGGAGATTATTCCTGATGCGATAGCAGCTGATGCAGAAGTGCCGGAAAAATAACCACATTTCGATCTTTGTCGTGAAGACTCCTAGAAAACAAAACTAACCGGTTAACATAAGTAAAGTCCTTATTCCTAATCATCATAATCATCATCATTATCATCATTATCATCATCACCATCATCATCATCATCATCATCATCATCATTATCATAATCATAATCATAATCATCATCATCACCACCACCACCACCATCATCATCATCATCATCATCATCATCATCACCATCATCATCATCATGAAAACAACAATGACAACGACAACAACAAACAACTACAAGAACAGAACACAAATATTATATATTACATATAGCATCTCTTTACTGCTTTTAGCAGTGATGCAAGCTTGTTTTTGAAATAACAAGTAGATGATTGTTAAAATGGTTTGATTAAAACTGACAAGGTTTAAAAACATCGAATAAGACAAATATAACTAAACAACCAAACAAACAGCACTCATATAAGCTTAGAGATCTCCAAAAATAGTTTCAACAATAGCACTAATATATATGGAATATTATAACAGTATGCAATATGTAGGTTCGTATTTTTCGAGTTAGGTTTGGTTTTCACGGTGCCTATCCATATCGGCTGTTTCTTTGCGAAATTCGCTATATCGGCTGTTTCTTTGCTTCGGCAACGGCTATTCTTTGCTAACAACAATGGATGGAGAGCATATGTCGGAGATTCCAGATGCAAATGTTACAGATATAAGGTATATTGTACAAAAAAGGTTGTGCACGGAACATAAGAATGTCTAAACTATGCATTGTAGTGTTTACTTTTAAAATATTGGCGATTGTGGCCGAAATCTCGATGAAACTAGTTGACGATACACAGACGTAGAGCACAGATCCAGCTTTTCTGCAGTCTATAACGAGTGTTTGCTTCGATATCTAACGTATCAAGCGATATATTATATTCATTTCTTCAATATTCTTCCAAAAATACTTACAAATAGGTAGAAATATTAATAGATTTATCCAAAACCCTTTACTTTCGGTTTAATTGGGGCACCGGCGGTCTCTCTGCTCACCAGTTTTTGATGCACAGGCTGACTCTCTGCATTGCGCACAGGTAGGCTCAACGATAATGACTACTTAGACACCTGTTTACTCACTGTATTATGGACAATTTAGAATTTTTGTCACTGCATTCTCCTCATTAGAATGTAAATTAACGTTACATGAGCAGGGGACTTCGAAGTTGAACGAGAAACCTTAAGTTTTATCGTAACTGTGTTGGTATCCTTTTTATGTATGGTTAATGCATACATTGCTAAATGTTTATGAAAATGCTAATAGATATTAACCTTACATAAAAAGGATACTATCACAATAAACCTTAAGGTTTCTCGTTCAACTTCGAAGTCCCCTGCTCATGTAACGTTAATTTTCATTCTAATGAGGAGAATGCAGTGACAAAATTCTAAATTGTCCATAATACAGTGAGTAAACAGGTGCCTAAGTAGTCATTATCATTGAGAGTTGCCGAAGCAAAGAAACAGCCGATATAGCGAATTTCGCAAAGAAACAGCCGATATGGATAGGCACCGTGGTTTTGGAACAATATCACGCGAGACCGAAGATCGAGCGTGATGTTTTTACATAAGCAACGAGAAATAATACGAACCTACAGACGCATATTGTCATAATGTTCCTTTTATTATATACCCATCTCGCTAAATTCAAACAAAATTCAAACTAAACAACACAATTTTATTCAACAACGTGCTTTACATAATAGTAGAAATAAAAATTGTAACGCGTTAGTTAATTTATGAATGGCTGAGAACTTTTTTGAATGCGTAAAAATATCGTAACGGTTGTAAAACAGTGACGGAAATTTCCAATTTGGGGGTTCGGTATGTGCCGGAAAATTACGACAACATAGTTATGACGTCACATTTAACACCGGAAGCTGCAAAATAAAGAATTGGAAAACGACATTGTCCAATACGGAATAACCAATCTGGCGAATTGTATCAATCTTGCGGATAAACACTGAACTATGCTTAAATCATTCATGGGTATAGAGTAAACAAGAATATTTTATCATAAAGCAAAATACAATGTATACTGAAAGGTTATTGCAATTTATTTTGAATCTGATCATTCTGATCGACTTAAAACGATCTCATTTAAGAGTAGTAGAGCGAAGGTGCCACAATCGCCGGAACAATTGATGAAAACAAAACAGTTAGAAAAAAATGAGAATATAAATTCAAGCTGCTTTAAATCATAGAAACAGCCAGAAAACAATGGATAAAAGATAAACAAACATTATAATTTACCAATAGTTTATCACCCATATAATTGATGTATTGACCATACGTTGAAGCAAGAGCGGATGCACATGGTATTGCATATGCTGGTTTAGTTCCATTAATTCCAACACTTGAAATAGTGATAGTGTAGCTGCTGCTGGCAAACGCGTCCATATTGCAATCATAAATTGTGCCTTCATTACTTCCAGATGAGAATACATAAATATTTCCTTTTCCCTGCCTGCCCTGTCAAACACAACATTGAAAAATCATAGATATTTGGATGAAATTTGCCGGTTTAAAATGAATTTATATTTAGAACTATAAAATTACATGTAACAGTAGCACTCTGAGACTAGATTCATTGTTAAATTTTTATTAATGTGCTGATTCTGTTTGCATTGTTTAACTTCGATTGCTTGGTATACATTGGCTACTACTTCCACGCTAACAAAAACGAGCCAATATGTTGTAGCTCGTCAAAAAGTAGGCCCTTTTAACTGATTTCCTTCACAAACATTATAAAATATAAAAAACTACGTGGTTTTTTTCTATCACTTATCTTAAGATTATCCAAAAGGCCGATCAAACTAAAAACAATATATAAATACAGTAAAACCCTCATAAAGAGCACCCCGAAATTAAGACTATCACGATAGGACCACTGTTTCAATGTTTTTTTTTTACTGTTTTGCAATATTTTCTTTCCCGACTTCTTTCCAGTCCCCAAGGTGGTCTTAATAATTGGTTTTAATAAAAAGTAAAATTAACAATATCATATATGAAATGAATATAGGCTTATCATTAGTCTTACTGAAGTTATTCCTTCTTCTAGAGCTCTTTTTATATCGATTGAATGTGGTATAAATTTGTGGTAAAGGTTGAAGCTGCACAGGTATACGTCAATTACGTCATTCTTAAATGCAAGCGCCTCTGCGATATATTCTGTTACATATGAATAACCCTTCAATATCCAATGCCAAGGTTCTTCAGTTGTTTCGAATGTTTTTAAAACTACAAAGGAAAAGATATAAACATTGCATTCAAGATGCTGATCGAAAGTACATCAAATTTTAATCATTTACTAATCCCTAAGCAGTCTTATGCCTGAGCAGTTATAAATGTATTCTAAATAAAGTAAAGATAGTTATAATCCCACGCTTGGAATCGAACCCGTACGGCGAATCCACATAACACTTTAACGCCGAACACTCTTCTTCGTTAAGAGACACATTTACTTTGACTTTCTTCCGAAATATCCACCTATTATGTGTAAGTAAGATCATGTATTTAGATTTCTTAAACTCGCTCATAGTTGTTTCACTTAAATAAGATGAGCAGATCAGAAACAAACAACTGAGCAATAGTGCTGAAAACATTGCAGCTTTAAAATCGTATTGAACGAATCTTCAGAGTAGTCTTTAAAAATGTAACAACTAAAAATGAAATGTCATGATGTTGAGCATTTATATATAATTACATAAAACAGCAATATTTTACCGCATAATGTGGCGTTATATGCCACTCCAGATGAGCAAGCATAATTCCCGAACTCCCCAGCAATCAATCCTGCAATCAGTGTACCATGACTGTAAAAGCAGAGGCAAAATATTAACATAGAAACACAAATAATTATAGTACATAGGTTAATAAACAATTTGTCCAAAATAGAGACTTATTTAACAAAAATAATCATTTATTTACATTAGTTTGAAAAAATGACAGTATTTTTCTAATTGTCCTTTTCAATTTAATGTATGAATAAAATGTTCCCTTTAAGATAGAGTGGAGAAAATAAGGAAATAAGCTTGTACTTTCACCCGCCTTTACCTCCGTACGTCCGTCGCAATAATCGTTTCTACCTTTGGACCCACTCTTAACCTGGAAATTCAGCTACTCGTTTAACATTGCTTGTTTAGTTTTTCCAAGACCGAGTTGATAGAAAATAACAGCCTTCATACTTCATACAATTAATCTAGATAATTGATATTTTACAGATTCTTTTACCTCGTGACATCTTCTGTTTCCCAATACGATGGAAAGCTCTGAGGATTAGTATCGCTTCTTCCATCTTTAACAAAACTGTAAGATAGTTGCGGATTCTACAGAAAAAAGGGAGACATCCATATAAAATAAAAGCCGAAATACTGACACTGTTTATAAGTTCTATTCACAAACATAAATATCGTGCTGGTCATAACTCAATACAGGTTATTATTGAAAATACCCCGAGAGTTGCTGCCATTTGAAACGGTTGCGAGAAAGTTATATTTGGCATCCTTAACCTTGTTTAAAATCCCGGAGTACCTCCTCACGTCAGACCGGTAAGGTTCTTTAAATAATTGTACTAATTGCCTAAGTGAGTTCACTCCAATCTGTCCACATATAATGTTCCGTGTTTCCAAAGTTTCCAAACGTTTTAAATAAATTACTGAAAACAAAACTTTGAAATCAATCAAAAACTTCAAATATGATCGTTAGGCTGTTTGAATGAGTCTGATTATGAGCAATAATGGAAATGCATATTTCTGCCAACGCCACCTGGCCCCGGGTTGAGCGCAAATCAATGTTTACAAAAGAAACGGTTCAATTGTTTTATAAATCCCAGATAATGTTATGCATATGACTGTGGAACATTTAAAACGGAATAGAAGTTGAATACAAATCAAGCGTATCTCAAAGAAATACTTATAAAGAAGGTAATATTTTCTGAGGACAATTGAACAATATCTAACCATTAAATGACCATATAAATAAAGTGACACTTATTAAAAGAACTAGTTAACAAACAATAAGCAAACATAAGCATGGTCACCAATGACTATCAAACATTTAAAGTAGTAACGAAACACATTAAGCGATCGGAAACTCGATGCTAGCTCCGGGACAAGTCAAAATCAGCAATATGATGATAACTGATATAAAAGAAATCAGTAGTGCACTAAAGTTCATTTTCAGAATTTCCATATACAGGGTGGTTATACCACGTGGCTTTTAGAATGTTGTTCACATATTTATATTGTAGTTATAGGGAAGAACACGTTTTGGCATCTAATTTGGGACTCACTATGTTGTTGACCAAGTCAGGATGATTCATCTCTACTCCATTATCAACCACTGCAACTTTGATACCGAGCCCTGTATAGCCCATCGACCAAGCTTGCTGTATCCCCATTCCATAGTATGGATAACAGTTACTTAACTGAAAAGTATTTAATTGTTATACTCATGTGACATTCAATAGTATGGAAAACAGCTACTTAAATGGAATGTACCTTATTGTATTACACGTGTTACATTTCATAGTTTGGATACCAGTTACTTAACTGAAATGTTATTTATTGTATTAAACATGTTACATTCCATAGTATGGAAAAACAGTTATTTAACTGGAAAGTATTTAATTGTATTAAACATGTTACACTCCACAGTATGGAAAAAAGTTACTTAACTGGAATGTTTAATTGTATTGGATACCGGTTAGTTAACTTAAATGTATTTAATTGTATTACACACGATACATTCAAAAATATGAAAACACTTACTTAACTGAAATGTATTTTATTGTATTACACATGGTTTATTCCATATAACGGATAAAAGTTACTTTTTCTGAAATGTATTAGATTTATTATATCAAGAAATTCGACTAAATTTGTAAATTAATAGATTTAGACTCAAATAAACGGTACCCTAACAATAATATACCATACCACAACATATTAATCTCGTCCAAAGTTTCTTTCAGGTGTTCAAAGGATGCTGCGGTCTTTTTAAGTTTTTTTTTTTATAAATTGTCGTATCTATTGCCTAATAATTGTTGAAAAATTTAGGGGTTAGCTACAACAAATCAACATTATTTTTGAAATAAGTCAGCCGAATCTAGCAAACAATTGTTATACCTGGGGAGTTTTTCCTGGGTCAATGATCAATTGCTCAAATTTTTCTTTTGTCGTTAACAGTAACTGGCTTGTTGGTGGACTAAATTTTACTCTAACCTGTTTTCTCAGCTCAATTCGTTTTATCTGTAAATATATATATTCATTTAAACATTTCAGCTTATAATCCTAAAATTTTTAACGTTGAAAAAAAAATTGAAATCCATATAATAGTTAAGAAAAGTGTTTTTTTTTTCAATTATTCTAGTTGCTCAGAAGTTTGTAATATGTGTAATATCAGCTCATATCAACTTACCTTGTTCCTAAAGGTGTTTTCGAATATTTCTGTCGTATTTGAAATGCAGCGCTTCATCAACTTTGGTGTAGGGTTCGTTTTCTTTTCAAACAGGTACACATTCGAAACAACCTGCAAAAAAAAAGTAAAATGTTTGCCACTTTTCACAAGGTAAACTTATCAAAGAGCAAAAATAAGTTCAAGCATCAATAAATGTGAATTTTAGTAAAATATTCATTCGGTGCCGGTCCGATTTATTTTAGTGAAGAAATATATTCTTCTTTTGTGAATGCATAAACGTTTGCAGGTTGTCCAGTTCAGGCAAAACAATTCTCTAATGACCAAGCCCTCTCTAAATAAAGGATAATTACTCTTTCAGAACTCTGTAATTCACCTTCATTATTTAATAAAAATATTGAATCTACAATATTTGGCTTGGTTTTCAAGAATTAAAAAAATCTTCTTAACTTCTACTTTTTCTTTTAATACAAGACATTCTTTTGTGTTTTTAATAACGTTCGACAATGAAACCGAAATAAGAAGTTTATAGTGACTGTTTTATCTCGACAAAACAGCATGCTTGTTCACTTGATCAGTTTGAATAAATTGATGAATTACTGAAGCTTAGAAGGGACACTACTTGTCTAAATGTGTTGTGTCAAATCAATTATTGTTTTCTCATTTTAACCAAAAAGATTTTAAAAAGTCGTTATAATAAGAACGAAATGCTTTTAAGTTTTTAATCATTTCGTATATTTTGCTTTCGAAATGCCATCAAATATTTTGCAATGCAACTTAAGTCTTTTCGTATAACGTGATCTATGAGTAAAGTCGTCAAGACATATGGCGACAAGATGGAAGTTTTCCGTTTTTCCGAAATATGTTACTCGAGTTACGAAACAATTTCAAAACACAGTTATGAAACTTGTCTTAAAAATTGTTACTGTGATGTCAAACAATTATGTAAAGTTTCAAAAAAGGTGAAATATGCATATCAGGAATTGCCACATTCAGAAAAAAACAGCCTCCCCACACAGTCATAAATAAGGGAGAGGGAGAGAGCAAGGTTAATAAAATGATCAGTTTCAAAAAGGACACCACAAAAAATTAACAAAAATGAGAACCCGAGGGGTAACCGCCTTTAAACGGTCAGTGGCAAATCGAATTGCCACTGGGGGTTTAAACCAGGATCTAGGGTGAACGGTTACAGAGAAAAAGACAACTTTCACAAAAAACTTAATATCAAAGAGAAATGGGGCATAAATATGAAAAAGCACAGGGTTTTGAAACTTGTCCTGACAATTAGTATTGTGATGTCAGACAACTTTGTTAAGTTTCAAAGATGTACCTTGAACGGTTACTGAGAAAAAGACAATTAAAATAAACTTAACACAATGATGCCCGCCCGCCCAAAGACATACCCCAATCTAAATAACCAGGATTTTTCTAAAGCAAACCTGGTTAAAAAACATAGTCACATTTATTTAGATACATTTAAAAAGCAATTGAAATGTTCTTTATGGTTACTTGATAATATGTCAACAGTGATGGTGAAACAATCATTTTACTGCGTTTATACACCTAGATGCGGTTTAACAATCAGATGGGCCTCATAAAAACATTCCTAGTCTTTGTTAGCTAGATGTATTGTTGCAAATGAAAAGACTGTATAACTATACTATAAGTACTTTTCCCTCAACACAGAAGATCTGGCTACCACAATACCTCGACTTCTTTTCTTAGAAATGTTGTAAAGCTTACAATTTGAGTGTGTATTCTTATTTCAAGATCTACAGCAAAACCGGTTTTAAGAAACCATCCAAGGGATGACAAAATGTGGCTGCTTAACAAAGATGGCTGTTAAAAACAGGTAAAGTAAGACCAAAATGGCTATTAATGACATATTAAAAATGGCTGTTTAAGGCAAGTGGATGTTGATTGCAGGTGGTTTTAAAGGCAGGTTCAACATCTTCAACATAATAGCAGAAAGGGTGATTAAGGTCGCACATAAGAAGCACAATGTCCTCAATGTGAGCATATGCAGACATATCGTATTTCTGTAATAAAATATCTCAGTTGTCGCTATTAATAAGAAGTTACACAGGGGAAATGTTTCAGAAGTCGAGTTACCTTTGTGGAAAAAAACAAAAACTTTGTTCTTGTCGTCATGTGTCTTGACGACTTTACTGATAGATTGCGTTATACGAAAGGACGTAAGTTGCATTGACAAATATTTCACGACAATTCAAAAACAAAATATACGAAATTATTAAAAAGTTCTTAGCATTTCGTATTAATTATTATGATTTCCTAAAATATATTTGATCAAAATGAGAAAAAACAAATCGATTTAATGCAAAACATTTAAACAAGAAGTGTCCCCTCTAAGCTTCCGTAATTAATAGTTTATCATTTAATATATGACACGGCATGTTTCACATACATGACTGTTTCACAAACATTTTGAAATCAGTAAACTTTTTTAATTAATCAACCTTCTAAGCAAGTTGTTCAAAATGTCGTAATGTCAAATTAATGTTAAACTTGCTATGATATCAGGAATGTATTGAATAATCCCCTCCCCCACTTCAGTTTATTAATTTGTTATCTGTTTAAGGTAAATTGATCCGTAAATACAATTTGGTAAATCAGTGGATAAACTTACTGAGTTTGTTAATGATAATAATTTTACACTCATGTTTCAGTTCCAATAATTCAACGCAGATGACTAATTCATCAGTTTAATCAAATAAACAATACAAAAAACTTAATGTATCATAAACTGTTTAAATCAGTACTAATTACACACTACAAAAACAGCCCTTATAATATCAAATATTGCGTAACTAGTATATTAAGTTGTGATAACATTTGAATACTTAATACTGCCTCCTATGTAAATATTAACCTAACCGAGACAACAGCAGTTTGTTTGTGGCTGTTAAAGATCAGGTGTTATACATTCTTAAGTTACTGTACCCATTTTATAGATTATACACCGTCCAATAGTTCTGATTTTTCTTATAATATATGCTTAATATTAGCCTAATCTAAAAGTATTGAAATTCAAGAATGGTATCATAAGCATTAGTAGGGCAACCAATATGGCTAGTAGTAGAGCAACATATAGCTAACTTAAGATACACAAACGCTGTCAATAGTACTACAGATAGTAAGCAATGTCAAATTTTCAGATATACCTGTTTAACGTATTTTAATCCAAACATTGGTGACTCATTCTTGACTTCATTCACCCATTCTTCTTTGATTTCGACAAGGTAGAATTTCGTTCTCGACTCGTATCCTTTGAACTGTATTGCGAATATAATTATAAACAACCAGACACTTAATTTCATTTTTGCTAATAAAACTTTTGAACACAATTTAAAAATACTTAGCTATTCACGCCACTTAAAATTTATGATAGTATTGACTTTGCATGACTGTATACTATAATTTACGTTTTGTGAGTAATGCATCTACTGATAAACTTGACTTCCTCTTACTGGAAGAGGGAAGTAAATTTAATTTAAATCAACGCATTTAGCTTATATCATGTTTGTGATATAATATCTGAAATTTTTAACATCATTTTAAAACATTTTATAAAATTTCATAAAGAGATTACTTGAAGTTATATAACATTAATTTGTTAATGTGTTTGCCTTTTAACACGTCTAGAATGTAAGATGATTTTGTTCTTTTACAATCTGGATCCTACAATTTATTGTCCATTTTGCCAGAACACACAAACATAGGAGAGAGCGGAATTTGAGCACATAATATTTATTCTTCTTTCGCTAATAAAAGCTCGTAACGACCGATAAAAAGAGTCATTTTAACAGTTTAAGTCAGTGTCGTTTTTCCGAAATGTTTTGTGAAAAACGAACTACCTCCCATTGATATTAAACATACGGACATAGAATGAAAGCCTGTTGGGGCAAGTGTGAGGTTGGTTCACTCGGAAGATACTAAAATCATAATGCTCTAAAACAATAGCTTAACTTTTATTCTGGTGTCATTTTCTTGCTGAATTGACACCAGGGTCTTTGGTCTCAATAAGGTCATCGAGAACCCTTGGTTGACAATACTATAAGCTTAATTATGATTTATATGTTTGTGTGCTTCTGCATGCAACATAATCGAGTTGTTGGCTGGATGGAGGTAATTCAACATGACAACATGTACTTGTTTGTTCATATGAGAACCAGTTGGGAATGGTGACGTTTCTTTTCTTTGACAAAACTTCTTTTATTTAAGTTTCTTTATAATGTCGCCTGAGTATTTAAAATACCCAAATACATTTGTTTTTGACTGTGGTTTCATAATTAGATGTTATATAGGATTCTAAGACTAGATGTCAAGAGCACGGATAATTTATTAATTGTGAAAGAACTGCAGGTGGCGGTAAATCTTGTTTTATATGGATGGTGTTATGTGGGTTTTAGGCAACCAATACATAGTAAGTACTCAAGGTCTAAGTACTCACTACTTTATTTTATTTTGCTTAACACTGATTGTAAATTGTGTAATATGCAGATTGAGCGCAGTAACAATATAATTCTCTGATCAGGAAGTCAGTATAATCGCATTAGAACTATTAATTTCTTCAGTTTGAATATTTGTATAGTGTATCTGTCACAATAGAATTACATTAACAGCAGGTGTTAACATGAAATTGTTATGAAAGTCCTGATTTACCTTTTTCAAATTACGAAAGCTAAAACGTGGTTTTGAAGCTATGTTTCTTTATAAAAAAAAATACGAGTGTCGGTTATGTTGAATATTTGTTTGCAGGGCTAGGCGCTGTCGCCGTGACGGTGCCGGTTCGCTCCCAGCTAGAGGCACTATCATTTCAAATTCACAGTAGCGCTATTTGTGCAGTGTGGCGGCATTAAAACGTCTCCCCGTACATTAAGTCAGTACTGTTATCAGTAAAAAAATAACCCGTTACCGATGTCATGCATGATGGTTACGTATATCAGGGCTATCCGATCAACCTTTTGTGGTTGTCCCGGCTAACTCACTTGGTTGCGTTGCAGGAATTGCAGGGCTAGGCGCTGTTGCCGTGACGGTGCCGGTTCACTCCCAGCACTATCATTTTAAATTATTAAGGTTCACCATGGTTTTCTGGCACCAAAGTTAGCATACCTTATAACAAAACAGAATTTTTATATAACTAATCGGCACAAGAATTTAAACATGTTGCAGCTGTTCCCTTTTCTAATATAAACACCTTTTTAAACATTCCGGTATCGAAAACATTATAAAAGGAGGTCGATTTGTCAGTTTAAAGGCCATTCCCTCGCTACAGGCGTATCTTTCTATAGAAAAAAGGGAGATTCTCATTTAACATCATGTATATATAACTGTTTTGTCCTCTTCGTCAAAATATGCATACCAATTTTGAATGTTTAATAACAAATATACATTATTATGAATTTATTTTGAATACAGTCATGCTCACACAAGCACTCAGCATGATCACATATGCAGTTTTAAACATAAAACAAATTAACAAGTGAAAAAATACACATAAAACTATTTGAATACATTACATAATAATAAATACTATATAAAAGTGCATTTATGTTACAATAAATAACGGACGGTGCAGAAAGTTATCACAGTAATTCAGTAAATACTATTTAACTAAATAATATCAAAAGTCAAACTGTGTCAAACAAATTTACAGAGAGAGAAAATAAAAGATTCTGAGATCTTTCTTAATATATAGTACGAACTAAAATGAAAAAAAAAATATCAACAAAGACATTTTCGCCGCGACGTGTCCCATCTACTTGATCAGATGACATGCTATTAATAGAACTGCAGTTAGTGTGATATGGCGGTCAAGATCGTTTCTTTGTGCCACACTCGGACATTCTATGTTGGCCTCGTCGATACCTGGAACATATGGAAATACTAGTAACCGGTGCAACAAAACTCATAAATGCTCTGATTTATTTGAACATAAAATACCTGTACATGAAAAAGGGGAACGTTGAAAGCCATTGAATATGACACATATCAAAATGATGCTGGCTAGCTTAGATTGAAACTGTTCATCGGCAATAAAGGGAATGCATTAGAGTCCAAGCCGCCTAGCCCCGGCTTAAGCGCAACTCAATACTTATACTTTTATGTGTATCGTGCTCGTCGGCCGTCATGCAAAGGGCGTAATTGATAAAAACACTGACCGTATGAAAGATGAGAATTTTACCAGCCGTCACACGGCACAAACAAAGCTACTTTGATAATTAGCAAGATAAAAGCCATCGAACATGAAAATAATCCAAATATTGCAGGCTGGGTTTTGATTGAGACGGTTCACAGGCAATAAAGTACGTTCAATATAGTAAGATTTTACTGCCATATTACTGCCAACACGTTGTTGTCAGTATCATAATACTCATGTGAGTATTTAAAATATTGTTTTGTGTAACCTGGATATAAAGACATCTCTCTTAATGCAGTACAAAAAATCTGGCTACAATAACCATTTTGTTATGATGCATAAAATATGAAAAAGACAAACAAACTTATTATGAGACTAGAGGCTAGTCAATCCTGTTTTGTTGTTTAGATTTTGTGTTTGAATGTAAATAAAATTTTAGAGAATTTTAAAGCCTATCCATTTTCCTTTACTGCTTCAACTTTTCTTAACGTATCAAAAATGAAAATATATTAATAACTTTTGATGTCCAATTTTTTTAAACTGAAATTTGCCATAAGAAAGATTTTTATATTTAAAGTTTGTTTTTACTGACGACTGTAGACGGCTGTTACAAACAGACGAGACTGACAGAAATGAAGTCATAGTAGCTCTACTAAGTCTTGTAAGCGTGCTTAGTGTACAAGCAGGGCCGGATCATTAGGATTGCTTGAACTCCATATTTTGCAGCAATATTTTATGTTGAGAGAGACTTCGTCCAGAATTAATTATTTGTAACTAACCTTATCTGGACTGCACCTTATGAGCCCTCTTTCAAGAAATCTTTCATTCAACCCTGAACCATCTTTTGGGAAATGAAAAAGAAATGCTCACTGTAAAGCAATTTAAACTAGCATGTAAGTATTTTGTCTTAGTGATATTATGTATTTTGAAAATTAATTTTATTTAAAAATCGAATTTTGACAATTTTAAATTATATTGATTTTATGTTTTTTTTGGAAAAATGTACCATTAAACTTAAAGTTTCCACAGCGCGGGAAACCAATAGGTGGCGCCGGATGGTTCTCGGGATCGACGTTGATTACCATTGCCATACCGTTGGTATTGTGGAGGTCTATGTGGCAGTGCAGGAACCACATTCCGGGATTATCCGAAATAAACCGAACCACAACGTAACCTCCTGCAATGCATTAGAATATATTTCGTGATACAGAAAATGCTGAAATTGTCCCGATTGCTCATCTTGCACACGACAATCAAAATATTATTTGATACGCGTCACGGGAAAAGGTACCTTCGGAAAGTTGACGTCAATCCTTCAAATGAAGTCATAAAGTTAAGCAGACGACATTTATTATTATGCATTTCGCGGAAGAAATATCATGTCACAAACAAAATTTGTAACAAAATCACTTTTTAGTTATGAGAAAATAATATATGATTGTAAGTTCTTTCTATGTAACATACGAACCGTTTAATTTTTTCCCGTGGCGTGTCCCATTTATAGCTTCCCCTATCAATTTTTAATTTCTGCTTTCAATCTGCATTTTCACAGTTTAAGGTGGAATACATCAATGTCTCAATTTGAAAAATTATGATTTTTTAACAGTACATATTTCACTTCCTCTAGCTGATTTAACTCCAGGCTCCAAGACTGTACAACTGAGACTGGAAACCAGTCCCAAATCTCAAGGACCTGACTGGCTGAAAGGGCGACTGGTCGTCAAGTCAGCCTATCAGATGCTTGAGATTTTGCGACTGGTTTCTAATCTGTTTAATAATCTTAAGCTCAGATGTATTTTGCGAGTTATAAGAAAAGTCCACGTATTTATGATCATATAAAATTAATTTAAATTAGGCAGAATTTCGATAGAAAAGTAATATATGCGTATCAGGAGTCGCAACACTCATAAAACACAGCCTCCCCTCGCAGCGTTAAAGAGAGCGAGGAAGAGAGAGAGCATGTTTGTTATCAGTATGTCAATTCAAATAGGACGCCACAAACAATTAACGAAAAAGAGAACCTTAAGGATACCGCCTTGGAACGGTCAGTGGCAAAACAAATTGAAACTGGGGGGTTAAACCAGGTTCTAGGGTTCACCCTAGATAGAGACAAAAGATAGAGTTGGTAATTTGGTATTGAAAGTACTGAAGGGTCGGCATAACTAATGCAGTGAAACCCCGCTATTAAGACCACAATTGGGACTGGAAAAAAGTGGTCTTAGTAGTGGGTTGGTCTGTATATTGGGGTAGAAAGTAGTTCAAAACTGTAAAATGGGACATCAGATTAAAGGTCTCATTAGCGAAGTGGTCCTAATTTCGGGGTGGTCTGAACGAGCGGTTTTACTATGCCTGGCCTGTAGAGGTCGCAAACATTGCAAATGGCGAAAACTTGCTAAAATTTCAAAAATGAATTTTTGGAGAAATACTTATTGCCACCTAGATTTTAGTAAAGAAATGTATTTAGCTATGGATGTAGTAAATGTTTGCAAGCTCAATTTAGTCTAATTCTTGTTCTAATTACCAAGCACATACTAAAATAAAAGAAAAAACGTTTGCATGAGAACTCTGAAATTCATGAACAATATACCAAAGCAACTCATACCTGAAATAAGTATATGCTGGTCTACAATGTTTAGTGGCAATTAGTCAAAATAATGTTAGGGTTTTCAAGAAATTCAAGAAAATCTTACTTCCTGGTTCAAAGTGAAAGTAGAAATATACTTATTTCAGGTATGAGCTTGCAAACATTTACTACATCCATAGCTAAATACATTTATTTACTAGAATCTAGGTGGCAATAAGTATTTTCCCAAAAATTCATTTTTTGAAATTTTAGCCTGTTTTCGCCATTTGCAATGTTTGCGATACCTTAACTAACCTCTTGATCAGAGAAGAGTAATTAACATAATTTAATATAAGCTTTTTCAACTAGTTTTGGCGGCTGCAAATTACTATTTCGGTGGTTGTTAGGTTTGGATTTGTTCCATACAAGAGTCTGAAAACTCTTGTTAGTTCTAGATCGTGCAGACACAAAAAGCGGCGTTTAGTTATATAAAAATACGAGAAAATGTGTAAATGTACGAGTACTAATGCGAAACTAGATATACCTGTTGGGACAACAATAGTGTCTTTAAGTGGTGGCAGTTGATTTATGTCAGGTATGTTTCCCTGACGCCACGCACTGTTTCCCCAGTCTGCGGTGGAACAGTAACCGTACCGGTCCGTACAACTTATGTCGGTGTTTTCCGCCGTTAGCCTTCCGGTTGTCGTATTGTACGTGCCTACAAATAGAGGTAAAACCTGGCCTCAAGATCATTAAACTGAGATTGGAAAACATTTTCAAATCTAAATCATCCGATTGCTTGAGATTTGAGACTGGTCTCCTGATTAAGTTTTATGATCTTGGGCCATATCTTAAAGTAACACTAGTATCAAAACCTCGTATAATACTTTTGTTAAGCCAGTGACATTTACTAAAAACCAAGGTAGAGGTAAAAACAAGACATAAAATTATTGGTACTTTAGAATCCATAGTTAATGAGGAGACATGAGTCTTCGTTAACGGAGAATATACATGTACCCGGTACTGACAAATTCGTGGCTGATGTTTTACCACTATCTTGTCCAAACATCAATGATTTCCAAAGGCATGTGGTGTGGAAATTTTGATTATAATTTCGTAAAACTAAGTGAGTACGAGGTATCTTATTAAAACGGCATTACTTCAATTTCTCTTATATGAAATATTACATGTATTTGGAACTATAGGCACAAATTTGCAGCATTAGTTCGGGCTAATAAAATTTTAATTTACTAAAATAAATTTGGTCCGCGCGACTAAAAGGGAAAGTAGGATTTCCGAAATGTCACAGAAATCGAGATCGCGCATGAAGTGGTCTCTTCGTCGGTGCTAAATACAGCTCTAATATATTTAGCTTCTTAAAAGTTCGTTAACGATAATTTAACAATATCATTGAAAATCCAGTCTATAAGAAAAAATTCGATCGGAACTTTTGTGTTCTGTTAGAGAGTTTATATATTGGAGTCTATATGGACAAATATGATTTTTCAATAGTATATTCTTACTTGAGTTTAGGGATGGTGCTTTAAATTTCTAGTTTGAAGAGTATACTCCAATTCCATGCTGAGAAATAAAAATAATCGGTGTAGTTAGAACACTGGTTAAGTGTATTTCTGAAATTGCCAAACAGAACTTACCTAGGCCCATTTTCATCACAAAGAACGCCATTCCGTGTATATGTACCGGATGTGACCAACCGGAACCAGTTCCTAAATTCATAAATGTCATCTGGATCAGCCTGGTTCCCGGAACATTAACGATGTATGTGCATCTGCAAATTCCTGACACCGCACAGCTTGCCTCGTCGCAGTTGGTTGATAGCTTATCAAACTGTGTTAAAAGCGGAGAAGGCGGAGACACGAATTCCCTTCCGTTTACAGACCCAGGTGTGCTTGTAGTACCAGGAAAGGCAAAGTTAAAGAAATATTCATTATCTACCCGATTTCCAAGAACGGCGCTAGGGTTACCATAGGGATCAATATTTTGAACGTTGTTATAGTTAACACAGCTCCTTGTGTCTGTTCCGGGATTTCCATAAGGGCAATTAAACGTCACACAGGGTGCTGCGGTTGTACAGGCTTCCGCTTTATCGTTGGTTGGATTAAGGTTCGAAGTTGAGGTGTTGTTCTCAAGTTCAATCGCGGCTTCTGCCGCGTGGTAACCACCATGACTTTCGAGAACTTCGATTGTTTCCGCTATTAACAAAAACTCCTTCCGTGATAAATCGTTAAATCGGACGTAAAAGTCATACCGTTCGCCCGGATGTATAATAATAGACTGTACCGATATGTTGTTTAGGTTGTAGCAGTCAGAGGAACGCAACGTAAGGTTATGCTGTTGAATATAAACTCTCATAGGATAAAGAGTCATTGCACCAATGACCCTCACTCGATACAATGGCCCAGCCAGAACCTTAAATCTCTCAAGCGGCGCGCCGTTGTGAGTAGTTGATGTATTCCAGTAACGCCCTTTTCCGTTTATAAGCCCGGACTGAAATTCAAAGCGGCTAAATTGTCCCCCGTCCACTGAAAAGGTTGTGTTTATTCTTTCTCCGTTCTTAAAATTGTACTGCTCTGTTATCATTCGCAAGTAGGCTGTTTCCGCGTCCATCAGATGGTTCCAGTCTTGTAAAGAAACAATGATTTCACGAACTGGTTCCGCGTCCCGTTTGCGTACAATAAACGGTCCGTAAAGTCCCATGCTACGCTGGTCCCCGATATGCGCGTGATACATACTGGTTCCTGGAGGATACGCTCTAAAACGGTAGGTAAAACTTTGTCCGGGCAGTATCGGACATTGTGTCACGAACGCTACTCCATCCATCCATGGTGTGTTTCGCTGATGGATTCCGTGGAAATGAACAGTTATGCTATCAGTATGAAGCATGTTAATAAAAGTTATTTCAATTTCCTGGTTTTCATAAACATCTATTCTAGGCCCTGGGAATGTTTTATTTATAGCAATAACCAGTCTTGATCCCTCTCCGTCTGTGTTTATTACCCGTCTTGCTTGGTCATCAGAAATTCTCTGTCCATCACTTCCACTAGTCTTCAGGTACCCATTGTCTGGTACAACGAGCTGTCGTTCTTCGTGCAGGACCATCGACAGTCGGTGCTCTACCTCGAATACACAACTACAACGTGTATCGGGGTTCTGGCAAATACAGTCTTCAGAGCTCCTCGCAGTCGGCTGAACCTCCGGTCGAGTTTGGCCTATACCCACATTGATCTTTATCATAATTGCAACGCAGAATAGAATGCTGGATTTTAAAGACACCATTTTTGTTCTTCCACTGAAAATAATGAAAAACAAGCATATCACCAGAACTGATTAATGCTCCCGAATGCTCTATAGAAATTAGCGTTAAATGTATCAACGGCGGTGGGGTGCAAGGCGAATAAAATAAATGTCTAAATCAGTGACCTAACAAGAAGTTTTCAGCTCTTGTACAATGTATATCTTTACGATTTTTAGATATCATCTGGCAGTTTTAGATGTACTAAAGAAATCCAAAAAATTGAACATGTGAAGATCAAATTAAAGATGTAGTCCGGACTGTAGGAATAAGTATTCAATACAATTTTTATTACGGAATAAATTCTATTATAAATTCTTAGAAAATACTCAAAATCACATTTAAAATTACTTGAAATATTACTAGATACTTTAAATTTATATTACAGTATGTTTAGATGTTCTTAATTTATTATTTATATTTGTGTACACGAATTGATGATGTCACTGGTAACCACTGAAAATGCTGCCTCTAATATCATTAAATAGGATCAGTTTTACGCTCATACATTATGTCGCATTCAATCGCGGACCCCTTGCATGATTTTTCTGAGGTTCGGCTTCCGTTGTTTAGACATGAATTTCGAAAATGTTCAAGTGACAATTATAATAAAATGACCTACTTAATTATTCATGGATAATTTGGTGTTTATCACCTAACAATTCAAAAGCCAGACATCGTTATTTAATTTATTCAAATGCACCTCCTATCAATTAAAATTTGCAACTATGAAAATATCGACATTTCTGAAATTATGACCTTGTCCCGAAACGCTCAAATTCCTATAAGGAATCACCAATATTTCGCCGCGCTCAAGGCGCGCCGATGTAATATAACGCTGACGAATGCATACCGCCAGCTAAGAATGAATGACTACTTATTGACATAATATCAAATCGCTGTTAAACCTGCAGAGATTTTTTATAAACGCGAACTAAAAATAAACTGCTTCTAGGAATATCTAAAAATAGAGTTAATAAGAGAAAATTGAAAGTGCGCTTCAGAAAATGTTATACCGTAAACAGACCTTTTAAAAGATATGCACGTAGACTCTAGAAACTTAATACATACATTGCAGAAAAAAACTGAAAATTTCAAAAAAGACATTTCGTGCGGTAAATACTTTTCGGTAATTAGCTTTAAGTGATCCCGAGTCAATGTTAGCGCGCCCGCCTTCAATGAAACATAGTGGATCTTCATCTTGATCATGACTAAACATAGCAGAAATAGTTTACCTACTGGGAAAGAAACGTACAATAATATTAATCTCCCGTTTAGTTTTAACTGTAAATATTTATGTCATACTAGGTCTTTTTACTCTGTATGTTTGTTTCCTCTTTTTTCTAAGCCAGAAATGGTACGCCAACCTATTACGCCAACCTAGTTAATACAGTTCTGAAACCCCCACGAACCGAGCGATGATCCAGCTCAGTCTCCCTGCGTATTTGTTTGGAAAGAGACTTCCAGAGCCCACATGCCATCGCATAGGTTAAATAAAAACATTTTGGGGAACCACTTGTAATACCTTATTAAAACTAAACTCCCATGTATTGCAAGACGCGAACAAACCCGAGGGCCACCATGGGACCTTGCCGGAAAAGATGCGAGAAGTTTCAACCTTAAGTACTAGTCTAAGTATTGTTTTAACGTAAACATAACCTTTGTTTGATCGGACCAGTTGTAAACCATTATTGTTCCGGTGTGGGTAATAAAGGGAGACTATAATTCAATTTTTTAAGTATTGTCGCTGCTGTGCAGAACGCGCTTTCAACTAGTATCAATGCGTTGTCGCCAACCAAAATGACTGGGTTCCTTGCAAAAGATAACTTTTGGAGTCTGACCGGGGTCCGCATCGACCTTGTGTACGTGTTTAACGGCGTGACAATTACATTTAGCTTAATACTGATGCCACACCTAATTTTAGAACTAATACGATGTACAGTTTAAACGAAAGTTGCGAATTGTTATAGTTACAAAGTCCCATATATTTTTTTTTGCATCAAAGGGATCAAACACTCCAACGTAAATGGGTTAACATCTCGCTGATCTAAAGGCTACAAAAATCGTAGAATGAAATCTTTATTTTTTGCTAGTTGAAATCCTTTGATAAAAGCAAAAACGAATGAAGATTACCTGTCTCAAAGTCGTTAAAAATCCGAAATGATTCAAGCACGGCAATGATGTAACGGTTTGACGAGCAGATTCAGAAATACCGGAATCAGTTTCAAATTGCAAACAAATATTGCATAAATTGATAGCATTGATTTTTTTCGGACACAAACAACCAGACCTGTCTATAATGCAGTACAAAGGTAATGGGATCTTTAGTAATAGGTTTGCTTGTTGACATTGTTATTTATTAAATTGCTTCGTTGTCATAGTATTTGCAACATAATTATGCACCCTTTGTGCAGTTAATAAACTTAGTCTAATGTTGAAGTAACTTGAAGTAACATGATATTTATTTTTGATACAAAATACTTTTTATATATTATTTTGTAAGCAATAAATTAGCTGGTCATTGCCCTTGTTATATTCGTATTTTGTGGAAGCAATATTAAACAACTCGACACCATCTTGTTATTAAATGCTGTAATATATTGTTTTGAAATAAAACAGATATTGATAATTCACTTATCGCCATCGCACTGTCATCGATAAAAAAATTAAAAATATCAAAATCTCCCTAACGATAAAATACAGTAAAGCCCAGCACAAAAAAGGTTATTAAATCAATGTATTTTTATTATACATTAAGAATAGTTGGAACAGTAGTTAGAACGGTAAATATAGCAAGACATAAAAATTTGTCGAATCGATTTAACTCTGTTTACATTCAAACACAAAAACTAATCAACATAAAACAACAAAATTAATGCCAACATGATTAATATGGTACTGACAACAATACGAGTATATGAGGTCTTTTAAACGTACTTTCAATTGTGAAGACAGAAATCAGCATTTTATTTTTATCATCTATTTACGCGACCAGGAACTAACAAGGTCAAACACACTTTGACAAATATCTCAGTTGAGAGGACGCGAATGCATTGTCGCTTCATTCGTTCGTTTGCGTGGTCGCCTTATTCAAGGCAGAAATTGAATGATGGCGAAAATGCGAAGAGACGATAGCGAAAAAGCGGCTGTAAGATGGCGATGGAGCAAACGGATAATTAGGAAAGAGTGATAAAACCATTGCATCTATGCATTTGTCCCTTGGCGTCTTTGCGATTGTTCCTCGAAAAAGGGCGAAGAGAAAATGCAGAAAACTGCGAAATAAATTGCGAATGAGCTAATGAATAATAGCGAAGTAGAGAAGTGAAAATGGCTAATCTGCAGTATTACCTTCTTGTCTAAGCGATTGTAACTTTTCACATCTTCTCTTTCGTATCTTTACTATTTCCTTTTCGCCCTTCTGCGTATGTTACTAAAAGCAAATGCGAGACAGCCGAAATGGGATCCATTTTAAAACAATATTAACTTAAAATATGTGAACCCAAAACTGTCAAAACTTTTGCCCAATGTGGGCTTTAGGTGCAAAAATAAAAATAACGCATTGTGTGATATACAAAATGTACTTATTGGAGTTAGTTTTACAGCTTCGATACGGTCAAAAGACATAGCAATCAATACCCTCAGATAAATTTTAGTGATAGTCTACCTAAACAATGGCGACACTTCTGCATAAAGAATTACAAAGTAAATAGCTGTGTAGAACGCCATCCATGGAAGAAAGGCACGCGACATACATACAATGAGTCCACCATAAAGAAACCAGAAAATTGTTAAAATAGTACGGCTTCTGGAACGTCTGATTCCTTGGAACATAATTGACAGCTCCGACAATAAGAGAGCAAGCATACCGGAAACAGAAGTTGCTCGAAAGCGACTTAACCGGAAACGCGACCATGTTTCGTTTTCTTCTACAATACGAATATTTCCGATTAGAGGAACATTCTCTGGATCCGTTTCCGATTCTTCTTCCTCACTTGTGGACGGTTGAGTTACGTCGGAAGCTCGTTCACTTTCATCCGCCGAGGCTGGCGCTGGTTCAGTCAGAAGTGTGTCCGCTCTTGTGGGTTTTTCCGTGGAATTTACACTCATCTTGTGACATAAAATCTTAAAATACTCTTCACCTGCGATATATTTGAAACTCTCTTTATCGGGTTGTTCAGTGTCTGTGATAATTATCACAGGTATTTTCTTCACACCAGGAGTTTCGGTTTGCGTACCGACTGACCTAAGAGTCAAAACCTGCAAACTTCCCTTCTGAAAAGAAAATATCGATTTTTTATTGTTGATGTTTTTACAGAGAACATGTGTTTTGGGGGTACTTTACGGGATAGGGGTCTACGGTCATATGTTTGACTTTTTAGTTGTTACTTGTCTATATTTGAAAATAAATATCGTCATAAAGTTATATATTTTATCGGACTTAACAAAGTTTTATTAAGTTTCTTTTTTGTAACAAAAGTAAGGGCCACATTGCATTGCTATTAAAAGAAGAATCTTTAAATTAAATTGTCATTCAGAAAATGTTATTTAACATATTTTACAAAGTAAACTATCAACAATTATCCAAGGTGGCCTGTCTGACAATATCATTAAAGGTGCCTAGTCAAGTATCAGGACGAATAAATTTAGTGTTTTCAAATATAAAACAACTTAAACTGATTAAGACCTGTAAACATTTTAAATGAAATGTAATAGCCTGGAACGCTGTATTATCGACGTACTTTTATAAATCTCTACGATACTTAATATGCAGTTCAATATAAGCTTATAATTTCTGTGTTTAGGTGAAAAGAACTTACATTACAGCGTAATATTTACCAAGAAATGACAGAGTTCGGCAAATGTAGGTAATAACGATCAAATATGGTAAAGCATGACAACATAACATATATACGACGGTAATAGAGATAGTTCGAAAATACAGAGTTCGGGTATACTACGAGTATTATACCGTTAACGCGCGAGTGATTACATGTATATTGAAAACTTAAGTTGTTACAATGTTACTAAAAATGTAAAATTCACCCACATCAAGTCCTAAAATGTACTGATTAGTCCAAATTACGACGAAAATCGCTTCTTGCCAGTCATTATTAAGAATTACATAGAAATACAATTAATAATAAGCTTCTAAAACATTGAGGTACTCCACCCCGAATTGGGAATATGCAGCTTAAAAATTCAGTAAAAAACTACGGAAACCGGGACGGTCTACTTTGAAACTGTGTCGTTTTGTCACTTACAGAGTAGGGAGATTCTAGCCAAATGTCCATGAGTTCACGCAGGGCATAGTTTACTGAAGCCTTCCTACGGAGGAATGGACGGGCCATGGTCATCCTGCGACACGACGGACATCGGAACCTCAGTCGATCCAGAGGAGCTTTTGATTTGCACGTCCGTGCGATACGGGCAAGGTTCTGTAGGCATCTGAAACGCACAGATTAACAATAGAGTTTATTTTTGATATCATCACTGATCATTTTTAACGACATCATCATTAACATTTAATAATGGATTACAAACCACTACATATTCAATTTAAAGGGAGGTAATTAGAAATGGTTGGAATTTCTAGCGTGGTTTATCGACGGCTAGTAGTTTTATTAATGAATATTTTGTGATTTTATTGACTTCGAGACCATGAAAAATTGATTTCATATCAATAAATGTTAATGTATTTTAGAATCACTTCTAAAACCATATTAATAATAAAGGGAAAGAAAACTTGTACTAGTTGTGACTACACATTTTAAGAGCATTTTATTTCTTCGTTATGATTACAGAAATGCAGATTTGTTCAAAAAGAATTTTAATATTTCTTCTTCTAGTTATACAAAATTACATGTTGGAAAGTGTCTAACCTTTAGTTTTGATGAGTATTTAAATTTTAAAGCATACACGTATCAGAATAAAAACAAAATGACTTAATAAGCATTCTCACACAGAATGGAAAGCGTTTCTGCTATTGCTAAAAGTCTGTTTCATTTACCTCGCAAACTACAACCTTGTTATATTTAACACAGCGTCAGTCTGAACAAATAAACTTAATACATTACAGCAATGAAATAAAACACGGTAACCCTACCTTCAAGATTATATAAGGGCATAGGGACACCTGCAGTTTACCGGTACGTAAAATTTGTTGTTGTCGCCCCATAACCCCGCCTGCATTTTCATTAATTCATTGTACAGTTAGTTCAGAATATAGTGGTTAATGGGGGTTGCTGCACCCAGACCCCCGTTGGAATTAAATTATCAATATATAATTATTACGCGAGCTCTATGTAAACAACCGTACTGGTAAACTGCATTCTACCTAATATAATATTACAACAATGAAATAAACACCTCACCTTAAACAAAAGGTGTGTCCACATACAAGTGTGTGTGGCTTTACAAACAATTCCCAGCAAACGGGGCAAGTTAGCCCCTGAATGAGACTAGGAGGGTCCAAGGTTTCCCATTCGGAACCCTCCTGTCCTACTTCCATAAATTGGCTAATTGGATTTAAAAACCCGATGCCCTCCTGTTCGGTTTACTCTGTAGAGCTAAATGAAATATAAAAAACTAAGAGAATTATGAACGTCCGACTAGTTGAAATATATTGACATTAGCAACAACGTCATTTGATATTGTGACGTCATTTAACGCTATATCGTCAACAACGCGACGTCACGACTTTTATTCAATTAAGGATTGAATCGATATTTGATGGTTTTCATTTCGGTATGGAAAACAGTTGGTTTGTTTAAAGTGTGTGAAGCCCGAAGGGCTTCTCGCGTACTTTAAACAATCCAACTGTTTTTCATACCCAAATGAAAACCATAAAATATCGATTCAATCCTTATATTTACACTCGTAAATAACACAGAAATAACTAGAAGAATTCATGATATTACGGCTTTTTCGAATGGCTGTTGGAACAGCTACGTTGACGACAAAGGGAATTACGGCACGCTTTTTCGCAGCAACTCGTGGCAAAACGTGCGTGCTCGACGACGTTACACGTCAAAACATAGTGCAACGTCCAATAAATTGTGAACGGCTCTACTGTAGCCACGCCTTTTAAAGAAATACGTCACTCTGTTTACCATCAGAAATTATGATTTGTTAGATGAATAAGACTTCATCGTAGAGAATGAAGTTGAAGTGTAAATATTTTAGTTTTAAAACTGACGAATATACGGAAGCCTATTAGGGCCATTTTGTCTTAGTACTTTGGTATGAGGAATTAGGTCTTACGTGTTTTTTCTTATGTGTTAGCTATTATGTGTTAGGAAAGAAATTGGCGGAAAAGGAACGTTTACAAGCAACATGGCCGAAAGTTTCTTCTGATGAAAATTCATTTCCTCAATGATTATTTGGTAAGTATAGTCGAATCTAACTTTCAACATCTTATGAATAAACTACCAACGATCATTGTAGATAATATATTTTATGTATAACCATTGTTTTTCACGAGTATACCAAATGCCTTGTATATGGTATCGAATCAAGAGCGGGATAGCTATATACTTCGATAGACAAAACTTGGTACTTTGGTATCACAGTATGGTGTCCAGTACTGGTAACACCAAGAAACGACACGGTGTTTAGTACAGGGTGAGATCTCAGAACCCAGGAATGACGGTGAACGCTTACAAGTACCTGACTAGAAAACTAGTCAACACTGGCTGTCTAAAAGGGGCATTAAACCTGATATGATATATATGAATTATATATAAATGTTTTCCTTCTCTTTTTCAGAAGCCGTATATAATGAATGTGTCCGTGCTGATTGTATGGATTTGCGTATTTCCGGTGTTCCCGGTAACATCTGTTATACCATCCAACATACCCGTAAGAGGTATCAGTACAAGATTAGAGTTGATTGAAATATATTTTCACTGTGGATATATCGAAATAGTTTTACTTTTGTTTGTGGTGAATAACATCAGAATATTATTGCGGCAGGTGAAAAGAGTCCTGAAAAGATATAACGAAAGACGTCGATTGACATACACACCTGATGAGACTGTTATGGAGTGCATATCAAACGAAATTGAAAATAGTGGGCAGTGAATAGGTAACCGTGCCATATGGAAACGTTTGATAAATGACCACAAACTAGAAGTACATAGAGACACAGTACTGCCACTTATGAGACAAATTGACTCTGATGGAATAAAACTTCGGAAGGCGCACAGACTGAAGAGAAGGAAGTACAGAATAAGGGCCCAAATTATGTATGACAAGTCGATGGATATGATAAACTCAAACCTTTCGGGTTTTGTATACTTGGCGCAATCGATGGTTACAGCAGACGAATGCTTTGGTTAGAAGTTTCGCAGAGTAATAACACACCTGCTGTAATTTTTATGTATTATCTTGAAGCATTGAAAGAACTAAAAGTCGCCCCTTCGTTGTGACAATGGAACAGAAAATTCAACGTCGGCACTACATCAGCCGATTTTCCGATACCATGATACAGACAGTATGGCTGGTCTTAATAGTTTTAGGCACGGGAGAAGTGTTTCTAACCAAACAATCGAGGCTTGGTGGGAATCATTAAGACGCCAGGGCATTCAGTGGTGGATTAGGTTTTTTAAAGATCTGAGAGATAGTAATGAATATGACGAATAAAATCCGTTACATGTTGAATGTTTAAAACTCTGTTTTACACGAACAATCCAAGCTGAACTTGACAGAATAGTTGCACATTGTAATCTACATTCAATACGTGCACAAAGAAACACCGAGATTCCAAATGGAAAACCCGACTTAATGTACTTTATTCCGGAAGTATTTGAAGGTCACAATTTTGGAACGAAAATCAACCAGAAACATGTGAAATTATGTTGTGAAGTGTATGGCTTACGTAGGGAAATATGTTGTGAAGACTTTGAAAAACTAGCAAATATACTCAAACCTGATCTTTAAGTTCCAATAAATGTACAAAGTGCATTGCGATTATACAATGATTGTTGGCACTTATCGAGGAAAACTTGAAATAAATGCGTGTGATTACATATAATTAAAATACATATTCTTGAATATATGATATAATTCTCTATTCGTTGTGTCATTGTTACACTTTGTTATTCATGTAGATAGTCATGTAAAAAAATGCAAACAAAACAGAAATACTAGTAAAGCTGCTTTTTAAAACAGAATTCATAGGTTAAAATGTAATTTGTTATAGCATGCAAAGTCAGGTTTTAGAGCCACACAATTAGTTCACAATTTAAGTTTTTATTTATGGTCAACTTTAAAGCTATTGCCTTATAACTTGACGGCGGCCATGCCAAGGCAGGTAACGCTTGTCAATGTATTCCAGTTAGGTCCCTTGTCCGACCTAGAAATTCATCTGTTACTTTATTCCCAGGTATACGCACAGGAAGTTCTTTCCTTTTTTAAGAAAAAATACTTTTTCATCATTTTCCCTTAGTTCTTTTGAATTAGTAATTACCAATTATGTCTTATTTATTGCTTCATATGTATGATGTGGTAGGTCTAAGGTGTTAGCAATAACACAGTCATACTTACAAAATATGTGATAGTTGCTGTAGATTCTGTTTTCTTGCCATCCAAAAATAACCGGCACAATAGACGTGTCAATAGTTACGCTTCCTATATCAAGTGACGGTAGGTGTGATAGGGATTATATAAAATGGTCTACAGAGTAATAACGCCCATAAGGTTTTCCAGCAAGTTTCCTATGACATTGACCTGAAAATTAGTAGGGATCCCACACTTCTGTAGACAAACATGCATATTATGTCTGTCTGAGAATTCCCTTTCAAGTTAAGTTGGCCAAAAGTGATAATAGTAACAGTTCCCCGAAACCTTAACTTTTAGATCCCAAAAACTACTGAAAACAAACATGTATATGAAGTTTCATATCTGTAGGATAAAGTTCTTGTATACAGACGGATGAACAAGCTGATTCAAGTATAGCCACTGATTACAGTATATCCCCTGCAAATATTGTTTGCGAGGGGTATAACAACTCTGGTATACTACACAAAGTATATTAAGTAAGGTACTTTCCACATTTTCTACAAAATAAGCGTTTTACAGGTCACCTGACCGTGACCTAGAGTTCGACCCCTAATGACCCATTTTTGTAATTGGCCTAGATCTTTGTAATACATGTTCTGACAAAGTTCTACAGTTTTCACATGGAAAATGTAACAGAGGACAGACGAACAGAACTAATATAGATAGAGTCCTTAATACCGGTCGGTGACTAACAACAAACAGTAGTTATGAAACTGATTTAATCAAAATTAATACAAATTAAACATAATAAAATGTTATCAAATTAATAATACCTCTACTTTGTTTACATCCAAAATAATATTTTTCGGCGTTAGCTGTCTAAGCTCACTTTTGACCTAGTTTTTCGACCAATGAAATATTGTAAATAAAACTTATTATGCAGCGGGAAAATCAAATAGATTATTTTGATTGGTTATTAGTGGGTCTCGTTAATGATTACCGTAACGATTTTTATATTGTGTGTTAGTATTTACATGGCACTTATATGTTCGGGCATTTTCGTTTTTAAAAGCGATAATTGTGTTGGAGAAAAAAGTATTTACGGTATAAATAACCAGTTAAGTCAATTGATGGCTTAAATACGATTTTATATGGAATATTCATGGGTGTCAGGTAAACACTCGAGTACAATACACAGTGTAAAACGACAGAGAAGTGCAGATATTTCTGGTTCTTACTGGTTCCTTTCTAGTTCCTTTGATACTGATTGTTAATTTCAAGTCGAGATATTCAAATCGCCTTTGTGTAGTGGTTATCACACTCGCCTGTTAAGCGGAGGCCCCAAGTTCAATACTCGGGAGGGACACGTTTTTTAAGTTAATTTACGTAAAAGTTGGTAGATTTCGCTCTTGTAACAAGTTGTTATTATTTTCATTTATTGTATTTTAATAACATTTATTCGTCATTAGTACTAACTCTACAAGAGTTATTTTATTGAAACTGAATAAATGTACAGTTAATGTTAGACATTCTTGACATTCTTCTTTAATCGACGTATTATCACCAGACGAAATTTTTGCACGCTCTTTATTTCTTTCTTTCTTATATATAAAAATCTTTTCCATCAACGCCGTTTATCTTTTTTTAAAGATATTTCTTGTTTATACTGCAAAGAAATTTCATTGATTTTGATTGGTTGATACGCCGTAAATGTAGACAAGTTGCATGTTTTTCCCCACTTGGTGCCCCTATAAAAACAAAACGAGATGGCGGCTGCACGTCGCTTCATTGCTTCATTAAAAATTCTGTTGATCAAGTAAATAAAACGAATATGATGGCAGAATGTCGACGTTTTTAAAGTAATGTGTATTTTGAATCAATGGAGAAATTTCTTTGCAGTGTAATAAATTACTGTTTGGCCTTTCAACACCAAAATTTTGACCTGGTGTGTGAAGAACGACACTATCGGATGATTCAGGAGGAGCTGATGGATACTCAAATTCATAATAATTGTTAATTTCTTTTAAATCCAAAAATATGTTCTCATTAACATTCCCAGCAGTACATTCCCTACATTCACTCTGTAGCCATACTCCAATGGATTGAAGTTCTTTTTATCTCTATCCATGTAACTAGTACGCGTGTGAAGTCTTTCATTGAAAAACTATTTAGAAATGATTCTTCTTGCATACCAGATCAGGTCATCCGGTGATTTCACCCGTGTAGGAAATTTTGTTCTTGCATACCAGATCAGGTCATCCGGTGTTTTCACCCGTGTAGGAAATTTTGATTCTACACCCCCATGTAGAATGAGTCACGCGCCTTATATGACGTCACGACGTCTTACGCATTTATGAATGAACGATGGAATGTCTCGTAGATCACTCCGCTACTGTAAAAAAGTAGTGCGAAGAAAAATGTACAGGAAAATACCCCAAAATGCGCAAAATAAATAAGGTATGCAAGAAAAAGTATCATTCACTTACGTTGGGTAAAGATCGCGTGATCCAGCCCTCGTGAAATATGCACTTAGGCGGTAACTCGGCAGAGCCTCGTTACCGCCCTTGTGCATATTTCACTCGGGCTGGATCACGCGATCTTTACCCGACACACGTGAATGATACTTATAGTACCGCACATACATTTCCCCGGGGCTGTCACCATACACCTTGTATTTTGTAACATTTTCGAAGTACTTTACATACTTCCAACAATACCAGAAGCCCCACTTGTTGTTTCGTCACACTTATTCTGTTCTCCTTTTCCCTCATTACTGAATTCATCAACCGTCTGAAATGATTGTTCTGGATTTTCTTTTTGCATTTGTTGATTTTGTTCTCCATTTCTTAATTTATCAGTAGCTTTGAGTAAATTTTCTGGGGTTTGCTTCTGTTCCCCATCATTGTCATCACTTGTAATTTCTGACATATCTCGAGTCCTCTAATATACAAAAACTGTGATGAATATTTACCCATACATTTTAAGTAGGCCTATTCTTGCAGCGAACATTCTGTTCCATCATTATTAACAAAGTGTTCAGTTACATTCCCGTTGTGTGTACTTAACTTAACTTCCATTTCCGATAAATTTCCCCGCTCATTTTTGCCACAAGGGAAAAATACGCTTTTTCCATACTCTATCAAAATTTAATGTTCAACAGTCTGCGGCTCATCCTTAGGATAAATGGAATGTTGCTATACCACCACCCGAATCTGAATCTTGCATTCTGTATACCTGCCTTGACCTCGTTTTCTCTGTAAAGATAAAAAAGTAAAGATAAAATACAAAGATGAGTAATTACCAATATCCAATAAAATATTCTGCTGCATCAGACAATACGATCAAAATCCCTATTACTGCTCACCACCAATTCAGCAATGATATTGTCAATCAGAATTAATCATAAAGCTAATGTTTACTTAAGTCTTGAGTTTGAAATATCAATCATGAAATTATTAGAGTGATGGCAAGCCCAAAATGATCAAGTTGGCTGTTTCCAAAATTGCCGTGTATTGGTTGATGCAAAATTACCCATTTTCGAATTTGATCTGATGTTTATTTAAATTGCATGCCAGTTTTGTGTTAAAGCATTGAAACGCTTTTCTATTTGAGGCCATTTTGCACCATTCAATAATATTTGTGAAAAAACGGTATAAGATACCTTTCAGAAACGATGCATGCGAGTTATTGATATTGATATCAATTGGTATGAAGATCTCAAAAATCTATTTCTATTCCCTTACTGACAAAATACCTCAGTGGAGATAGTTAAATACAATAATTACATAGCAAGTATGCCGACAAGCTCAAAATATCCAAAGTTGATTACCAATGTTGAAAAAAAAATCGAATCGCTATACTGATGACAATCACAAAAATGCAATTTTGGCTATTTCCAAGGCATTGTCACAACATAAATATGACAAAATAGACATGGTAACAATGAAAAAATTCTTTATGATACGACATACTTCTCTTCAGGAAGAAATCTTTGCTTTAATGGTCACTTACTTCTTATGTCTTATCTGTTATGTATACCTTCTTATGTCCTATTTCTTATGTATAATTTCTTAGGTCTTATCTTTTATGTGTAACTTCTTAGGTCTTATCTCCTATGTGTAACATCTTAGGTCTTATCTCTTATGTGTAACTTCTTAGGTCTTATCTCTTATGTGTAACTTCTTAGGTCTTATCTCCTATGTGTAACATCTTAGGTCTTATCTCTTATGTGTAACTTCTTAGGTCTTATCTTTTATGTGTTACTTTTAGGTCTTATCTCCTATGTGTAACTTCTTAGGTCTTATCTCTTATGTGTAACTTCTTAGGTCTTATCTCCTATGTGTAACTTCTTAGGTCTTATCTCTTATGTGTAACTTCTTAGGTCTTATCTCTCATGTGAAACTTCTTAGGTCTTATCTCCTATGTGTAACTTCTTAGGTCTTATCTCTTATGTGTAACTTCTTAGGTCTTATCTCTTATGTGTAACTTCTTAGGTCTTATCTCCTGTGTGTAACTTCTTAGGTCTTATCTCTTATGTGTAACTTCTTAGGTCTTATCTCCTATGTGTAACTTCTTAGGTCTTATCTCTTATGTGTAACTTCTTAGGTCTTATCTCCTATGTGTAACTTCTTATGTCTTATCTCTTATGTGTAACTTCTTAGGTCTTATCTCCTATGTGTAACTTCTTAGGTCTTATCTCCTATGTGTAATTTCTTAGGTCTTATCTCCTATGTGTAACTTCTTAGGTCTTATCTCCTATGTGTAACTTCTTACGTCTCATCTCTTATGTGTAACTTCTAAGGTCTTATCTCTTATGTGTAACGTCTTAGGTCTTATCTCTTATGTGTAATTTCTTATGTCTTATCTCTTATGTATTTTTTCCTATGTCATCACTTTGGATGGGGAAGAGGGTGAATATGTTTCTTCAACAAATTTGAATCACTGATTTATCATGTGGTTAACTCTGCTAATAGAACAACAAGAATATGTCTATGATCTTGTGTAAATTGAAACAGTATATCCTTCGTACTGTGTCTAATATTCAGAATAACTGACAAAAAAGATTTGGATGACTAACCACAGTCTGATACAAGGTTTGCAGAAAGGGGGTTCGCTTGGGCAGACTTGAAGTTTTTTTTAATTTTGCAATTTTCTAGCCAAAATTCCATGAAAATTAAATATTGCTGACCCAAAAGGGATTCCAGCTACCTCACTAAACTCCCTCTTGATCCGCCCCTGACTAAAGGCCATAAGCTGGCATGTTAACTTTTATATCTCCCACTTTTTATACCCCAATCTATATATATATATGCCATGGCAACCAGAATTCTGTAAACAGTTTAGCAAGTCCTACACATATATTATTGCATAATTAAAAATGAATTCCGACTTTTTATTTAATTTATTTTCCTAATATAATTCTTTAAAAACAAAGTGACAGACTTAAAGGCTTTTTAAGGAACAAAATTCTTTCAATAATTCTGAAAGAGCATCATCCAAGGAACAGTTTTACCAGGTTTCATTGAAATCCAACTTGCCGGATTGTGAGAGGAAGAATTATACAGTTAATCACCCAGACTGGTCAATCAATATATGTCAGAGCAATATATATGTATGTATTGCCAGATTGACAGAATGGAACTGTCAGAGCCCTGGATGTTGCTTTTTGAGTGCACTGTACTGTATTATATAACTATATTTACCTTTAGAGGCTTTGCAACTGGCTCCTCTTTCTTTGCTTTCATCACTTTCACCTTTGCCTTCTTCACTATCCGTTTCTTTGACTCAACGTCTATGTTTCTAATGAGCTCCTTTACACGAGCTCTTCTTCCTTCTAGACCCTGTAAAGAAAGGGTCAAACCAATTGGTGAATATTTTATAGTATATATCATTTAAGTAATCAAGGTCACAGACCGTAAAGCTGCTCACATGCTACAAAGCAATACTGTAAACAATAGTCTAGTTCCATTGTCAAATATTATAATAAAAGAAATAATGGAATTGGTAGAGCGTCTGAACCGTAAGCTGGAGGTCCGAATGATAAAAAATGTTATTAAGTTTATCTTTCAGTACATATATAAAATGTTCAATTAAAAACAAGGTAATTTAGATACTACCATTCTTGTACTGTTGTCGAAAATTCTAAACTTTGATTAATTCCTCCTTTTTACAAGCACACTGCTATGGTTGCATAAAAATGTGTACATGTACTTTGTACAAAGAGCATGCATTTATGCCAACAATTTTGCAGCAACAAAATCAAGCAAAATACCAAATCCCCCTGACTTCTGTCAAACCTGTTTACACACCAATTATAGAACCTCCGAGATCTAACCACTCTCAAAATTCTCCTAAAGTTCAATGTCAATCACATCACAAATATTAAAGCCATGAATGTAACAATACACCCTATAGCAAGTGGTTCTTATCTATACAACTGAAAGTTAATTTAACATCATCACGTTTTAAATTTGTAATATGTACATTATTAATTAATCTTATTATACAGTAATACTTACTTCATCAGTATTTTCATCGGAAGTAGTTGCACTCGAAGACACACCACTTTCGGCCATTTTGCTTCGCTTGCCGCCAATTTCTTTCCTAACACATAATAGCTAACACATAAGAAAAAACACGTAAGACCTAATTCCTCATACCAAAGTACTAATACAAAATGGCCCTAATAGGCTTCCGTACAAATATCAGAGTTAACAAACAAAAAATTTAGACTTATAAATTATTTAAACATGTTACACTACAAATTGTTTATTTCGTAACTTAGTTGTTCTATTGAGGTTTTCAAATGCACTCGTTTGACAGAAGGTCTTATATGTTTCCTATCATTAGACTACGTTATTGCGGATCTTGGTCAAACAGTCGGTTAACCTAGGTCTAAACCAGTCAGAAAAGGGAGTTTAAGATTTCCATTAATAGGATACTTAAATACAACCAACTTTTCACGAAAAGCAAATGTTTTGTAAGTCATTAACAGGCGTTAGAAATAATTTTCGAAAAAAGCTCCTAAACTTTGCAATAATGGAGATTAAAAGAGGATTTCAAAATAAATTACCCTCCCAAACCCCTGCAAAAGAGTATAAACAGATTATCGAATTAAATGGGCTGATTCTACTTTGTACCGGTGATTCTCACAGCAAGCGTTTAAACTTGTCTTCCCGTTCTACCTGATTACCCGACTGTCCTACATGTACTTGTTCAATCCGTAATTGTTTTTGGAAAATGAAAATTTGTTCCGCGGAAATGCACAAAACATGCAATTATGTATGGAAGTCCGGTCCGCTGTATATAAACATATTTTACAACAAAAAAAATACGAACATAAAATAAATTTCACTAAAAATTAAAAATCTACTTTACTTTTGGTAATGTAAAACTCACTTTTTCAAAAAATCATATTTCTTATTATTTTGTATAGAAATGAGAGAACAGCAAATTTGCACTGAGAATACCCCATGATACTACCGCCCTGTATTAATTGTAGGCGCTAATTTTCTCGTGGAAGTACAGAAATCTGCAAACCGTAACATTTAAGGCCCGGACAAATGATGCTTTTTTGTAAACCGACATAATTCATTGTAGTGTGGTCTAATTATGCAATCTTTGTAAAGAACTTTATTAAGTTAGAATTCTTAACTTATATTAAGGCAAGAAAATCTTCATTGATCAGCTAAATAAGTTCTCTACACAGGCATTCGGCGCTTGTCCACCCCACTCCCGACACACATCATTATCGCTTTAGGATATCTTGAAGGTTTAAAAAATATCTCTTGCGTCACACTTAAAAAATCATTATTGCTTTTCTTTTATAATATAATGTCATTAATCAAGTGAATTCATTTTTTCCCGAGGCCGAATGCCGAGGATTATACAACTGCTTGAGGCCCACGATCATGACCAATGTGAATTCACTTGATAAATGACACTTATCAATATTAATTAACAGAAAAAAAACACATCAAATTCATTTGAAGACAAAACTGGGTATATACGAGAATTAATGGACCAATATAAGAATTACTGGGCCAATATGACATAGTTAATTTATAAAACAGTTGAACGATAGGGCATTCTGCAGTATATTTTAACTCTTTCTTAATTTTGTACAATAAAAGATTGACAGGAGTAAAACAAAATCGTAAATCAATGTATAATTAAAAATCATATTTTCTGCATACAAACAATTATGTGTAAACCAAAAGGGGATTATAATTATTTACTGAGCGAAAATGAAAAATTGACAAAATAACATAGTAAACTTATATTACATTAATTATGCTAGCGAATGCAAATATTTGGAGAATTGTGATCACTTACTAGTATTTGTTTATTTTGTAAGTTTTCGGTTCAGTATCCATCGATTTCAAAAAGAAAATTGAAAAAAAAGTTGTTAGGTTGCGGAAATTTAAGGATTGGATTTTGTTCTTTCTTTAATGCAAAGGGAGGCAATTAACAAAAACGGATATTTTTAAGTAATGGAACTGATTTGTTTTGGAATCAGTAGACATAAGTATTGTGTTCGTCCTTCTGTACATCCAATAAACTTCTTCATTTGACTGTCACATAATCTATTTCTATAAACAAATATCGATCTCAGTATATTTAGAAAAGAGGAGATACGCTTGACCTCTAAGAAAAAAACCCAACAAAATCTTCCCGCTTTCTCAAAAGATATGTGCAAATACTACAAAATAAATTGAATTTAGAAAAGGGTAAGTTTTCATTTTTGCACGGTATATTAGTCAACTTTAAAAGTAGATGTTCCTGACGTGTTTTTGAATTGAATTTTGGAAAACAAATTCTATAACTAGATCTGAAATCAAGAATATTTTGTTTTAAAATCTTTTTTTCACAAAACTTAATTGCAAAACTAATCCTAATTTGTTATGAAGTAAAATTACCTATTTTCATACTTATTAAGGAATCAAACCAGTCTATGTAGCTACCTTCATTTTGAACATTCTATAACGAGCCTGTTTTCCTTACAGCGTTTGAAATTCTTCGGGACCGCGCCTCCCAATATCTACTTCCCAATATCTACCAACTTAACCAAAACGAATCGCGTATATAGCGCTCTGGTTTTCAATAGAATACCCGCGATTGTTTAACCAATTTCATTTCGGATCTTGAAACAAAACGAATCAGGTAATGCTGTTTTAAGTTTAAAAAAAATACAATCTTAAAGGTGCACATTTTTCATTTCTGTACAAGTTTATTTAATTGCAAATAAAGATTTATGAAAAAATATGAAAAGTAGAGATCTGCTCATATTAAAAATGAACAGTCAGAAAATATGAATCATTGCAATTCACATTATTTTGTAAATATAGTCTGTTAGCAACCCTCGCGTGTAAATGTGCAAGCAACCACGTTTAGTTGTAAATTTCTGTATACGGTTAAAGACAAAAACCTCAAAGGTTTAAAACTCCTTTGGTTCCTATTTTACATCTCGATACCAGGGTTAGAGGTTATAAAACAGAGATTGGAAACCAGTCTCAAATCTCAAGCATCTGATTGGCTGAAATGGCGACCAGTCGCTATTTCAGCCAATCAGATGCTTGAGATTTGAGACTGGTTTCCATGCTCAGCTTTTTAACATTGGGCACTATTTGGGGACGGGGTGGTTGTAAAGTGAGGCGTACTAGGTTGCTAAAGCGAACTTATTTGTACTGTTGGTGCAGAAGTATCAGCTCCGCCGGTGCATAATATAATTATGCGTCACACCGGGGTTAACAATGCCTAATGATTGTTATAAGTGATGATCCCGATCGAATTGCAAACTTACTCGATCTGTATAGCATCTAAACTGTTTTCTGGATGCATTAGGGATGCTTCTCTGCCTAAGAATGTGGAAGAGTGTAGATCTTAATTATAGACCCTGTCGATGCGCAGATCGATCTGGATCTACACTGGTTGCATTGGTCATAAGCACCATTAGGTAATGGTTCGACCAAAATAGAAGGAATCGATTTACAGACATGCACGCTCAGACCAGTATAACGGGTTCTACACGTGCTAATGCAAAGAGCCATGAATTATAAATTTCATTCCTTTTGTGTACCGAAACTGAAAGTAGTTTATTTTTCAAGGTTGTGTACAAGTCGGTGCATGCATACGGGTTGCATACGTGCAAAAAAATAACTAAACTAGTTAGCGTATAGAAACTGTACACAGCACGTAAACAAAGGCTCCACCTCTCATTGGAGGTGAAGAGAAAAATAGACACTCGTTCTGAGAGCAAGACTTAAAGCATTGGCTCCACATCCGATTGTAAATGCATACTGACGGGAAAATACGTAAAACGATTTTGACACATTTCATTTTAATATAATGAATTACAAATATTTAAGCAATTCCGCACCCTTTCTGTGAACGAATTAGCTGGTACACATCTTTAAAAACAAATTAATGTTCTTTTTATAACAGGCCTTTTTTTATTCAATTAATCTCCAAACACAGGTTGAGCAAACGTTTTGTGGCAGTGTTCAACAAAAAGGTCGGTACAATATTGATATTACCATGATAAACATCTTTTAATTATGTTGGGTAATTGTAATTAAAGACTTTAATTGTTTACATTAAAATGCTTAAGAATGAAACAATAATATAAGCGCATTGACCTGGGACAAAATTATTTATTTAATAGTATAATTTTGAAATATATTATCTTGTCATATGTAGGAAGACAAAATGAAGCTTATCGATATATGAAGAAAGAACTATTGTAGTTATTGAAGCTACAGTATCTTAAGTCTATAAATACAATGTAACTCGTATTTTTGCACTTGAATGGATGCTGTTTTTCCCAAAATGAAAAAATAACAGATAACGTGACAAAGCAATCACAATCAAAGATAAATTACGTTTTGTTTTTCTTTTCTTTTTTTAACTTACGTAATAATCTGAATTTTCAACTTATTGACATTAAAACATTGAAAAATTAACGAGTCAACTGCCTTTGCTTTTAGAATAATCCCATAATTTGCCAATAATTTGAAACAGATAATTGTTTCGGTGAAAAAGTAATATTGTATTCTAAATATACTGTTCTAGTTTCTATTTTTATTTTTTAAATTCTATGAAAAACCATTTTTAGATCAACTTTAAAGATACACGTATTGAATTCGTGATTGTAAGTTGTGCTCCAATCTTACTGAAGTAGGATCTAACAAAATAAAGCGTAGCGGTTTTCGGGAGATAATCTTAATCAGATTGGTACACTAAAAAATAAGCTGACAGGGAAAAAGATAAAAATTCTCGTACAAAAGTATGAAAAAGAAAAACTGGTCACAAAAATAATATTTTAATTTTTATTGATGGTTTAGCGATTGGTTACTATAGCATTATCGTCTGCTATAACACACATGTAAATACTACAGAATCGAAGGGCTTTGAAAATGTGATTTTCAAAACCGGTATTTGTTGCGAGTTTCAAATACCGGCATTTGTTGTGATTTTCAAATACCGGTATTTGTTGTGATTTTTCAAATACCGGTATTTGTTATATAAAATGTAACAAAGCTTACTTGAACCATGCAATCTGAATATAAACAAGCTGTAATTTGTGAATTTATGAGAACCATTTCAATAAAAAAATTTACCATTTTATTAATAAATTTCGATATTTTATTTGTTATTAAAATATAATATATTGCATTTAATATGTAAGCTGAATATTACAATATCATTTTCCAGGCAATACCCATCCGTAATACTAGTTACATGATAATTTCCAACGTTCTGGCCAAACTCCCTATGAAAATTAAATATTGATGCACATAAAGGGGGTTCGAGCAATCTCACTGACCATTAACGGCTACATATTGCGTTCTATTCAGTCTTCGTTTTCTATGGTGTAACTCCAAAAAACTTTAATATCGAGAGTTCCCTTCCCATCTGTCAACTCCTTGCGGGATCGTCAGATTAGAAATATCGGCATATGAAACATTAGCTGATTATTAATTAAGTATTTAAGATATACGTTTTAAACACACATTTAATTTGGTTCCGTTCCAGCAACAAATACACACCAATGGTGTCTTTAAAGAACAGTTTGCTGATCTGCATTGCCGTAGCGCTGAAGATCAATGTCTCTGAATGTCAGACCACCAGCCGTCCTGAGGTTCAGCCGGCTGCCAGGAGCGGCGTAGACTGCATCTGCCCGTTGAACGTTGCACGCTGTAAATGTACGTTCGTAGTTGAACATCGGCTGACAATGGTACATCACGAGGAAAGATTTCTCGTTGTGCCTGACAATGGGTACCTGAAAACCAGCGGAAGTTACGGTCAGAGAATAAATGAAACGCTAGCGAGTCGAATAATTACAACCGACGGATTCGGATCAAGACTAGTTATCGCTATAAATGGAACATTTCCTGGGCCAAGAGTTGAGGTCTACGAAAACCAGGAAATTGAGATCACTTTTATCAACACGTTCCACACTGATAGTATAACAGTTCATTTCCACGGAATACATCAGAGAAACACACCGTGGATGGATGGAGTAGCGTTCGTGACACAATGTCCGATCTTGCCCGGACAGAAATTTACGTACCGTTTTAATGCCTATCCTCCGGGAACCAGCATGTATCACGCGCATATCGGTGACCAGCGTAGCATGGGACTTTACGGACCGTTTATTGTACGAAAACGTGACACGGAACCATTTAGTGAAATAGTCATTGCTTTGCAAGACTGGAACCATCTGATGGACTCGGAAACAGCCTACTTGCGAATGTTAACTGAACAATACAACTTTGGGACCGGAGAAAAAATACCGACAACCTATTCTGTAGACAGGGCAAATTTCAGCCGCTTTGAATTTCAGTCCGGGCTTATAAACGGAAAAGGGCGTTACTGGAGTAACAGAAAATATAACAACGGAGCACCACTCGAGAGGTTTAAGGTAAAGTTTGGACAATATTACAGATTCCGGGTAATTGGCGCAATGACCCTTTATCCCATGCGAATTTACATTCAAGGACCAACTGTTCTTACTTTGCGTTCTTCCGACTGTTACAACTTAAAAAATCAACCAGTTCAGTCCATAATTATACATCCCGGAGAGCGATATGATTTCAATGCAATCTTTCAGAATCAAAATAACCGGAAAGAATATCTGCTTGTAGCGGAAACGCTAGAAGATCCAGGGAGTCATGGCGGTTTCCATGTCGCTGAGGCGGTGATTGAGGCTATAGATAGCACCGCAAATCCGAACCCCAATCCACCAAACGACGAAGTAGAGAGCTGTTCAAGGGACGCTCGTTGTCTGACGTTTAACTGTCCGTACGGAAACCCTGGAATCAACACTCGGAGCTGTATTAACTTCAATGAAGTACAGAATACGGACCCCTATCGTGATCCCACTTCCGTTCTTGGAAACAGAGTGGACAATGAATATTTCTTCAATTTCGGCTTTCCTGGATTCCCATCCTATACCCCAGGGTCTGTGAACGGTAGAGAGTTTGAGCCTCCACCCTCCCCGCTTCTGACACAGCTTAACTCCCTGACAACCAGGTGTGATGACGCTACTTGCCGACGGTCAGGGATTTGTAAGTGTACGTATGTAGTCGACGTTCCGGGAAATAAACTTATACAGATGACATTTATGAACATCGGAAATGGTTCCGGTTGGTCACATCCGGTACATCTACACGGGACGTCGTTCTTTGTGATGAAAATGGGACTTGGTACGTAATTAATGCGATTCAGTGTAAGCAATTTGCAGTCAAAAAGAAACATTTTGAAAATTGTTTTAGGAAAATCAGTTGAAATTACTTTTATGGATTATTTTTTAATCGCCAATTCACTTCAGATATTGGAAACAGTCTAAACGTCGTCGCATGGACACAATAAACATCCACGCAGCGATTCGTTTGGCTAGATAGCAGTAATAACATTTGACAATGACATTTTTCAATTTGATTAATCAGACAGATTAACGTTAGAAAACAAAAATAACTTTATTCGGTTAAATTTATAAAATTTATAGATTTGCAGTTACTGTATTACACGGCTTAGTGTAAGATTGTAAGACCAGGCTCAAGATCGTAAACCGGAGTTCGGAGACCAGTCTCAAATCTCAAGCATCTGATTGGCTGAAATGGCGACTGGTCGCCATTTCAGCCAATTAGATGCTTGAGATTTGAGTCTGGTCTCTAGTTTTTGTTTCATGATCTGGGCCCCTGTATTTCTGAAATAGCAACAAAGCATTGTTATTGCAGGATCATACGACATGACCTACGGAAGACTGATAAATGAAACAACTGACATCGAGTGTACGGACCGGTTCGGCTTCTGTTCCGATGCAAAGTGGCGTAACGATTCTTGGAGTCAAGGAAATATACCACACCTCAACCAGGAACCCGCCCAGAAGGACACCATTGTAGTCCCAACCGGTATTGCATACTGTTATGAACGTAACGTCGTTATGCTCTTTGGCGTACTTTGATGTGACGTCGATGACGTCACTTATGTTACCGTTATATATACATTTCAGTTGAAGATTAAAGGTCGAACCTGGAAGCTGTTATTGTTTCTTAACACAACAGAGTACATCCACCATACACATTCTTTCTTGCAAGTATCATAGACTAACATTGCACTTAGTATTAAGGGTTTGTTAATAATTGAAAGCCTACGTTGTGAATCGAACCCGCACTCAACCGAATAATCTCGCCGGGACAAACCCTACCCCAAACATGTTGCGCGGATAACCTTGATATAGCCTTGATATTGTGCGACACCGGAAATCGATAATATACTGAAAACATTACTGACTGGTTTGTACGGGGAGACTTTCTACGGCCGCCACACTGCACAAACATCGCTACTGTGTCTCTTTATATTTGTTAGCCTATCCTGGCAACCGAACCCGTACGGCGACAATGTTTGCCTTTACATAGAACTCCGTTATCACATTGACCTAACTTTCAAGATTAGTGAATTTGGAAATAATCATGTTACTTCTGAATAGACTATTCCAAACGAACCCCTTTTGAAATCTTGCATCAGACCCTCAAGCGTGTCAAAAAAATCTTACATTTCAGGAGGGTACGTTGTTGTCCGGTTTATTTCGGATAATCCCGGAATGTGGTTCCTGCACTGCCACATAGATCTGCACAATACCAACGGTATGGGAATGGTAATCAACGTCAATCCCGGGAAACATCCGGCACCACCCAAAGGTTTCCCGCGCTGCGGGAACTTTGAATATAATGGTAAATTTCAGCCGTCTGAAAAACAAATTTTAAGCATTATCCTTTTTCTTCATATTTAATTATTTGAAGTAAGTTACCGAGTTACTGTAATTTTTTTTATGATTTAATTTCATTCAAGTTTAAAATAAATCTGTATAGTACTGTGGTCTGTTTGGACCATCGTTGTTTCGCCTTGTCGACCTCTTGGGCGAGACCACTCAAACGCGAAAACACGGTGCGAGAACCCGCTAAAAAGGTGTGATGTTGCGAAAGAGCAATGCGATGTCGCAATACTAATATTGCCATCATGCATCGTGGTTTCGCAATCTCGCGTCGTGTTTTTGCGGTCTCGTCCGAAGGCGAACCAATGGCTCCACGTAACCAAAATATCGCGATGAAATACAGAGTTTTTATAAATAATAAAGGTGTTTTTTGTTTAGAACAAATGATAACTATTATTGTGTAGGATAAATGCATCTGCTTGATAAAAGAAATATAAATTTAAGTACATCTATCTAACTTGTGTTACAGATTTGGACTCGGCTAACATAGACTGCTCGTTGGTCAGCTCGGCTCAAAGAACAAATGGAAACCTCCTGCTTCAACTCGTAGCTGCTGTTGTGATCATCTGTATTTACTCCGAACTTTTCATCATGTTATAGACTATTCTTAATACTCTGCCCAAGATTCGTCGCATCACAGAAACCTGAATTTCTTTTAAAAAATCACCGGACTCCACAGATATAACGTTTGACCCCATATACATATATAATAATCACTTATATATGTTGATAGGGTCAAACGTCATATATATGTAAAATCGGGGTGATTTTTGAAAGAAATTAAGTTTTTTGTGGTCGAATATTTGTATTTATCATTTTACTGTCTACCGTAAGCATCTTGTGTGCCGCACCAATGATTATGCAGATGATATTCCATGACAATGTAAACTATTTCAAGTATAATGTATACTACTCCAAGTATAATGTATACTACTCCAAGTAGAATGTATACTACTCCAAGTACAATGTATACTACTCCAAGTACAATGTATACTACTCCAAGTACAAAGTATATTACACAAAGTACAATGTATACTACTCAAGTACAATGTATACTACTCCAAGTACATTGTATACTACTCCAGTACAATGTGTACTACTCAAAGTACAATGTATACTACTCCAAGTACAATGTATACTACTCCAAGTACAATGTATACTACTCAAGTACAATATATACTACTCCATGTACAATATATACTACTCAAGTACAATGTAAACTACTCCAAGTACAATGTATACTACTCAAGTACAATGTATACTACTCCAAGTACAATGTATACTACTCAAGTACAATGTTAACTACTCCAAGTACAATGTATACTACTCAAGTACAATGTATACTACTCAAGTACATGTACACTACTCAAGTACAATGTATACTACTCCAAGTACAATGTATACTACTCCAAGTACAATGTATACTACTCAAAGTACAATGTATTCTACTCCAAGTACAATGTATACTACTCCAAGTACAATGTATACTACTCCAAGTACAATGTATACTGCTCAAAGTTTGCTAAGCACCAAGATTATTTTTAACATATCTTTTGCTGTATGCGATTGATAAGTTTTATTTGTGTTTATGCACCTGATAAGTGATTTATAATTTATACAGACACGTGCTTCATCACTGCAATGTGTATTCAGTTTTATTTAGAATATGAATAGGCGGACATTTAAAATACGTATTTTGATAATTATGAAAAAAAAATCATTTTTTAGCAAAAAAAAAACAACATCTATCATGGATGTCTGTATCCGATAAATACCTTCTAACCTTCATATTTGCAATAAATCAGTCATAAACATTAAGTCTTTCAAGTAGTTGCTTTAATTGTAATATACCGCCATATGAGAGTATGGGACGGGAAAGACTAGATTCTATTATTATAGTTATGTTACTGTTTTCAAATATATAAGATTCGTGTTTTAGACCTTTGAAACTAAAAATATTCAATGTTGATTAATATGTAACAAAGTGTATTGTTGAATAACTGTGTAACAAATTGTATTGTTTAAACAACTGTGTAACAAATATTCTTGTAATACGTTTTTTTTTCCAGAATAAATGGGCTTACCCTTAATAGGGCCCGAAAAAAAGTCTTTCAAGTGAAAGTAATTATCAAATACCCTACAACTGTTGGGTACATATATGCAGCTTAAATTAAACAGTATGAAAATACAGGGTCACCTGACCCACTTCATTTTCAAGACAGTCATTCAATGGTTCATGTACACTCAATAAAAGTTCTAATTGGTCATCAATTGTATTTGTTTACAATGTATGATAGTTTCGTTTCTTCCCTACGTCAAGAGAGCTTGTGGAAAGAACTGTTTTGTCTTGAAATCAATTCTCTAATGTCTTTTTAATCTTAATTGATCTTTATTTTTCTTAAATGAATCCAATACCATTTACTTACACCGCAGGGTCAAAATTAGAACAGTCTTTAATTGAAAGGAAGGTAATTTTACAAGTGGATACTTTAAAGGGGATTTATTTAAATAAATGTGCTGTTGATTAATAAGTGTTTATGTTTTTCCTACTAATGACGGGTCCTATTTAAACAAAACAAGAAATTTATAGCAAATTTATGTTTGCTTGACCTTTTCACTCAAGAAATGCATTTTTAGCAAAATTAAGGATAACTCTCATCAAACTGTTCCAAAGTCAATTATTACATGATTAAAGTTTAAGTTGAAGACTGTTGTTGGCATAAAATTATAAATAAAGAGTAAATTCAATATTTTTCTAATAATAAAATACGGACAAAAAGTGACCAATTAGAATTTTTTTGAGTGTATATGTACACTGAGCGAATTGGACAAGTACTTGCAAAGTTAAAAACATCATTATCTATGATATAGTCTCATGGAGACATTTCAAAGGGGCATAACTCAAATAAAATATTTTTGTCACCAAAGGCTTTGTTTATGCTGAAGATATTTTCAAGTATAACATGAATAGGACAAGTACTTTTAAAGTTTTAGGGAACATAAAGTTTCATTTTAAAGTTGGGGCTACCGGACGACGCCGACGACGACGCCATACAAGGATCAATATGTGTACACTGACTATCGCAAGCGACACTGTGACAAAACAATTTATCATGAAATGTGTTAGACAATCTTGATAAAAACCGCCTTTTTTCCACTTTATTTACAAGCGCACCATTTAGGGTCAGCTTAGAAGTTCTTTATCGCTAAAAAAGCACTTCATAATAAAATGTGTTTGAGCGTTTTAGATCACTTCGTTTCGTTTTGGACTTTGAAGATTAGGTAATAAATTTTGTTTATTTTAAACATTCTTATTTCTACTTCGTTTAATGCAGTTCCTTTAAAAAGTTTTTTAACATAGTATATGTATTACTTTTACATTACCGTTTAATATACTAATATTATTTTGATTTAATTTGAGCAAAATAGACATAGATACTCATCAGAAGTTATTCGCAAATATTTTACGATATACGCATGGAATTAGTTAAAACCTTTAACAAAACCGTTCACAACATGTTCTCTTCTACTTTTTATGAAAAAAATATTGTTATTCTAATGATAATACACTTTGTTATGAGGATGTTAGTTTATGGGTTTTTTTTGTCTGTTGGTGTGTTTTTTTTCTTGCAGGGGGGTTAGGGGCGGGGGTGCGTTTAAGGGATGGCCAAAACCACTTCGCCTTTTGAAAATTTTATAAACTGAAAGTTCCGAATTTAAACAATACATTTACATGTATTTTTTCTAAACTTCGTCTGCTTTTTTGCAAATATGTCCGTTTTTCGTACAGTAACCTGAAAATATTTATCATTCTTGTGTTAATTCACATACTAAAACGTGACGCATGCGATAAGCTAAATACGCCCTAAGTTGAAAGTAGAAACTGCTATTGTGCACGGAAACCGAAAGTACACCAATTCCATGAATATTAGGTGCAGACATGTAAATTCCTGAATAGGGCGCATGTTATTATTTGACTTACATAAAACTATCGTTATCTGTTTTAGCTATTTGATCAAAAACAAATACTAAAATGCAGAACGAGTGCATGTTCTTGACCTTAAAGCGTGCCTCTGGTGTTTAAACGTGTTTGACAACGAGTGTCGAATTCTTTTTATCACATGTTTCAACAAGAGACCCATGAGGACCAGAGACGCTCTACTGGTTGTATCAGATTCTTCTCATAACATGACTTGTAACGAGAAAGCGTCAAATGAACTCGGGTCGAAGATATCTGCGCCGGGGTAAACAACCAAGTGTCTGGACAATATTATTGTAACGTCACAAAATCGTCCCTATTTTGACCTAATAGTCTGTTCGTTGAAGAACACAATGGCTGTGTTACTTTAATTTTAAAATGTATAAAAATTAAAAATGTAACTAAAAAAAGAAGAAAAAGAAGGAAATGGATGATCCACCCTGAGTAAGATCTCCCAATCTCACCAAAGTCAGATCTAACAAACTGTTAGATCTGATGACGGCCCGCTGTCACCGTACATAGGCTGTAGCGGTTTTCCCCGATTACTATTTTTTAGAAATTGTCAACACAGGAAGCATAATTTATAACGCTCGCAATATGATCTGAAGATATCATTACATGAAAAATGAATGCAATTCTACATAAACACATATATCTTCAGTAAAATATGTCTTACGCAGACTGTCAACACTTTCCATGGTTTAAAATACCATGTTTAATTTCAGTTTTGCGATTTTGTAGGCGACAATCTGATTGGTTCAAAGCATTAGTGATAAAAGCACAATTTATTTCCCCTCGTCGTCGTCAGATCCTGATAGCGTTGCGGTTTTTCAGGAGATGATTTTAATCAGATTGTACTTTCTCTTTACCCATTAATATTTTTGTAGTAAGGTAGCAATCCATGCTTTCCTTTATTCAGCCTCTTTTGCCAAAAGAAAATAATACACCAAACTGAATTAAACGCATCTTCGAAATCAATAAACAATCGAAAATACTTTTAAAACAGGGTTATCGGTACCATAAATGTAATGAAAACCTTTTGCAAGTTTTTTCGCCTATACCAAAATTCAATTTAAAAAATACAGGCGCAGTTTAAATTCAATACTGCAAAAGTATTTCTAAGCTAGTATTTTAAGGAGATTTGAATTATAAACTAACGAAAATAAAAAACAATACTGATTTCCCCACGTTGTTCGTAAAAAACATCTGTAAACCCAAAGGGAAGGGTTACTAAAATGATATTCTTTCCATCTATGCATGTTTGTTTCTTGACGGTGGCAGTGGTTTAGTAGTCCATGAAGATTTATAGGGGAATCTTGTACAAGAACCTACACCATCGACCTGTTTCTTTTATGTAATTCATCTGGTTCTTGCTTGGTCTTTGTCTTGTGAAGTTTATTGAGTACCAAGTGAAACTTTATCATGTATTTTTATGGCTAATGGTCTCGCGAAAACGGATAACATAGAACAAAGAACCTGTATACAGAATGCAAAATTATTTTACAAATTTATGGGGAAATCTTGAATAAGAACCTAGCTCAACTTGTTTCTTTCATCCCTGTCATCGTGTTCTTGCTAATTTGACTACAGGTGCTCTGTAAGATCATTGAGTACCCGCCCTTTGGCTTTGCAATGCTGTAAGCTTGTTATGTTTTATATGACTTTTATACTTTTACATGCAACATTGTTGTGCTGATTGGTGCTTAATAGTTGATACGAGAACCGAATCTGTTGGGGTAAGTGTGGGGTTGATGCATCCTATAACCTGGTTTAAACCCCTCCCCCTTGCAAATGGTTTTGCCGCTGACCGTTCCAAGGCGGAAACCCAGGGGTTCTCTTTTTGTGATGTCTTATTTGAAATTGATTAAAAAAAAACACACACACAAAAAAAACATGCTTTCATTTCTTCTCTACTTTTTCGCTGCGTGGAGAGGCTGTGTTGTTTAAGTGTGGCAATTTCTGATATGCATATTTCACCTTTTTAAAAACAGGATTAGATTTTAAAGGTCAATGTCACTATAAGGTATCAGTTTTTTTGGATTGAAGTGTTTCAGAATGTTCAGGTAGCTCTTATTATTTATTTTCAGTGTAAGAACACAAAGATGGTTTCTTTACAATGCAGCACTATGTTTTGGGTTGTCATGGTGTTGAGGACCAAAGTTGGTCAAGGTCAGATTCGACCAGAGGTTCAGCCGTACGCGAGGAGTTCTGCAGACTGCATTTGCCAGGATCCCGATACACTTTGTAGATGTACATTCGTGGTAGAGCATCGACTGTCAATGGTTCTCCATGAGGAACGACAGCTCGTTGTACCTGACAATGGGTACCTGAAGACAAGCGGAAGTGGTGGACGGAGAATTACTGATGACCAAACCAGACGGGTAATAACAACAGACGGAGTGGGATCCCGGCTGGTTATAGCTATAAACCAAACATTCCCCGGACCCAGAGTAGAAGTCTATGAGAACCAAGAAATTGAAATAACTTTCGTCAACACGTTCCACACGGATAGCATCACTGTTCATTTCCACGGAATCCATCAGCGAAACACTCCATGGATGGATGGAGTAGCGTTTGTGACACAGTGTCCGATATTGCCCGGACAGAGCTTTACATATCGGTTTAGAGCGTACCCTCCGGGAACCAGTATGTATCACGCGCATATCGGGGACCAGCGTAGCATGGGACTATACGGACCGTTTATTGTACGCAAACGAGACGCGGAACCAGTTCGTGAAATCATTGTTGCTTTACAAGACTGGAACCATCTGATGGACGCGGAAACAGCCTACTTGCGAATGATAACAGAGCAGTACAATTTTGCGACCGGAGAGAAAATACCAACAACTTATTCCATAGACAGGGGACAATTCAGCCGCTTCGAATTTCAATCTGGGATTATAAATGGAAAAGGGCGTTACTGGAGGGACCGAAATAACCACAACGGCGCGCCGCTTGAGAGGTTTAAGGTTCTGTTGGGACCATTGTATCGAGTCCGGGTCATTGGAGCAATGACTCTTTATCCTATGAGAGTTTACATCGAAGGGCATTCCCTAACTCTGCGTTCTTCTGACTGCTACAACTTAAACAATCAGTCGGTACAGTCCATCATTGTACATCCGGGTGAACGGTATGACTTTTACGTCCGCTTTCAGAATCAAAACCGGAAGGAGTTTTTGTTGGTGGCAGAAACGATTGAAGATCGCAATAGTCACAATGGCTACCACGCAGCAGAGGCTGTGTTTGAAGTCGAAAACATCACTTTGTCACCGAATCGCAACCCGCCGAATTCCAAATCCGAGAGCTGTTTACGTCAGGCGCCCTGTGTGACGTTTAACTGTCCGTACGGTAACGCCGGAACTGACACTCGAAGTTGTATAAACTTCTATGAAGTAAAAAATACTGACCCCTATCGTGACCCCACCAAAGTTTTGGGGAACAGAGTGGACAATGAATATTTCTTCAATTTTGCTTTTCCTGGCTTCCCATCAAATACCCCAGGGTCTGTGAACGGTAGAGAGTTTGAGTCTCCACCCTCCCCGCTCCTGACACAGCTTAACTTGCTCACAAGCCGTTGTAATGAGACCAGATGTCGGGAATTAGGGATCTGTAGGTGTACGTATATAGTCGACGTTCCGGGAAATAAACTGATTCAGATGACATTTATGAACATCGGAAATGGTTCCGGTTGGTCACATCCGGTACATCTACACGGGACGTCGTTCTTTGTGATGAAAATGGGACTAGGTATGTGAAACAATAATAATATTAATTCCCGCCGTAGCCTAAATTTTGTCAAATCTATAAGTAGAGAATTGTCAGACATAGTGTCCTGAAACTGTGTTACTTGTTCATCGCAAACAATAGACCCCTATTGATTCAAGAGTAAACGGTCATACCTAAAATGCAGAAAAATGTGCTTGAAATTCAATGATCTCTGAGACTTAGCGCCCTCGATTTTGTTTGGTCAGTTTTTCATTTTTCATTTTGAGGTCAACGGGATATATGTTAAGGTCACAGTGACCTGTTTTAAAGCACATACAAATGATCATGATTGTCCGATCGTGCATAATGTGCAAATTTGAGAGGTTGGTTGGTCATGATGAGTAAATAATTATGATGTCAATAGGTCAAAGTTCAATGTCGTGGAGAACGTTAATGCAAAATAACTTAATTGATTATTACTAGCAAGAGAACACGTTGATCTAGCCTCTTCAAATAAGGCACGTTAATTGGTCATGACAAGTCGCGGATTCCCTTTTATTCTGAGGTCAAAGAACAAGGTCATGGTGTCCGTTACTGCAAAACAGGTATTTTGTATTGATACCTCTAGGAACATATGATCCATCCAGCGGAAGGTTGACAAGAGAAACGACTGACATTCAGTGTACCGATCAGTTTGGCTTCTGTTCTGAAGCGGCTTGGCGGAACTCATCGTGGAGTAATGGAAATATACCCGATCTCAATAACGAACCTCCACTGAAAGACACAATTGTTGCCCCGACAGGTATTTCTATTCTTATGAGATATTCTTATTATCTTATACTCTGGTGGTTTGGGACTTGTACGTACTATTTTTCCTAATTTAATTCGGATAAATTCTGTCCGATATACCAACAATTTAATTGGTTAAGAGAAATATATAAATATAACTCCATAATTTTGTTAAAATATTTTAACTGTATGTGATATTTAAATGTAATAGTTTTAAATACTGATGTGCCGATGATCGGAAGACATCGATTAGCGACGTGTAAATGCTTCTCGATGTCGATGATTGATGTCGTTCTCTCATAATCGATTAACAGTTGAGACATGCGCAGTGTTAGAGTCAAAATATAAAGGTACGGGTTCCGGCTTTTACACCGGCCATAAAGGGAAATCACTTTGAGGTGTAAGACCTGTAAATAGACTTCCCTATATAAACTATAGTAAACATGACATGTTTCAAAAGGCTGGCATTCATAGCTGGTACCATTTGAAGGGCTAACTTACATGCTTTTGAAGCTAAGTGTTTCTACTGTCCATTTCCAGCAAGAAATGTAGGGGTCATGTATCAATTAACAGAGAGTTGACACCTTGAAACTGGTGGTCTGTTTTTTTCACTTCTGTGTGAACTTCAAAACTGTTTTACATATGCCGTCCTAAAACCAGGGCCTTTTTCATATACTGCATTTCCAAACATAAATTTGCTATCAGTGTGTCAGTAAAAGCATCTCATTTACTTAACATGTTCCTTTCAGGCCATTCTTGCCATTTAATGCCCCCAAAGGCAAAAAAATTGGGACTATTTAGTGTCAGCCATTGCCTGACTAGCCCGAGTAGGAACATCCGGTGAACTATTTACAAGTAAATAGCCTTGAAAAATTGAAAATTAAAATGGCGACCCGACCCGAGAGATTTACGAGAACCCAGGCAAGAAAACTTAATCAGAAGTGTGGAAGCACTTTAGATTCTACAAGAATAACGATGAACTTCCACCGCACAGAAAAAACCTAGACCTAACAAAAGGAATTTGTTGCAAAGAGTACAAAAATACAGGCAACAAACAAAAACGCAAAATGGCGCCGATTTTGTTGAGCGTCTGAGTTGCGTAGCTATATGACGATGGTAAAAATTCTTCGAATAAATATGTATTGCATTAACTAGACCTCTAAAATTATTATCTTGTGTCTTCAGCCTTAAAATCAGTATATTATCCATAGGAAAACGCAACATTTTTGCATTTGAGAATTCACTTGGCGGATCTAGAGGGGTTCAGTTCAGTTGCACGAACCTTTTTGGGCAGCAATGATTTTAATTTGGTTTTTGGTCAGAAAGTTGGAAACTATTAATATCCAGTAATTATGTAAGCTCTGATCTAAGACCATTTGTAAACCTAACACTGCGTAAATTAAGAAACCGATTATAATCGTGAAATCGCATCGGAAAGGGCTACCGATTCCAACCGATGATCGATTACGATTTGCAACCGATTTCCCAACACGAGTTTTAAATGTAGAAATTTAGCATGATTTATTTGGACACGTCAAAAGTTAGATATTTTGTATTTCTTCTCCACGCGGCGTCTGTATCGAACTATAAAGCTAAATAAACAAGCGTTGAGAAATATCAGTTTATTTTTTGTTTTATTATATGCGTAGGAAAATAAATTACACACTTGAAGTTATCAGTTACGTTAATGAACGTAATCTTTGCATAACAGAAAAACGTTTACAACAGGGTTATCGGAGCAATAAATTAAGTGAAATCTTTTTCAAGTTTTATTACCGATGCCCAGATCTAATTCACAGATATAGGTTCACTTAAAATAACTATTGCAACAAAGTTTTTATCACCAAATCTTTTATGGAGATTTAATTACTAATCTAAAGAAAATAAAAAAGAATATTAATTTTTCCACGTTATTCGTAAAAACCATCTGCTTATTCAAATAGAAAAGTTACCAACGTGATGTTCTACAGCGCTCTACATACCCGGTGCCGATTAACCCATCTACAATTGATCGTTATGCTTACCTCTTTGTTTGCTCGACGGTGCCAGGTGTTTATGAGTTTATGAAGGTTTATATGGAACTCTTGTAAAGTAACCTACAAGCTCGATCTGTTTCTTTTATCCCTGTCATCGTGTTCTTGCTGATTCGACTCAAAAGGCACCGATCTCGGTAAGATCATCGTGTACACGCCCTTTTGCTTGACCGTGCTATTAACGTTTTATGTTTTGTATGTTTGTGTGCTTTTGCATTGTCGAGTCGATGGGTGGGTTTTTTCACTAAGGCAACTTGTACTTGTTTGATAAGATGAGAGCCTGTTGGTGAAAGTGTGAGGGTGTTGCACCCTACAACCTGGTTTAAACCCACAATGGCAAATTGTTTAGCCACTAACCGTTCCAAAGCAGTAACTCCTCGGCTATTCATTTTTGTATCTATTTTGAAATTGATCATTTTATCAACCATGCTCTTTCTTTCTTCTCTTGGTTGTGTCAAGAGACTGTGTCTTTTTTGAAGGTCCTTCAGCTCAATACTTAAAAACTATGTTAATACTTCTTCTAAAATTAATTTTGTTTTAATATTTCGTCCAGTTTAAAGACGTGTGATTTGAATATCATAGCCAATATGAATTAGGTTTTTGTACAATCAACCCTTCTTTTTACATTTTGCCTTTGGCGTTGTCTGTTTTATGCAAGATTTATATTTTCAGATCCCTGGCAAGTCTTTTCGCTTTAGTTCCGCCCATTATTTTTGGGACCAACCCAATTTTTCACATGGGGACCATACGCCGCACGGAAATACGAAAATGAAAAATATAAAAATACGCATTGAAGGTTCCATGTTAGCCGCCATATGCACACCATCGTTTGGGATGGATAAAAATTGTAGTGTTTATTGGTATAAATATTGAGTTAGGTAGCGGGGCCAATAATATGCATTTCCATAACTGTCCATGAGCAGGCTCAGTCAAACCGAGTCTGCAATATTTTCATATTTGTCGTGTTCGATGACTTTCGAAGTTTCCTTTTTATCTATAATTTTAATTAAGGCAAAAATTGTGTCTGCAGTTTGGAATAACCATTGGTAACAGTTATTTATATGTTGACATGTTTCTCACATTGATTAAATTGCAGGAGGGTACGTTGTTGTTCGGTTTATTTCGGATAATCCCGGAATGTGGTTCCTGCACTGCCATATAGATCTCCACAATACCAACGGTATGGCAATGGTCATTAACGTCGATCCCAAGAACCATCCAGCGCCACCTGTTGGTTTCCCGCGTTGCGGAAACTTCTTTTATAATGGTGAGTATCACTTTTAACCGTGTTATTTCTCGGTTTTTGTTAGTTCCATGCTTAAGCAGTCGGTAATATATATTAATATGTAATTATTTTTTACTGTATGGCAGCCTGAAAGAAAGCAGCTGAGTTAGTAAGGGCTGTTGTAAGTGATATTCAATTATTTTCTCTTAGAACGATACAGATGCCTGTAAAAAGTACTCTAGGAACTGTAACACAAACTTATCATCCAAATAAGCATTTAATATTGACAAATTTTGTCATTTAATATAGATGATTTCATGATTTTGTGAACGTAGAAGCCCTGTTAAATTTCCATGTTTAATATGTAATTTCGATCATTGTTTTCTCGTTCAGGTTAAAAAAGTTCTGTTCTGGGACCATTCCGTGTTTTTCATGGAAGTGTATTGTTCAATAAAAAAAAATACCGCACTTAAGGTTCGCCGTCAAATGCACGTCGTCTTCTTGGATATGGTTACCTAAAGGTGTGTAGAACAGAACTAGTCCCTTTAAATACTGTTGTTCCATTTAAATTTGCGGTGCATAATTTTCGTGTATATGACTTTTCGCGCAGATCTAAATTCGCGCAGTTGTATTATTCTCGTATTATAACATATAATGTGGTTCATATTTACTCGGGTTTGATTTCGCGCACATAAAATGCGCGTAAATTTAACCCGCGCGAAATATAATGATACCAGAGTAATTAACAAAATTATAAAATGCCGTAATACAATTTTTGTTCATTTAAACAAATTTTCTAAGAATATCAAAGGTTTTTTGTTGGATAGCGAATTTTTCCCCAAATCTCCTTGATAATAAATGATATAGTAAAAAATTTAAAATTGTATATGTAATTACAGGTCGTGACGAAGCTAACGATGCTAACATGATCAGTGCGTCAAGGAGAACAACGGTTGGCATGCTGCATCATCTAATAATTGCCAGTGTAGTGATCGTCAGCGGTCTATAATTCACAGCTGGGAAACATTGGAACATTTTAACGTTCACGTCTATTGTTGGTATTTCTAAAATACGTTCAATTGTTTTAAATTTAAATACAAAATGGCTGTCAGGAAAAACTCATTTGAAAGTGATTGGATTTACGTAAATCAGAATTTAAGACTAGAACTTGATCAGATTATTAGCCCAAGCAAAGGCTCTCACTCTATCCTCTCAATCGCTTGTGTAACTCCGTATTATCACACTAACAGTCTCTTGTTTTCTCACACAGGCTCTCTACTCTCTCTCCTCTTTTAACCCTTCGTCTCTAACCTCTTTTCGCACACACACTCTATCCCTCTCTCCTCTTTTTACTTACACTCCTCCTCCTCCTCTATGTCACCTCTTACCCACACATACACTCTATCTCTGTCACCTGTCACACACACACTGACTCCTCTCAGCTTGGCCCACTCTTATTTTCTCACAACAACACTCTGACATGCGCTCTCTTTCTCACACACTCTCTCTCTGTCTTTGTCAAACCCACATACTCCGTCACACACACTGTCTATCTCTCTTTTCTCTCACACTCTGTCACTTTTTCTCACATCCACTCACTCCCACACTCTCTTTCGGACACATCCACTCTTTCTCACTCCTTCTAACACATATTATCACTCTCTATCCCACTCTACTCTTTTTCTCACTATCTTTCTTACATTCTTATTCCTTCTCTCTGCCACATATTCCCTTTATCATTCCCCCGTCTTTCTCTGCCACACATTTCCCCCTCTTCCTCATTCCTTCCTCTCAGCCACACATTGTCCCGTCTTTCTCATAACCTTTCTCCTTCCCTGAATATCAGAGACACATTAGACCCCCTCTTTCCTCTGTCTCTCAGCCACACATTCCCTCTCTCATAGCCACACGTTCCCGCATCATTCTCAGCCACACATTCCCCCTCGTTCTCATTCCCTCTCTCTCACACACACATTCCCCCTCCAACACAATGGAACGATTTTACAATTTCAAATCCACACTCTTCCCTGGTTTTCCGTTGGACAATCAAGCAATCCGAGATTATTAGCAATTTGGTTGGAGAACCGGGGTATCGAATCAGCGATCCCTGGACTCAGAGGCAGAGCGCTAACCACTGAGCTATTGACCCGCTGTGCTAGCTACGAAAAAGAAGTTATAAGAGATTTAAGTAAAAATGAAAGTTTTTTTTTACTAGAGGGACAGCTTATACAATTTATACTGTATAATTATACACGATTTTCATGTGCAACTTTACTTAAAACAGTACATTAAGCTGTCATCAATAGATCTTTCACACTTACAGATTTAGCAGTCGGGCGTCAATGGCTACACTTCAGTGAATACAATAACACTTGTTTTACCGTTACTCGTCCTGCTTTCCTCATGCCTTATCCCCCACATTCCATTGACCGTCAACCAAAATGATGTCTTAAGTGTTGCAATTGAGGCCCGACTGTAATTTTAATTATGAGTTTAAAATGTAAATTTTAAAAACATTTAAACAAAAATTTAAAGGAGCGTAATGTTAAGTCGATAATTTGTTAAAAGTGAAAATACAGTTTTGCGTTTGCTGCGTTTATACACTCGCGCCGTTTCACAATCAGATGGGCATTACAAAACTTGCTTAGTAAATGTTGGCTTAATGTTCTGTTATAAGAACATATGGGCAATAAAAGCGTGTATTTTTATACAGTATTAATTTAAAAGGCTGTACCTTTTCTTTTAAAATAAATGTGAATTTTAAATTAGTTTTAATTATTTATTTCTTCGTGGTGTTTCAATAGAGACATACTTTCTAAATAAATAAAGGTTAAAAGTTAAATCTTATAAAATGCTATCATTTAACTCAAAATCTCTAAATTCGGTAGATTTTTCCGATTAAAGGGAACTTAACTAAAACAAAAATACGTCATTTATCTAGATTATATTAGATACATAATGTTATAAAAGCAGAAACCCGTGATAGTATTGTTATTCCAAGTACCTTACACAAGGCTATTTTACATAAACAGCTGACATTATTTAAGTAATTACGCATTTGTCAATGACACTATAATTGTAAGACTTCAAATTAAACATTCATAGTTTTTGGATAGCTAAATAGTTCCTGTTTTCATTTATTGACGGTAGAAGTTTTAACCAAAATGTTGACAGTGTCGCGAATATTCATGAAAATATTTAATAACTACACTACTCCAGATCTTAAACAGGAGCTTAGAGTTTTAAAACGAACGGAACGTTTTTATTGGTCAGTTCATTCCATAAGTCCTAACGTTGGTTTTGAACATTCAGCAAGCGATGTGTTTACACTTACAGAGCTTATGCGCCAACAACTATAATATATTTGGCGTCCGACATCAATCAGCGGCTTTCCATTCGTGAGAACGGATAAGGTTAAACTGGTTTAACAGTAGTTGACCGTAGACAGTGTCCGCATAAAGGACGAAAATCCGTAGTGCATTGATTGTGTAGGTTGCATTATGGTAAATAACTCAGTATTCCTCCGTGGTCCACTCGAATGAAGTCCGTTTCAATATATGCTATTTTTTTCTCTTCATCTGGGGGCCTCTTAACCGTTAGAAATCGACCTGTTTGTGACTTGTTTGCAGGAATAACATGTCAGGAAAATAAATGAAAGCAATTTCATGCCTATATCTCGTTTGGTAGAGGCGAACTAGTTCCGGAAGAGCGGATGTATATATTTGGCACCGTATTTGCGATACCGCGTTTAAAATAGGGTCTGTTCGGTTAGAGATCAGTAATTTTCTTACAAGTAAGTTAACCCCCCATTTGCTGTGTGTTTTTGAATAGATGAAATGTAGATCTTCACAGTCATATATGGTTGTCTAGAAATTAAGATGATAGAAATCATGTCAAATGTGCATTGAATATTGGGAATTTAACATTGAGGTCTATGGGAATCGGATTTACCTTGGGTTCAACCTATAAGATTCAAAACCTCGAAAATGTCGAAGTCGACAAAACTTAATTTCGGTGATTGAAATCGGTTAAGTTTGATTGGGTTTTAGGTTTTAAAATACTATTTGCCAAAAATCTTGTGTTTGAATTGAAAAAAATCTTAATTTGGGGCACCGGACCCTATTCGGTATTAACTTTTACACGATTGAGTTGCCTGTGGGATCCCGTCTTCATACAAAAGATAGCATTAGCACGTGTTTGTATTGAAAATCAGACTTAACAAGTTTCTTCTATTAAAAATAGTTGCTTTTAAAATAAAAATTGAAAAGATTGTCTGAAATTAAGCAATTTTACAGAAATATACTGGAAATTTTGTCGATTTTTTCATATATGGGCGGGCCTCATTGAACCCTTATAAGTCGAGTTTTAGAGCAGATATCAAGTTGAAATTTCTACAGTATATTACAAATACACAACACAATGAAATAATATCATAATCATTACATTTGGAAACTCAAGTTTTTCTTATAGGTTGCATTATGGTAAATAACTCAGTATTCCTCCGTGGTCCACTCGAATGAAGTCCGTTTCAATATATGCTATTTTTTTCTCTTCATCTGGGGGCCTCTTAACCGTTAGAAATCGACCTGTTTGTGACTTGTTTGCAGGAATAACATGTCAGGAAAATAAATGAAAGCAATTTCATGCCTATATCTCGTTTGGTAGAGGCGAACTAGTTCCGGAAGAGCGGATGTATATATTTGGCACCGTATTTGCGATACCGCGTTTAAAATAGGGTCTGTTCGGTTAGAGATCAGTAATTTTCTTACAAGTAAGTTAACCCCCCATTTGCTCCATTTGCTGTGTGTTTTTGAATAGATGAAATGTAGATCTTCACAGTCATATATGGTTGTCTAGAAATTAAGATGATAGAAATCATGTCAAATGTGCATTGAATATTGGGAATTTAACATTGAGGTCTATGGGAATCGGATTTACCTTGGGTTCAACCTATAAGATTCAAAACCTCGAAAATGTCGAAGTCGACAAAACTTAATTTCGGTGATTGAAATCGGTTAAGTTTGATTGGGTTTTAGGTTTTAAAATACTATTTGCCAAAAATCTTGTGTTTGAATTGAAAAAAATCTTAATTTGGGGCACCGGACCCTATTCGGTATTAACTTTTACACGATTGAGTTGCCTGTGGGATCCCGTCTTCATACAAAAGATAGCATTAGCACGTGTTTGTATTGAAAATCAGACTTAACAAGTTTCTTCTATTAAAAATAGTTGCTTTTAAAATAAAAATTGAAAAGATTGTCTGAAATTAAGCAATTTTACAGAAATATACTGGAAATTTTGTCGATTTTTTCATATATGGGCGGGCCTCATTGAACCCTTATAAGTCGAGTTTTAGAGCAGGTATCAAGTTGAAATTTCTACAGTATATTACAAATACACAACACAATGAAATAATATCATAATCATTACATTTGGAAACTCAAGTTTTTCTTATAGGTTGCATTATGGTAAATAACTCAGTATTCCTCCGTGGTCCACTCGAATGAAGTCCGTTTCAATATATGCTATTTTTTTCTCTTCATCTGGGGGCCTCTTAACCGTTAGAAATCGACCTGTTTGTGACTTGTTTGCAGGAATAACATGTCAGGAAAATAAATGAAAGCAATTTCATGCCTATATCTCGTTTGGTAGAGGCGAACTAGTTCCGGAAGAGCGGATGTATATATTTGGCACCGTATTTGCGATACCGCGTTTAAAATAGGGTCTGTTCGGTTAGAGATCAGTAATTTTCTTACAAGTAAGTTAACCCCCCATTTGCTGTGTGTTTTTGAATAGATGAAATGTAGATCTTCACAGTCATATATGGTTGTCTAGAAATTAAGATGATAGAAATCATGTCAAATGTGCATTGAATATTGGGAATTTAACATTGAGGTCTATGGGAATCGGATTTACCTTGGGTTCAACCTATAAGATTCAAAACCTCGAAAATGTCGAAGTCGACAAAACTTAATTTCGGTGATTGAAATCGGTTAAGTTTGATTGGGTTTTAGGTTTTAAAATACTATTTGCCAAAAATCTTGTGTTTGAATTGAAAAAAAATCTTAATTTGGGGCACCGGACCCTATTCGGTATTAACTTTTACACGATTGAGTTGCCTGTGGGATCCCGTCTTCATACAAAAGATAGCATTAGCACGTGTTTGTATTGAAAATCAGACTTAACAAGTTTCTTCTATTAAAAATAGTTGCTTTAAAATAAAAATTGAAAAGATTGTCTGAAATTAAGCAATTTTACAGAAATATACTGGAAATTTTGTCGATTTTTTCATATATGGGCGGGCCTCATTGAACCCTTATAAGTCGAGTTTTAGAGCAGATATCAAGTTGAAATTTCTACAGTATATTACAAATACACAACACAATGAAATAATATCATAATCATTACATTTGGAAACTCAAGTTTTTCTTATAGGTTGCATTATGGTAAATAACTCAGTATTCCTCCGTGGTCCACTCGAATGAAGTCCGTTTCAATATATGCTATTTTTTTCTCTTCATCTGGGGGCCTCTTAACCGTTAGAAATCGACCTGTTTGTGACTTGTTTGCAGGAATAACATGTCAGGAAAATAAATGAAAGCAATTTCATGCCTATATCTCGTTTGGTAGAGGCGAACTAGTTCCGGAAGAGCGGATGTATATATTTGGCACCGTATTTGCGATACCGCGTTTAAAATAGGGTCTGTTCGGTTAGAGATCAGTAATTTTCTTACAAGTAAGTTAACCCCCCATTTGCTGTGTGTTTTTGAATAGATGAAATGTAGATCTTCACAGTCATATATGGTTGTCTAGAAATTAAGATGATAGAAATCATGTCAAATGTGCATTGAATATTGGGAATTTAACATTGAGGTCTATGGGAATCGGATTTACCTTGGGTTCAACCTATAAGATTCAAAACCTCGAAAATGTCGAAGTCGACAAAACTTAATTTCGGTGATTGAAATCGGTTAAGTTTGATTGGGTTTTAGGTTTTAAAATACTATTTGCCAAAAATCTTGTGTTTGAATTGAAAAAAATCTTAATTTGGGGCACCGGACCCTATTCGGTATTAACTTTTACACGATTGAGTTGCCTGTGGGATCCCGTCTTCATACAAAAGATAGCATTAGCACGTGTTTGTATTGAAAATCAGACTTAACAAGTTTCTTCTATTAAAAATAGTTGCTTTTAAAATAAAAATTGAAAAGATTGTCTGAAATTAAGCAATTTTACAGAAATATACTGGAAATTTTGTCGATTTTTTCATATATGGGCGGGCCTCATTGAACCCTTATAAGTCGAGTTTTAGAGCAGATATCAAGTTGAAATTTCTACAGTATATTACAAATACACAACACAATGAAATAATATCATAATCATTACATTTGGAAACTCAAGTTTTTCTTATAGGTTGCATTATGGTAAATAACTCAGTATTCCTCCGTGGTCCACTCGAATGAAGTCCGTTTCAATATATGCTATTTTTTTCTCTTCATCTGGGGGCCTCTTAACCGTTAGAAATCGACCTGTTTGTGACTTGTTTGCAGGAATAACATGTCAGGAAAATAAATGAAAGCAATTTCATGCCTATATCTCGTTTGGTAGAGGCGAACTAGTTCCGGAAGAGCGGATGTATATATTTGGCACCGTATTTGCGATACCGCGTTTAAAATAGGGTCTGTTCGGTTAGAGATCAGTAATTTTCTTACAAGTAAGTTAACCCCCCATTTGCTGTGTGTTTTTGAATAGATGAAATGTAGATCTTCACAGTCATATATGGTTGTCTAGAAATTAAGATGATAGAAATCATGTCAAATGTGCATTGAATATTGGGAATTTAACATTGAGGTCTATGGGAATCGGATTTACCTTGGGTTCAACCTATAAGATTCAAAACCTCGAAAATGTCGAAGTCGACAAAACTTAATTTCGGTGATTGAAATCGGTTAAGTTTGATTGGGTTTTAGGTTTTAAAATACTATTTGCCAAAAATCTTGTGTTTGAATTGAAAAAAAATCTTAATTTGGGGCACCGGACCCTATTCGGTATTAACTTTTACACGATTGAGTTGCCTGTGGGATCCCGTCTTCATACAAAAGATAGCATTAGCACGTGTTTGTATTGAAAATCAGACTTAACAAGTTTCTTCTATTAAAAATAGTTGCTTTTAAAATAAAAATTGAAAAGATTGTCTGAAATTAAGCAATTTTACAGAAATATACTGGAAATTTTGTCGATTTTTTCATATATGGGCGGGCCTCATTGAACCCTTATAAGTCGAGTTTTAGAGCAGATATCAAGTTGAAATTTCTACAGTATATTACAAATACACAACACAATGAAATAATATCATAATCATTACATTTGGAAACTCAAGTTTTTCTTATAGGTTGCATTATGGTAAATAACTCAGTATTCCTCCGTGGTCCACTCGAATGAAGTCCGTTTCAATATATGCTATTTTTTTCTCTTCATCTGGGGGCCTCTTAACCGTTAGAAATCGACCTGTTTGTGACTTGTTTGCAGGAATAACATGTCAGGAAAATAAATGAAAGCAATTTCATGCCTATATCTCGTTTGGTAGAGGCGAACTAGTTCCGGAAGAGCGGATGTATATATTTGGCACCGTATTTGCGATACCGCGTTTAAAATAGGGTCTGTTCGGTTAGAGATCAGTAATTTTCTTACAAGTAAGTTAACCCCCCATTTGCTGTGTGTTTTTGAATAGATGAAATGTAGATCTTCACAGTCATATATGGTTGTCTAGAAATTAAGATGATAGAAATCATGTCAAATGTGCATTGAATATTGGGAATTTAACATTGAGGTCTATGGGAATTGGATTTACCTTGGTTCAACCTGTAATATTGTTACGTAAGTCTAGATGAAATTCAAAATTATTCACATACCAGACGCATCATATCAAGTTTAATTCCGTAGGCTCAGAAAATTCCTAAGTTCAGAAATCCGCACGTTGTATTTATCTTGAATACCCAGTGCAGAACCCATTACATGTATGAATGTTCGTGTGATCCAGTTTCCCCTATAATTTATATAATATCCTTATATAAAATCATTAGCATATGCGTTTTTATGTGTGACGTGTTTAACTTTTTTCAAATTAAATATCGCGGTGTTATCCCATCATATAAGTGTCAATTTTTAGTTGTGCCCATATGGAAGATGGGTAAATAGGGCTGGTGTATTGCTGTGAACAAGTCCTTGTCTCAATAGTCTAGGGTTCGAACCTCTTATATAAGAGTATGTCGTCATCTACTTTAACCAGTATACGATATTAGAACAAGATACAATTCTAACGATTCGAACCTTTCACGTTTGTTTACAACTCTCAAGAAAGAACATCCAGTTGTAACTTTGTAGTGATACTCGCATACAACTATTACACCAAGACCGACATAATGTCTTTAAATACTGATTAAAATTACTTACTAGTGCCACCTGATGAAAAGAATTTGCTTACACTTCATTTGTTATCTTGTTAGGTTTTAAAACATAAAAGAGAATTTTGAAAGGTGTCAACTTCTAAAAACAATCCGAAATGAATTGCCCAAAGAACGAAATCATTTCCTTAAAAATATCGGGATAAAATATTATTTTAAATATTTCAAAAATAGACTTGGTTTTAGATTAACCAAAATTAAATGTTTCAAAGAATTCTACAACAAATTTCAGGGCATAACTCGAGCAAATACATGCACGACTTGAACATGCAAGAAAACTGCTTATTAATAAAAATCAATGTTTCCAGAATATCAAGGAAAGCAGTTTCCTGACAATATGACTGGAGTTGTGCACACTTTTCTGAACCCACCAGTAAAATAAACAACAAAATAAATTCATGTGCTCCATTAACCTGACGCCGCCCCTTATTTGCCAAAAGATTAATCAGTGTTAAGAAAGCAATGGTTGTTATTCTCGTTGATATCCGTGGTGCCATTATGCAACTTATTTTACCAAATGGAAATTCTGTGATAGGTAAATTTGATAAAGAAAACAGTGTTTAAGAAGCTATAAACAATATTTCAAACGTCGCCCACACACCAGTTTTAAGCACATGTTCTTTTTGCATGAAAACGCTACTGTGCATAAGTCTGCTGTTGTGACATCGTTTTTTAACAAGGAAAGGGTTCGAGTTCTTCCACATATTCGACCCTGACCTAGCGATGTATGATTATTTTTGTTAACCAAACTGAAAAACAAACACATAGCTGGTAGATGGTGTAAAGTTTATAGTTGTGTTGTAATAAAGAACTAAACGAGCTTTGTAAATACAGGTGTTTATTATTGTACTGCTACATGTAAACTCTTTCTGCATGATACTATCTAAGAGAACTAAAGGGATAGCTAATTATATATTCACATAGAGGCGTGTCTTATAATCAATGATTGGCACTACACTGCATCCCCCTCTACCTTTGGATTAAATGTCAAAAGGTGAAACTATAAAATATTATATATTTTGTCAAGTGCTGGAATCACCGTTCTTGCAGATACAGTTTTTAATATTTCAACTATAGGAAATCTTGAGTACTCGTCGATCGCTACCATAAGATATTTTCCATCAGGAAATGGTCCACAGAAATCGATGCTAGCTTCCTCAAAAGCATACTTTGGCATTTCACTCATTTTCAGAGGTTCTGGTACATTTTTGTTCACCGAAGCTAAGCACGGTATGCAACTTTTGCACGTTTCTTCGACCATTTTGTTTATTCCTGGGAAATACACTTTTTCGCGTAATAGCTGTTTGGTGCGAACTATGCCTTGATGTCCTTCATGCGCGATAGCAATAACTTGTCTTTGTAAGCTTTTTGGAACGACAAGCTTAGTTTTGTGTAACAAAACTTCACCACTTTCTGTTTGTGCGATAGTAAGTTCATTTTTGCACCTTGAAAATGTGTCAACAGTACTGTTTTTGTACGATTGATTCCAAGTGTCATTTTTCATATTTCCAATAACTGTTCGTAGATCAGGATCTTTCTGTGTTTCCTGAATGATTTCACTAAGATTCATGGATTTCGGAACGTTGTTGAAAACAAGATGACAGACAAATTCTTCCGCGATTTCTGAGAATTGGTTGTCTGTGTTGCCTTAATCCGGATGTCTAGAAATGTAGTCCGACATGTTGCTTTCTCTTTTACGATACGTTACGGTAAAGTTGTATGCTTGTAGTCGTAATCTCCATCTTTCAATTCTTGCTGGCGGTTTCGATTTTGGATTGTTGTAGATTGTTTCTAACGCTTTATGATCTGTTATCAATTCAAAAGAGTGTCCAAATAGATAAAGATGAAAATGTTCAATTGACCAAACAATCAAAGTGCAAATCAATGGACATCCCATCCTCGTCGCCATTGTAAAGTTTATAGTTGTGTTGTAATAAAGAACTAAACGAGCTTTGTAAATACAGGTGTTTATTATTGTACTGCTACATGTAAACTCTTTCTGCATGATACTATCTAAGAGAACTAAAGGGATAGCTAATTATATATTCACATAGAGGCGTGTCTTATAATCAATGATTGGCACTACACTACAGATGGTATAGGTCACGACAGGCGCTGTGGTCTGCTGTTTACCAATGTACGCTGGATATACCAGAAAATAAGTATGGCGCACGAAAAGGCTCAAAAGTAAATTGAAGGTGCACCTACATACAAAATTACCGGTGCACCTGTAAATTTATGCGTTGAACGTATAAATTTACGCGATGGGCGTTTAACTTTACAGGTGCACCTATACAAAACCGGTGCAGCGCCATTTCAAATAGCGATACACCTTCATTTTTATACGTCGATCGTATATATTTATACGTTCATCGCGTAATTTACCGGTGCACCTACATTTCGATTTTGACCCTATCGCTATTTATACCCATTTTAATGAGAGCCAATCAAAATGTGCCTTACATTCGCCATTTTAAATTTTTGCAGTGTTAACGATATGTTGAAAAATGCAGTAAACGTTTTCTCGTTTAAAAATGCTTAAATTGTTTATTTAATTCTGGATATATTAAAATTATGTTTATAATTTTAAGAGCACAAAATTAAAAATAAAATAAAAAGTAACTAATTATAATTTTTAAATTACTATTTCAGCAAAAAAAACCCCAACTGTTTGAAGGGTTGTGATTGGTTGATCATTTTCATATTGCCGGTGTACTTGTAAATTAGCGGTGCATCGGTAATTTATACGTTGGACGCATAAAATTTATACGACGGACGTATATTTTTGTAGGTCCACCGCTATTTGAAATGGAGGTGCACCGGTTTTTTATAGGTGAACTGTAATTTTATACGTCCGTCGCGTAAATTTACCCGTCCAACGCATAAATTTACAGGTGCACCGGGAATTTTATATATAGGTGCACCTCCATTTTACTTTTGAGCCTTTTCGTGCGCCATAAATAAGTATGAAGTTTTAAGGGCCTGCCACACTCCTCCCAATTCCATTCATCGATAAAAAGAAAATTATCAAAATCTCAATAACGGCAAAATGCTGTGAAATGAAACTTTGCACAAGTGTATGTTATTAATGTATCTTTATTTTACAGATGGTAAGACATATTAGAAAAGAAAAGAAAAAAAGCGAGATCTAAAAATTCCCTCAACTTCTATTTACATAAATTCACAAAAACTAAAGAACACAAAACATCATTTTAAATGCCCACATGAGTAATATGATACTGACAACAATTTATTGTGTCCTCATGATTTACTTATGTAAACTTTATGAGATATTAGTAAAAGTGTGTTTGACCTTCAATTTCCTGGTCGCGTAAACGGATGACAATCACTGATTTCTCTTTTAATAGTTGAACGTTTAATACAAAGTACACAACATTTTCTTGTCAGTATCATTGCGCTCACCAGGGAATTTAAAGTTATGTTCTGCATCGCCTAGTTTTTGTGAATTTATGTAAATAGAATTCAAGGAATTTTTAGGTCTAGCTTTGTTTCTTTACTTTTCTATTTTGTCTTACTGTATGCAAAATAAAGATACATTAGTAACCTTCATTTGTGCAAAGTTTCATTGAATGGCATTTTGTCATTACTGAGATTTGATGATTTTTATTTTATCGATGAATAGGATTGGGAGGACTGTGGCGATGCCTTAAACTGGATTAAAAGTTTGGTATGTAATAAGGGGATTACTTTGAGGAAATATGATGCGTGAAAAAAAATCTTTAAACGCCCGACTGTTCTGTTTCTTCTGTAATGTGTTCGTAATTACCACCGCGTTTGCAATTGTGTTTTTTTAAGTACAAGCCCCCGAAAAGAAGACCTATCACTAAACATACTCCAACAATAATAGCAATTATAACGTATACTATTCTAGATCCTGTCTTCGGCGGCGTTTTATCTGAAAAAAAAGAGGAAAAATATATTAAGGTCTTGACAAATTATATTGAAATGTATATTTGAAACTAAATAAATGTTAAAAATGTAAAATTAACACGCCTACAATGACAAATGTAAGGCATATTTATTTCAAGTCAGAAATAGAATGCACATTAAGGGCCGTCTACAGTGATCTTTGCACGTTAATCGATAAAAAAAATTATCAAAATCTCTCTAAAAGCAAATTGCCGTTTAATTCAACTTTGTACAAATACATGTTATGTAAAATCATAACAACACAACATATTGTTGTCATAATCATTATTCTCGTGTGAGCATTTAAAATATTGATTATGTTGTTTAGATTTTTGTGAATTTATGTAAATAGAATTTTAGAAAATGTTAGATTTAGCTATTTTTCTTTACTGTTTTTCTTTTCTTAACGTAGGTAAAATGAAGATACATTTACAAAGATTATTTGTTCAAAGTTTTAATATTTACATTCCTATTGATTTTTTCGTTTAAAAAAATTGGTTCATTTTGCATGAACCGCATGACCCGTAATGACGTAATGACGTAATGGCTGTTACTATTGACAAATCCCACGTATTACTCACGCTTTTCACTTAATACTAATTTTTGAAAGCGTTCGACTTAAGTTTATTTAAAGAAAAAAATGAATAAAATGTAAATATAAGGAATGATTCTAGCGCGCTTTATGGATTTGCCAGCTCTCGCGTGCACGTCCAATCTGCATGAACCGCACCAAAATAAGAATCATTCCTTAATTGAACTGCATTTACATTGATTTTGGTATTTTGATTTTTTTTACCGACGACAGTGCAATGACAACTAATGAAGGTCCTTCCACATGAACTCATTAACTTCATAAAATTCATATTATGAATAAGGATGAAAAAAGGGATAATTCTTAAATTTTAAATGTCAATATGCTCAAATTTACCAATAAATTCAAAATTCCCGCAGCGCGGGAAACCTTCTGGTGGTGCCGGATGATTCCCGGGATCGACATTGATCACCATTGCCATACCGTTGGTATTGTGGAGGTCTATGTGGCAGTGCAGGAACCACATTCCGGGATTATCCGAAATAAACCGAACAACAACATACCCTCCTGAAATGTTAAATTGTTTTGCACACTGTAGCGGAAGGTTTCGATAAATGAAAATTCATACATATTCCGTTAAATCGGAACATCCCGCCTTCTCCACAGGTGCTTGGAAGACGGACCCCGTATTCTCCAAACAGGCCGCCCCCCCCCCCCCAAGAAAAAAAAATAGGGTCTACACGGGGTCTATACTACATAAACTCATCTTTTTTGTTTTGTTTTGATAGATCGGGATCGATATCAGTCTATCCACACCGAATTTACTATCAAATACCAAGTTCTCTGAAAATTCGTGTTCCGACTATATAAGAGGCTATAAGGTTATTAACAAAACTTCCATTTCCGCCATTGGCGTCAAGCCCAAATGTAAACAAAGATTTAAAAATCGGCACATCTCAACAAATATTGCACTAACCTTAACAAATCTGGTATCCTTTGAAAAGTCATCTTCTCCTCTGTTGAATTCCGCCGAGCATTGGCTAGGAAATTTAGAACATAACATCCATTTTTTCATTTTTCCGATGCCATACTAAATATTATCGCCTCGGGACAGACTTTGGTTACAATGCAGGTATATGAGTGAATTCTGATTGGACGAGCGATAATGAAGTAGTAATTTTGATTGGACGAGTATTTAAAAATTTGATCGAACCGCTGCAAGAATATGTGACGCGATAGACTGCGGCTCGCTCGTCCAATCAGAATTCACGCATATCATTCTTTGTAACCAAACTTTGTCCCGAGGCGATAATTTTTAGTATGGCATCGGCAAAATGAAAAAATGGATGTTATGTTCTTAATTTCCTAGCCAGTGCTCGGCGGAATTCAACAGAGGAATAATTAAATTTTCCATCGATACCCGATTTGATAAGGTTAGTGCAATATTTGTTTCGATGCTGATTTTTAAAAACTGTGTTTACATTTTGGCTTGACAAAATAGGATCGGGGTTATTTACCTTTACCCACTTATATAGTCGGAACACGAATTTTCAGAGAACTTGGTATTTGATAGTAAATTCGGTGTGGATAGACTGATATCGATCCCGATCTATCAAAACAAAACAAAAAAGATGAGTTTATGTAGTATAGACCCCGTGTAGACCCTATTTATTATTTTTTTTTTTTTGGGGGGGGGGGGCGGCCTGTTTGGAGAATACGGGGTCCGTCTTCCAAGCACCTGTGGCCTTCTCCACCGGCTCTACGAAACAATGATACCGATCCTCATTTAACGATCATGTCATGGTAACGAGTGTGCTGAAAAAGGGGGAAAACGATGAACCAATCAAAATGAATGTTACAAACGGAAGTTTGTGGAGTATGAAGTGGAATCGAAATTTCGTGTTCAGTTTTACCCTCATTCTACCATCACAGTTCAGTTAGACTCGCAGCAAGCGCAGTATTACGTAATGCTGCAAATGGTCTTATTCTAATTAGACCGATACAATGTAGAATAATATAAAACATGAAATATTGCTCTTACAAATAAATCATCACGAACATCTATTTCATTCGTGACCGATTAAAAAGATTCGATTTATTTGTAGGTTTAGATCATACTCTGAACTTTGGAATTTGCAAAATGTACTTTTCGGCCTTATATAATCTGGAACTGTACCGACCTGATTTCAGTTAAGGGGAAACTAACATTGCAAATGGAAAAAACTGGCCAAGAATTTCAAAAAATGAATTCTGGAAAAAATACTCATTGTCACATAGATTTTAATGAAGAAATGTATTTATCTATGGATGTACTAATGTTTGCAAGCTCAGTTTAGTCTAATTCATGTTCTAATGGTCAAGCACATACTTAAACAAAAGAAAAACCGTTTGCACGAGAACTCTGAAATTCATGGGGCAATATACCAAAAACACTCATACCTGAAATAAGTATATGATGGTCTACAATCATTATTGCCAATTCGTCAAAATAATGTTAGGGTTTTCACAAAGAAAATAAATCACACGGATGCATACATATTCTGAGTTATGTGTTTTCAACAATTTCTTGTTCAGGGTCTTTCCAAGTTCGTTCCATCTAAGGCCATTATGAATGGATGTTGATTATTCATTGAACTTGAAAGTGGGATCACAGTCATAACTGAGTTTAATGAGTTTAATGTGTAAATTTCAACATTCACGGTGAGTTATGTTAGTCTATGATAACTACAAGAAAGTAAATCATACCGGTTGGGACTACAATAGTGTCCTTTAGGGCTGGTTCTTGATTGAGGTCAGGTATATTTCCTTGACTCCAAGAATCGTTACGCCACTTTGCATCGGAACAGAAGCCGAACCTATCCGTACACTCGATGTCAGTTGTTTCACTTATCAGTCTTCCGCTGTACATATCGTATATTCCTGCAATGAGCAATATTATATAGTTGGGCATGATATTTTCCAAAATAAGTGTTTCACTCTTGCCCGTTAGAGTCATTCGCTTATGATTTAATAACCGGTGTAAAACCTTAGGCGATGATCTCCCTAACGTTTTAAAACGAATAATGTTATTTTTATTTTTCTAATCTGCCAAATAAATCACTAATATAACTGATAATTAATTTATTTAAATTGAAAAAATGTTTCATTAAATTTACTCCCACCATGCGTATTTCGGGTAGCTAATAAAAACGCTGCGTGGATGTTTACTTACGCAAGGACGATGTTAAGACGACATTGCTCTGCAATATCTGACACATTACCTGGAAGCGACTTGGCGATAAGAGAAATTTCAACTGCATTTTCTAAAAAAAAAATGTTTCTTTTTGAACAACAGTTACCTGCAAATTGCTTACACTGCATCACATTGAATACGTACCTAGTCCCATTTTCATAACAAAGAACGACGTCCCGTGTAGATGTACCGGATGTGACCAACCGGAACCATTTCCGATGTTCATAAACGTCATCTGAATCAGTTTATTTCCCGGAACGTCGACTACATATGTACACTTACAGATCCCTAAACGTATGCAAGTAGCGTCATCACACCTGGTTGTCAGGGAGTTAAGCTGTGTCAGAAGCGGCGAGGGTGGAGATTCAAACTCTCTACCGTTCACAGACCCTGGGGTATAGGATGGGAAACCAGGAAAGCCGAAATTGAAGAAATATTCATTGTCTACTATGTTCCCAAGAACGGTAGTGGGGTCACGGTAGGGGTCCGTATTCTGTACTTCATTGAAGTTCATACAGCTCCGAGTACCTGTTCCAGCGTTACCGTACGGACAGTTAAACGTCAGACACCGAGCGTCCCTAGAACAGCTCTCTACTTCGTTGTTTGGTGGATTGGGGTTCGGACTTAAGGTGCTATCTATAGCCTCAATCACCGCCTCAGCGACGTGGAACCCGCCATGACTCCCGGGAGCTTCAAGCGTTTGCGCTACTAACAGATACTCTTTCCGATTATTTTGATTCTGAAAGATAACATTGAAATCGTATCGCTCTCCTGGATGTATAATTATGGACTGAACTGGTTGGTTTTTCAAGTTGTAGCAGTCGGAAGACCGCAAAGTAAGAACAGTTGGTCCTTGAATGTAAATTCGCATGGGATAAAGGGTCATTGCGCCAATAACCCGAAATCTGTAATATTGTCCAAACTTAACCTTAAACCTCTCAAGCGGAGCGCCGTTGTGGTAATTTGTGTTACCCCAGTAACGTCCTTTTCCGTTTATAAGCCCGGACTGAAATTCAAAGCGGCTGAATTTTGCCCCGTCTACAGAATAGGTCGTCGGTATTTTTTCTCCGGTCCCAAAGTTGTATTGTTCAGTTATCATTCGCAAGTAGGCTGTTTCCGAGTCCATCAGATGGTTCCAGTCCTGCAAAGCAATGACTATTTCACTAAATGGTTCCGTGTCCCGTTTGCGAACAATAAACGGTCCGTAAAGGCCCATGCTACGCTGGTCCCCGATATGCGCGTGATACATATTGGTTCCCGGAGGATAAGCATTAAAACGGTACGTAAATTTTTGTCCGGGCAATATCGGACATTGTGTCACGAACGCTACTCCATCCATCCACGGTGTGTTTCTCTGATGGATTCCGTGGAAATGAACAGTTATACTATCCGTGTGTAACGTATTAATAAAAGTGATCTCAATTTCCTGGTTTTCGTAGACCTCAACTCTTGGCCCTGGGAATGTTCCATTTATAGCAATAACCAGTCTGGAGCCAACTCCGTCGGTTGTTATTATTTGTCTCGCTAGCGTATCATTTATTCTCTGGCCGTAACGTCCGCTTGTTTTCAGGTAACCGTCGTCAGGCACAACCAAAAATCGTTCCTCGTGATGTACCATTGACAGCCGATGTTCAACTACGAACGTACATTTACAGCGTGCAACGCTCGACGGACAGATGCAATCCACGCCGCTCCTGGCAGCCGGCTGAACGTCAGGACGGCTGGTCGTTTGACATTCACAGACATTGATTTTTAGCGCTACAGCAATGCAAATCAGGACACCGTTCATCAAAGACACCATGAGTACGGAGTTGTATTTGTGCTGGAAACAAAGTAAAACATGTGTTTAAAACCTATGTCTCAAATACTATGAACTCATGTTACATGCAACAAATTATTCTGCTTAGCGTTTAAAATGATATGGCTTAATTTTTTTATTTTGAAATGAACCCGACATTCTAAGAAAACTCCTTCAAAATGTGTGCAATACACATCCAAAGTGCACAATTGCGTCCCCTTTAGTAAAAGTTTAGTTGGCCATTTAGTTAGACCGAAATTCTTATTGTTAATATCAGTATATCCTGAACAAATGAAATGAAATTCATCAATGTAACAGTGTTTACGAATTATAAGATGAAAATATCGTGTATAAGGGGTCTTCCACTTCTTAGATTGCATGTTCAGAGAAAAACATAAAAAAATTCTCTGTCAATCAAACGGTGCACAAATACATGTGAACTATTATATAAAAAGCACAAACATTTCATAAAATTTTATTGTCATCTAAACAAAAAAATAAAAAAACACAAAACACTAGATCTTTAAAAAGGACACATGTGATGTTTTATATATTGAATTGTTTTTTTTTATTGTAAAACGTTCAAACGTCATTCATTAATGTCAAATTTGTTAGACTTAAAAAAAGTCGCTTTTGGTTAGCAGGTGACCTGAATCTTCCCGACATTAACATGCACCATTTACCCGACATTAACATGCACTATCCCAGAAGCATTAACCAGCTTTTTCTTTCCAATATTCATAACATGTAGGTTTTATAGATGATTGACTTACCAACTAGAGAAGAAAACGACGTAGACTTATTTCTAACAAATCGACCCTCTCTTGTTCAGAGATGCAAACGCATTCCTTAACGATCATGATGTTGTACTTGCTCAAACTAAAGCCACCTGAGTAAAACTAACCAAACGGAAGATCCTACTCTGGAAGACTGCTGACACCGCCAACAAACATTAAAACCTTGACCCATACAAGACTACTGAACCATGACCGATCCTCATCATATTGCACAAAGACTATGCAGTGGAACTCTTCTCTTCGATGGCTCTGATATTCCAAGCCTCACTCAACAAGGCCCAAATACCTACAGACTGGAGAACGTTAATCCATTCCTTACATCAAGGCGACCGCAGCGACCCCGAAAACTATCGCCCTATATCGCTGACCTCTGTCTGCACAAACTGAATAAATATATTCTCCACAACTAAGTCACGTCACACTTAGAGAGGCACAACATTCTCAGTTACCAGCAACACGGCTGCAGGAAAGGGAGATCCAGCGAAACCCAGCTAATCCTCACCATCGAAGACTCGATGAATTACAGAGAATCGATTTTAGTCGCTAGTTTATAAAATTCAATTTTTTATACAATTGTCTAATGTCTCCGGCTATTTAGCGATATGTTTTCGTGCTTTAATCGTCTTTTAAAGTAATTGAAACATTGCAGTTGCTGGTATCGGAATAATAACGAATTATTTAAATTTATGTCATCGCAGAGGCACGCAGGTTGTTTGGCTTTTACACGAAGCGATGATGTTGGGGTTAGCACCACTGAAGGGAAGCCTCGATAGTTCAACACTGACATTTGGTAGAAATAATTATAAAACAAATTCAAGATCTGCTTGAATGTATGAACATGACCTCTATCTCTAAAATATTTTTCGTTGACTAACCAGACTAACAAAAAGTAATAAAACAAGTCTTATAGCAGTATGAAAATATTCTGAAATTATTTCAACCTTTACAGTGGTACACTATACAAGTCTATTGAAGACGCCTGATACCGATTCTTCCTGATAAATCCTGTCGGAGAAAGATCAGACCGATAAATCGATTCCACCTCAGCCTTCCTATTTTCATCACTGTTAAATATATTATCGTGTACATGTACTTCTGTTATTCTTTGCAATATGAACCGTTGATTGTAAATAAAGTTTGAAATAAATAATATTGTTATGTTACCGTATAGTGAATTAATTGCTATCACGACATTAAAGTCGCCCTGTCAAACTGAGCATCACGTGATTTTCTACTTACCGATTATCGAATATAATCGTTCTCAAGAAGAATAAAAATATTTCACTTTCGTTCTTGTAAAATATAATCAGACATGTATTGAAGCATTATAAAAATGGATTACCTGGTAGGAAATAACTCTCAACCCATGTACTCTTTAAATTCTTTTATATCTATTTAATCAATAATGTCTCTGATCGATTTGCATGTATTAGTAGTATTTATTATCATTCTTAAGCATTATAATTAACAATTTTACAACACAATGACGGTAAAGAATTTGAACGAAGGTCTTCATTATGATATTATCAATACTATAAGATCTTTATAGAATTGTAACTGCACTGCCTGTGAAGGTCAGCACCACCTGTTTTTGTAGATCAATATAAAAAAAGAGCCAACTGACAATACAACTGATAATCGGCAAGTAGACAGTCACGTTATACTATCGTCAAGTAGACAGTCACGCGATCACGTGATACTATCGTCAAGTAGACAATCACGTGATACTATCGGCAAGTAGTCAGTCAAGTGATACTATCGGCAAGTAGACAGTCACTAGATATACTATCGGCAAGTAGATAGTCACGTGGCACTATCGGCATGTAGACAGTCACGTGATACTGATGGCAAGTAGACAGTCACGTGATACTATGTGTATATAACACATAATATATATATATATATATATATATATATATATATAATATATATATATTCAAAGATTGAACCCAGTGATCAGTACCCGTCAAGAAAACACGGTATTATCAAATTTATCAAACTTTATGCTGATAAACTATATTTAAATTAACTTGTCTGTCACGTGACTGTCAAGTAATCGATACCGTACTATTACGAAATGGCGCTTATGACAGGATATTAACGAAACTGTACACAAAGAAGGTGATAAGTTCATTTTATACTTTTTTCTGAAATATTTGTAAAAAGGTCAAAAGAGTATCACACATAAATTATGTTGTTATAACCTTGCTCGCAAAATATCAATTGAAAGTGTTGACATTTGGCCTACTGAAACCGAAAGAAGACATGTTTTTTGCCAAGATTACACCAGCTAATGAGTTCACAGAAAAGGTAAATAATTTGTAGAGATTCGTAAAACATAAATTAAACTAAACTTAATGTTTTTGCGTTTTACCCATCAATACGCATTTACAATATCAGATGTGGAGTCAATGCGCTTGAGCTGGCTCAGAGAACTACAAATGTAGTATCACTGGCTCTCTTTTTCAGTATATCTCCTAAAAGAGAAAATGCCAATGTTTACAAGCCGTGTACATGATCAATACGCTTGCTTTGCACATAGGCAACTCGTGTGCAATGCAGCGAATCATAAACGACCTTGTACTTGTAATAAAAACTACATTCGGTTCATAAAAGGAACGAAATTCAATTAATTTAAGAACATGTAATACTAAGTTGTAAATCGATTTCTTTTATATTTTGTCGCACCATGACTGAATGGTGCTTATGACCTATGCAACTAGTGTAGATGTCTACACTTTTCCACATTTAGGCAGGGAAGTATCCATAATGCATCTAGAAAACAGTTTACATCCTTTACAGATCGCATATGTCTGCAATCCGATCGGGATCTACCATATCACTGTCGAAAAGCATTGTTGTCTCTAATGTGACAAATCGTATCAGATCGTATTTAAAGAATTAAAATTTGTGGTTATATTTACTTGAGCATGCTACAACAGAATAATGTTCTTATTACCAAACACACACTTAATCAAAAGGAATCATCTGATTAACAGTATAGAAGAGAAGAGAAAGGAATAGATATTGCCTCTCCTGGAGAGCGAACCCTTGTGTACGGCTACAGCGAGAAAGAGCGCCAAGCTATGCAATTTAAAAGAGGTTGACCGGATAACCCTGATTAATTTAATCGTCACTGTCTGAGATCAGTAACTGATTATTTTACTGGAAACATAGCAAGAAAATCAAAAAACCAAAAATTGATTTGGCTCTACGACAATTAGAAACATTTCTTAAACTTATTTCTTTATGTTTTCAGATCGATACATACAAAACAGTATTATTACAATCTTCACCTAGCGCTATATTCAAGGACAGAACGGCAAAAAGTATGCTTTAAGAAACTTTAGCTATTTATTAAAACCTTATTCGCGATCAATATGCTTTAAATATTATATTTAAAATGATGTATGTTTTCTTTGTGTTCTTTCTTTTTATAACTTTCAGTTCCTTTGTTAAAACAGATTTACGTCAACGAGTTTATGTACTTGTTTACCACGTTACAGCATGCTTGGTTTCAGCCTGCTAACGTTTACACCACTGGATGTTTGTTAAGGTGAAATGTACCTTTAAAAATATTTTCTAGAAAATAGTAAAATTTGATATCAAATGAAAGTTCATGATATTCCTGATACAAAATGGACATTGGTTTTGACAGTTATAAATCATATGGTTTTGACAGTTATAAATCATATCACTGTACATGACGTCGCAAACAAGAATACTTTTTTCAGAGATATATTCAATACAATTGTTCTTATAAACACCAATAATACAAATAAATTGATCAAATACAATAATTATATAATTGAAATTATCGCGTGTCGGAGGTAACAAGACATAAATGCTTAATAGGACGTCAATATGGCGATCACAAAATCAAACATTAATTCATTCGATGGCTTTCCAAGTTCCCATTTCATGTATTTAAATATCACAGAAGCGTTGTTGGTGCCATGTGGCGCTGTAAAATGTTTCCGCGTATATTAATCTCAGCCAATATAGATTTGGATATTGTTCAAACACAACAAATATAGACTTTTTTGCTGTTTGTGTTCTCTGTGATATACAGGTTTTATATTTTCGACCCCCAGACAAAATTCTATTCTGTTCAGTTAAATCTGTTATGAAAGTTGTGAATACCCCCTTTCAAATGATGAAGTTAACACAAGAGGTCATGGGGGTAAAAAAGCTATTTTTCTTTTTCATTTGTTCTGGTTTATTCGTGTTAATTATGGCATTTATTCGGCTGAATCAGTGTTACATGTTGAACCAGGCAAAAACACAATTCTTCTCTAACATCTGACCGGCCATGTGTTTTCCCTAAAATTCATTAAGATGTTCTATCCTAATTTTATCCTTTGTAATGTTAGCATTCCCTTAAATTTTATCAAATTATAAATCAGGTGTGTTATATTGTTGAAAAAAAATGGAATCTCATATGACTGAAAAACGAAATTCAGAAGGAAATAAGAGTAAAAATGGTATTGCTTCTACGTTGGAGCGAACACGCACCGTCACAGCGACAGCGCCTACCTCTGCAATACCGACGACGTAACCAATTGTGCTAACCGGGACATCCCAAAAAAGGTTGATACACTAAAACAATGAAGATGAAAAAAATCGATTGGATCAAAACTTATTAGCATTTATATACTGGTACCGCCTGAACACTATTCTATAATACTACAGATTGCGATTTCAATAGATTTTGACCCAGCGAGCGACCTCCGTAAATATTTGTTGCACTGCAACACTTCGAAAGACTCTTATCACTTTTTTGTCATGCGGCGACTGTTAGAACAGCCGCTCGAATCAAAAGACGCAGCGTTCTACTTCAAAAAAAGGTCACTGTCTTGTAACAGCTGCCCTGTACCAAATAGTGGATACCCTGTGGCAGTCCGCAAGATGGTGACCAGTTAAGAAACGAAAAGGTATGTGCTATTTTGTGTCCGATTGGTATACATATTGTAAGGTATAGACTGGTAAACTTGGATCATATAATGAAAAGGATTGTTGCTTGATAAAATGATTGCTTGCTTTATTGCCGGTGTGTCCGTTTGACCCTGTAATTGATAAAAATAAATGACCTTATTGGCTATTTCAAATTCGAAGCGAGAGCGACGACTGATTTCGGCTTTTTATTCTATGACAACTTTGTTGTTCTCGTAATATGTGATATCCCTTTGAAGCGCCTATAATTGCCTATCTTGTGGTATAACTATTAAACTGAACAATTATTTTGTTTTAAAGAAAATGCGATTCAAACAAATTTTTGTTTGTACCCTGTACCGCCCCTTGTATAATAAGAGGGTACCTTGTATAGCCGTTGGATTTGTGTCGAAAAAGGTACCATGTATGGTCTACTTTTCCATGAAAACAGCTACCCTGTAGAACTATGTATTACTGTTTTTAAAGTATTATTGTAGTCAGAACAAAATAAATATAATATGAATTATAATTGAATGCCTATCAAATCTGTAATGTTAATGTTTTAATATACTTACCTTATATACACAATGTGGTCGGTTGTTATTTTGTTCGATTAATCAGTTAAATCAAATGCACCCGTATAGCGTCTTAGTAATATAGATGCAACAATAAAATTCCACAGGAAATTAAACCTTTTAGAAAAAACTGCACGAAATACGATGTCCTGAAGTGTTGTGTTTACCAATAATGTTGATTGTTATGAGGCGAACATAACCAGTATAGTTGAAATTAATGAATCTTACAATTTACAGCATAATACTCTATCGCAGTCGGCAAGGGTGAAATCATAAATGATGTCACTGTCTTAGACCATTTGGTTCTGACGCCGTTACGGAGAATTTAAATGGCTTTGGTGCTGATTTTGAATTACAACTGACGGGGAAAAAAAGGCCTTTCATGGATATACAATTAAATTATAAACAGCGTGTATTTCCAAGATATGTTCATATGATGATTGAAATGATTTATACACCAAGTAACAACTGTACAGTAAAGTTCCTTTCTGCGTTGTCATAATGTTATAGCAGCCTATTTTCTAATAGTAGGTTTGGTATCCCAGTTCGTATCTTTCTAATACTATAATGCAGGTTTTTATATCAGATGTATCATGGTTTAATTAATATCCTGTTTTTGATAATCTGCGCTGAAGATTATAAAACAGATTTCAAACCAGTCGCCATTTCAGCCATTCAGATCCTTGAGATTTAAGAGCGGTCTCCATTCTCAGTTTTATAATCTTGAGGCCTGATATCATGGATATAGGATATAGTCAAACGTCAATGTTGTAAGTGAACCCCAAATCTTCGGAGATTTCACGTTATCATTGAAATTCTTACAATAAATGGATTTTATTCAAAAAAGTTCTGTTTGCATATTTTGAAGAAGAGCTCTGCCATGCGACGAAACCAGGGCCGGAGATTATAAAAATAAAACAAATGATCAGTCTTAAATCTAAAGCATCTGAATGACTGATGCTTGAGATTTGAGACTGGGCTCCAAAATCAGTTTTATGATCTTGGACCCAGGTTTTCAACGACCGAGTATAGAATCAAAAGTTGCATCTTGACACAAGCTACCCACACATCAAGTTTGGTGTCAAAAGTACACAGCTAATTCAAGTTATTTTGTTGAGTCTGAATTTCTATTTTTAGCAACAGTGTCATTCATAGGGATGGGTATCGCAGCTTAAAGCGTACCGCAAATATCGCGGTACGGGCCTGCCATATCACGATACGTACCGCGGTATTTTTTTGCGGTCTTACACATGCGTTCGAAGTTAACCATCGGTTAATGAAACGTAATTAACCAGTGTGAGTATTGTAGAACAGTTGTCACAGTTATCATCGAAACAAATTGGGGTTTTAATGGCTATATTTCAATAGCCCAAACATAGCACGACCCAAAGATTGCTGAACTTTCCGTTTAGGTTCAAGAGAAACAGTGCTTTCCACAAAGGGTCAACATTCAACCTTTTTATTTGAAGACGACAACATTGGATTGGTCTTCGCAAATGAGTTGTTAAATGTGTAGTTCCGCACGACCACTTGACCGTAAAACAACCAGCTACATTTTCCTATATTCTAAAAAAGTCTGAGAGGATTTGGACTTTTAAAGACAAAAATAATTCCAAACTGGAGCTTTTCCGTTTGGATCCTTACGATTCGCCCGACTTGTCTCCCAGTTACGATGCAATGGTAAATTTGGAAAAAAAAGTTATTACCGGTATTGCTGTACTATTCCGAGAACTGGTACATTCGCTGTTACAATTATTGACATTTAAATGTATGTAAAGCAAGAAAGAGCAATTTACGTATATAAAGTAATGTTCAACAGTTTTAATGATTTGGCTACAATTTTTGGACTTTAACGAATTTTCCTGAGCATACTGGTATTAGGAGACCATACCGATACAGCGTATCGCCAAGGACTCAAATCGCAATATACCGGTAATACCGCCCACCAGTAGTCATTCTCCTTTAGCAGTCCTGAGTAGTCTTCAAAAAACCTACCCACACACAAAATTTGGCGTGGGCCAAAGCAAACTCAAGTTATTGATTGTACACCGAATCAAGATAAAATATTAGTATGAACAAAAACACAACTTCAGCGTTGCCGGCTGCATATAGGAACGGCCAGTGGTAAAGATAACATTTATATATACTGAACAAAAATGTTTTGCAACCTTCTATATGTTTTGCATGGAAGGGAAATAAAAAAAATGGTACAATAACATATGTTTTATTAAATCCATAACAGAGACACAATGTAAACATAAGACACTTACCTAGCCTGGGGCTCAAGCATAGGCATATCAATGGCGTAAAACTTTTCACTAATTTGGGAATAAATCTGCTGATTTGTGAAAAAATTACAGCCTATATCCAATCATTTTCGTCATTCTTTTTCAATCATTATTGATAAAAGCTTCAATTTGCATAAAAGATATTATGCTGGGACAATAGTTCGTTCATATTAGGATGGTTTTGTATCACTTGTTAACTTTCGTTGTTTTTAACTGTTAAAAAATGCAAAAGTTGCAAAACATTTTTTGTTGAGTATATATACAATATGCCACGTAAAAATTGGTCATACAAAGAAAAAGAAATGAGTTCTACAGGGTAGCGGTTTTCATTGAAAAGTAGACCATATAGGGTACCTTTTTCGACACAAATCCAACGGCTATACAAGGTACTCTCTTATAATCCGAGGGGTGGTACAGGGTACCAACAACAATTTGTTTGAATCGCATTTTCTAAAAAACAAAATAATTGTTCAATTTAATAGTTATACCACAAGATAGGCAATTAGAGGCGCTTCAAAGGGATATCACATATTATGAGAACAATAAACTTGTAATAGAATAAAAAGCCGAAATCAGTCGTCGCTCTCGCTTCAAATTTGATAAAACCAATAAGGTCATTTATTTTTATCAATTGCAGGGTCAAACGGACACACCGGCAATAAAGCAAGCAATCATTTTATCAAGCAACAATCCTTTTCATTATATGATCCAAGTTTACCAGTCTATACCTTACAATATGTATACCAATCGGAAACAAAATAGCACATACCTTTTCGTTTCTTAACTGGTCGCCATCTTGCGGACTGCCACAGGGTACCCATTATTTTGTACAGGGCAGCTGTTACACGACAGTGAAGGTGTTGCTGTCAATCAAATTATTGTCGCTTGCACCGATGCAATAACAAAAGGTGTAGCTTTTAGTAAAGCAACCTTAAGGCGTGATTAACTTTGAACAGAGTTCTGTCAATTAAACTTTGCCGCTACTTCCCAAACGAAAATATCAGTCAGCGCGCCAAGCGTTTGATGTTTTGGCTGCAAGCCAAAGTCTCACTGAAATCGAAATCAGTAGTAGCTTCTACGCATCTGTCTTAATAAGGTTGATTTTGGCTGAATTGCGAAAAATGTAAAACAAGATGCGATGCAATGATATGAATAAACGCTCTCGCACTGAATTCTTGAACCCTCGCATCATGTTTTCGTGATCTCGCGTCATTTTTTTGCGATCTTACGTTCTCGTGATCTCGCCCAAGAGGAAGACAGGTCCTAATGTAACATCGTTGACGCCAGTCGAAAAACACGATCGCATGTCTGCAGAAAATTCTGCATTTTGTTCACCGGACGTTAAAAGATCCATAATTAATTATATAAATAATTTTTTCATTATTAATTATTCATTGAAAATTTGAAATTTAGGAATTAAAGAAAAGAATAACAATAATTTATACGTACATTATAAGCTTAGCTCTGATTCATTTCATTATGTTACAAAAATTCCACCGCCCCAATTTCCAAAACTTGCCTACGCCCCTGAAGTTTTAAAACTTCAACTTTAAATCAATATCTGAATTAACAGTAGTTATCACCTTTATCTATTCGTTTATCAGGTTAAAGCCTAGCAGTGCTTAGCTACAAACCTGCTGACGTTTTCAATACTGGATAACCTTTAATCAAAGGTAAGAAATAATCATGCTGTCAGTTTTTATTCAATTAAGTAAAAAAAGTGCTAAAAAACAAAGAATAATATTAATTTAATAAGAAATTTTAAAAGCAATATTATCATACAACTTTAATATCTATTATATTTGTGAACCTACCTGATATAAATGTTTAAGGTGGAACGCGACACTTTGCGAATTTTCGAATTTCTTTATGCAATTTGGTATGGTATTAATTGACGATGATTCCAGCATGAATCCACAAACCGTTTTTCGATTCATCAAATAGTTGTTTAGATATTTACCTTCAAACTTAGCTATCAACGGCAGTTTTCTGCAGTGACGTCATTGACGCTCGCCGAACACTTTTTCGGGGCTGGCTGAAAATTGGGGTTTCCAATTTCATTTATTCTTTCACAGATGAATTGGCGCTGAAAATACCTTTCCGGTGATTTAAGATTTAACATAATGTGACTAGTTTTGACAACGTTCTGTACCGTTAAACGCCGTTTTCGCGTTAAAAATGACGTCGAGTTTTGCCTTTTTCTGTCGACTTTTTCAAAACTGTAAAAAAATTCCCGAATTTAATTTTTGATTTTTTTGCTTAAAAAGTTTGAAAAAAGCAATTCCAATTAAATAAGCGAATAAAATTTGGGGGGTCACCGACTTCGTTATTGCGCCATTGTCGTTTTCAGCACCCCTCCCCCTTTTAAAAAACGTGTAAAGTAAAGTGACGTTTCTGTAAATTTATGACTCTTTATTCAAATTCTACAATATTACAGCAATTACAATGACTTATAGTAATTTAAGAAGAACAAAAATTAAGAAAACATATTTTTACACAATATGCGCTTCTTTAAGGGCAGGTAAATTCGCACGATAATTTCACAATTTCGGGAGTTTTACATTGTTAAGAAACGTTCCCTCTGGTGCTATTTTGTCTTACATAATGTTATACGATAATTTTTGCCAGTGGTGGGAACCACTGGCAATAAAATGACAATCCGAAAGCTCATACTTTTCAGCAGGTGCGCTCAAATATAAAAAGTCGCAGCACAGCTTTCGGTAGACGTCGGGAAAGAGTTCCAAAAGCATTTATAGAAACGAGAAAAATCAGTTGTAGACGATCATTTTAATTGATTGCTGATAAAGAAGGATCAGTTATGTTACTCAATAAAAGCAACAAAGGCGCACTTTTACCGATTAATTGATTAAATAAACTGCGTATGTGTTAGCCATTCACAATGACGTCAAATGGGGGTGTGTCAAATGGCGCATGTTCTGAACGCATATTCGTTGCAAGAACTTTGAAGTAATGTTCTGAACGCATACAGTTGTTCAGGCAGCAACGGATTTCAGGGTATAGCGGATAGCGTGTCCGTTTTCTTGCTCATTTCCATTTTATTTTATATTTAGAAAAATAAACAATTACCCCGTCATGAAGAGTGAACTATCCTCTTTACGTACATGTATATTGTCTGGATTTTGACTTTTGCATGGAGTGTATATAATACAACAAATGGAACGGGTAAACCGGTAGTTTATAACAACACGATGCTTTTACACAGTTAACAAAAAAAGAAAGACAAAGTTTCACAACAATAGCTGGTAAAGTATCATTTTTGGGGATTTGGTTTGTGTATAAATAAACCTTCTATCACAATCATAAAGCATTTGTTTACAATTCTTACAGTGTCAGCGAACAGAGGTATAAATTATTACCATGTGCTTCAGGTAGTAACGGATTGCGTACATGTACATACGGGAGGTCATCTCAAAGTAGACACGATCTGTCAAATTGCTGTCAAAGTTAGGTTTAAAAGGGAGATATGATATTTTGTAATGATAAATGTGTGTTAAAATGTAGATATGATACCTTGAGTAATTTATTAGTTTATTAATACTGATCCTGAGGCGGATCAAGATTGGGTTCTGTGGTGTTGCTCAAACTTCCTTTTGGGCACCAATATTTAATTTTCACATGGATTTTGGCCAGAAAGTTGTCAAAAAAAATGTAACTACCCTAAGACTGCTCCAAATAAACCTCTTTACGGAAAAATTGCACTGGACTATGTGCGATCAAAAATCATAGAATGTGATAAATAGATTTCTTTTCAGGGTTGGATGAAAGATTTCTAGAAAGGGGGTTCGTGCGGGCACTCTTAGGGAAGTTACATGATAATTTTTTTAACTTTTTGGCCAACATCTTCATGACAATTAATTTTTTCTGCCCCAAAGGGGGTTCAAGCTAAAGAGTCTGACTTAAGTCTCGGGTAAACAATAGATTACTCATTAGATAGTCGTTGACATTTGCCTTTTTTTAAAGCAGAATTTGTTAAATTTAAATGCATTTGTTTTTGTTTTTTTATTTTAGAACTGGTGGTTACACAATGGGCAGGCGAGAAGGAAGTGTAATGCACATAAAGAACCAGTAATTATTATAATATGTGAATGGTCAGGTTATGTGTTCTAAGTACATGACCTAGTCAGAGTAGTTTTCATTAACATTTAGCATTAAGTCTTTAGTGTGTTAGAAGAATGTTATCTTTATGTACACATAGCTCCAGTTAAAATTTTATTTTTTTATTTTACATGATCTCGTCAGAAGATCTTTATTACATGTACTCATTACTATTTCTCAGGTTAACATTTTTATAATGTTAATTCAAAGATATCTCAGTTTTTGCATATGTGTTGTTATATGTTGTTTTGTTATTGGCCACCATATTCAGTTATTTTATTATGATCATTATATAGGCAACTTTTATATGAAAACAAATTAACTAAATGTTTATACTGTTTATACTGTTTGATGTGATTATACTGTTAATTCCAATTAATTTCTCTGTGATTTGTTTGATTTTAAATGCCAATAATTTTTCTTAATAAAAAATTTAATGACCTATTGTGTTAGGATTGTGTTAGGATTTTCTTCTGTTACTGTTAACAAAATGTTTTGGGTTTAATTTAGATCAGAGGGGAAATTTTTTTATTTGATAAACCTTTGAATGTGTTTCAATACATGTTCATCAACAATACAAACAATACACAATGTTTGAGCTGGTTTGAGACGCCCCCAGGTGAGCTTCATTTACCTATCCCATACTGCCCGAAGCTATCCGCTACTGGCTAATTCGATCAGGTAATATAAACAAAGATTAGTGCGTGACAGATCTCGCATAATGTTTTAAACTGACCTGTTTTGAAGTGAGTACACTTTTCTCTGTCGGAAAATATCGATTTGTTTGTGAAATTTCCAATTTTAAAGACCTGTGCTGCGAATATCTGCTTAGCTTTCCGTTACTGCCTGAACAACTGTACTCGTTGCAAGAACTTTGAAGTAAATATACTTCTTTCTTTCTGCTTTATTTAAAAATATACTGTGTCGATAGTTTTACGGATTGTTACGTAACACGTATGGGGGGCACAGAATAAAACGCAGACGATATAGAAAATAGAAGGCTGCAGACAATATAGGCAAAGAAGGGCGTTGAAAAACGCAGACAACATAGATAATGAAGGAAACTAGAAAACGCAGACAACATAAAATAAATACAAAATGTTTTTGTTCTTTAAATTAATGATATTTGAAGCTGTAGAAAATAGAGAAAGAGCTTTTATTAATGATAAATTTAAGTGATATGCTAAATTAATCTAATAGTTTTCATGGTAATAATTACAATATTTTTTATGAATGATTTTAGTGTGTTCAAATAATGAATTAGTTTGATTGATCTTAGAACAAACAGCTTTTGTTGAAATTTAGCAACTTATTTATCAAAAAAGTAAACAAAAGAGAAGAAAATTGTAGTAAGGTAATAATTAACTGGTTATAATGACAGTCATTTTGATGATTGATTATGAATAAAAGTGTGATCAAATTATGATTAAGTTTGATTGATCTTGGGTATTGTTTAACTGAAATGTTTTGTGAAACAAGAAGTCTTGAAAAAAGCGAATTATTTTTTTAAAGAGGTAAATAACAATTGGGACAAAAATTATCAGTTCAAAATTGCAGTAAGATAAAAAGCAATGTTTGTTACAAAAATACTTCAAAGACAACATGAGTAAATTGGTAAGAATTTAACCATTTCATTTTGCATTTTATTCATTAAGTAATATTTATAATTTGGTTATGTAAGAAATGAATATTCCAGTTTAGTACAGATATTGTTTGTAACAAGCTCCATGACTTTATCTGTATTCCCCTTATAAATATAATTATGTAGATTAAAAGATTGACACTGATTTTTTTTATGTTCTGTTAAATATTTTTTCTTTTGAAATAAGTTATCCAGGTGGCGAAAATTCTATTAAATCATCGAATATTAGCTAAAATACATTGATAAAATTAATTAAATAAAATCGATGAAATCACGGACGATGTTATATTTTGAGTGTTTTAACAATTCATATCAAATGTATATTATAATAGATCTATATTATTAACGTTGAATTTTTACATAAACGAAATAGTAGTGGGTAATGCATGACCATGACAAGTTGTAATAATGGTAATTTGGTATTAATTAAGTATTAATGATATGATTTTCCAGAATAGGAACAAGATTATTTATGTAAAAAAGCACACAATTGCCTTACATTATGATATCAAATACTTTTAAATCAATTAGTAACAACATTTTGCAACTCTGTATAACAAAACTAGAATATAAAAAAACAACAAAAACAACATTATACTTAAAATATTTCTCACTATAAATTTTTTTGGCATTCAGTGTTTTTTTATGCCAAATATTTGGAGAAATTGGGCCCCATTCCCCCCTCAAAATAGTATATATTTTCCCCCCACATTCATAAAAAATTCCCCCTTTGCCGGAGTCTGTTAAGCACCGTTCGATAAAGAAGATGATAAATCTGAATTTTGGATATGTTTAATGGATACCCCGCTGATGGACAATACAGTGACAAGAATAATTGATAAATTTGCAGACAAAAAAAGACATTTTACTGTAGACCACTGACTTTCTTTGAATTAAAAGATCAGTGAATACTTTGTTATGTTGTGTTTGACAGGCTGCAAGTATCTTCCAAATATTCCCCTTTCCTTTGTTTGCGTCGAAAAAAAACACTGGCATTTGCTGTATAGTTAATTTTGGAAAATTATTCATTAAAGAACAGTAAAGTATTGAAATACTACAAGGCAAATTCTAGATTATCTTGATGGTGACAGCAATTAGGTTACCAATATAATCCATTGTTTATTCGCTAATTATCTCTGACACCATTGATCAGTATACTATTGATAGGGTCTAATGATTCTGGACAATGCAGACACTGGGGTATTGGCCTTTTGACACTGTAATGGGTATCCTACTAAACATAAGTAAAATATAAAATACAGTATATTCTGTAATTATTATTTTAGCTTATTCTCTTATCCGTTTGGCAAATTAGATAATATTGTTTCAAATTTTGATGGATTTTATTTGTATGCCAATGACAGAAATATTTTGCTTAATATTATTCCTAAAATGTCTATTTTCTAAAACACTTAAAACTACAAGATCTGCAGAATCTTTGATTTTGATCTAAACTTGCATATCCTCTGTGACATGATAATTAGAAGGGGGCTTGCATACTATACTTTCCAATTCGAACTGTTTATTTATCAGCTTGTGTCCCATGTCATTTTACCTAACTCCATTGGATAATCTATGACAGCTTAATCGGACAGTTGGGGTGTTGTCATTCAGTGTGGGAGGAGTCAAAACTATATGGATATTGTCTGAATTATTCAATTAGCACAAGTTAATTAGAAGACAGATATGCTTGAGAAATTCCTTTTTGTTAAAGCTTTAGCCATAAGAACGATATATCAGTCTAAATAAAACATTGTTTCTTAATATATGATAATAAATTCTAACTTTTCTTAAGAATTAAATATTTGGGTGTAATTTTATGTAGAATTAACATGCAGAACCAAAATACGTAGAGTAATCACAGTTTCGAAACATTATATTATATAGTTTTAACAAGAATGGAGAAATAAAATCATATACTGAAATATTATGTTCAATGTTCATTTTATCGATTCCACGTGATTTGTTCTTGTTGTGAAAAAAATGCAACAATCATAATTATAGTTAATCAATAATGATAATTATTTTGATTAATTTATTATCATGATATATGCATGTAAAAGTGCTGTTAATTAACTAAATTAAAGATTACAGATCGGCAATGTCTCAGGCAAAGTGAACTTAAAACTTAAAATCAATTTCTATTATTGTTCCAAGCTCCAAAAGCAATCAAACAGTGTAGATTGTGGCCTTTTTGGAATTGCATTTGCGACACATTTGTTAATCACGTTATTTAGGATAAAAAATTTCCAAAATAAAAAACAAACAACAAGTATGACTAAATTTCCATCTTTAGAAACTTTGGCGATTTCCAAAAAAAAAGTGCCACAGCAAGAGTGCCTCCACGTGGTGTGGCCTGAATGTAGCTGGACTTTTACATTTTAATATAAAGTGTTTGCAATGTTTTAATAATTATTTATATAAATTAATTAGTAGTAATAACGTAAAAGTACAGCTATAACAAAATACTCTCAAACAAGCATATGAAATAAATAATTAAATGTGCATGGCATTTCAGTGTTTAGAACAGAACAGAACAGATCTTTTATTTACACCCAAGTATGGTAACATACAATAAGGGCAATATAACACAGTATATTACATAATACAAAGAAAAGGTCTTCCGGTTGGTAAGAAAGCAATAGAAAGATGCAACGAAAGTTATACATGACTATTATCGACAAGTTACAGGGGGAGAGCATTTAAATATTTACGCTTTTTCTACATGAAGGTTTTTTTCTAATAGTAGGACGCTTGTTTTACGATCCAACAAAAAAACTAAAAATATTTATGAACAAAAATCATCCATTACTATGCAATAATTAAGTACCCTATAAATGTCCGATTTTCGATATCTTTACCTTTTTAGAAAACTATACCGAAGATCTACCAAATTTAATCATAATTTGATCACACTTTTATTCATAATCAATCATCACAAGATTGTCATTATTACCAGTTAATTATTACCTTACTACATAAATTTTCTTCCCTTTTTGTTTACTTCTTTGATAAATAAGTTGCTAAATTTCAACAAAAGCTGTTTGTTCTAACATCAATCAAACTAATTCATAATGTGATCACACTAAAATCATTCATAAAAAAATTGTCATTATTACCATTTGAGTTAATTATTACCTTACCCTAGTGAATGAAAACTATTAGATTAATTTAACATAATCACTTAAATTTATCAATAATAAAAGCCTTTTCTCTATTTTCTAGCTTCAAATATTATTAATTTAAACAACAAAAACATTTTGTATTTATTTTATGTTGTCTGCGTTTTCTAGTTTCCTTCATTGTCTATATTGTCTGCGTTTTTCACATCCCTTCTTTGTTTATATTGTCTGCAACCTTCTATATTCTATATTGTCTGCGTTTTATACCGACCCCGTACGGGGTTTAGCCCAAACTACACACAACTGCAGTGACCTCCCTTCGATTGTGTTTCCCCAAAGTATTGAACAATGTCAACGGCGAAGATTTTACTTGAACAAATAGCCAATGTTTTGTGCGTATTTAAATTGAGACACCCACGAAAATGATGCAAAATGTGTTTTTTTCGGAAGTGGAACTAACATGGGAGATATTTCGTGAAATCCTGAACGGATTAATCATTACAAATAAACAAAGGCATTGACAACAAAAATTTGATTACAGTGTAATTTCAGAAAGGACAAGACATTTCTTTTAACTGTTTCAACTGTATCCCAAAAATTGTGTGTGTGTGTGTGTGCAGTCATTGTATGCAAAAATATGCAATCATCTTTACTTACAAAGTTTTCATATTGTGCATTTAATGATTTGTATTAAACCAGCTGCTTGAGAACACATCTACATGTAGTTATTGTTTACATTTTCTCAGTGATGATTGGGTGCATAGAATCACCGAAAAAAACCAAAAAACACCGAATAAGACCGAATAAGACCGAAAAAGGGACCGAAAACCACTTTATAAATCAAATTAAATGTATAATTAATGTATAAATGTAAATTATAATTCTTAAAATGAATGATTTTTTAAGATTTTATGAAAATTAGACCGAATAAGGCCAAATCAGGGACCGAAAACAATATAGATTGACCGAAAACCACTTCTTTATGTATCATTAAAATATAAATTCCAAATTAAATCATTTAAGTTCATGATTTTAAAAGAATCTTATGAAATAAATGATTAAATATCGATCATTTAGACCAAATAAGACCAAAGGATGGACCGAAAACAACTCGTTTATCAAAAGGCAATGACCGGAACAGGGACCGAAAACCACTATATGATGACCGAAAAGCACTTCTTAAACAAAACTCAGTGTAAAATTAGATAAATGTATCCCAAATGTTATCATTAAAATGAAAGGTTCTTATGAAATAATGGTCAAATACCGTCCATTAAGACTAAAAGATGGACCGAAAACAACTTCTTAATCGAAAGTCAATGACCAGAGAGGGACCGAAAACCACTAATAGTCGACCGAAAAGCACTTCTTAAACAAAACTAAATGTATAAATAAGATATAAATTTCAAATTTAATCATTTAAATTCATGATGTTAAAAGGATCTTATGAAAATAAAAGATTAAATATCGATCATTAAGACCAAAGGATGGACCGAAAACAACTCCTTTATCAAAAGGCAATGACCAGAACAGGGACCGAAAACAACTTCATTACATTAATTGGTATGCAATCTGCGAATAACACCAAGCTCTGTCATTTGTTAACATGTGAACACTTTTCAAACATTATGGATGCCACACATCGCAAACATTAATTTTGTTTAACTCAAAGCCATTGAGATTTTTTATAAGAAGCACTTTGTGTAATTAGTGTCACAAAAGCTGAAAAACAGTATAAATATACTGTTAAATCTACATTTGATACATTCGCTATCATGAATTCTCCAGTTAAAATAGCCTTATTTGGTGACAGTTATGTGGAAAGATTAGCGCGATATTGCAAATATGATTTGAAGGTATGAAATAGATAATATTTAAGTTACTGGAACTTTATAATATATACATATCAAATGCACTTTTCAGTTTATTTAATTAATACATCTAGGCGTTATATTATACATATTCATTATTTATTAAGCATAATGTACTTATACTTACAGGTTCCTTGCACAGTGCGTTTCTGCGGCCAAGGTGGAATGACTGCGGAGAATAATAGCTGGGAGAAATTCGAAGAAGTGTTACGATTCCAACCCGATTATGTCATCCTCACCATAGGCGGAAACGACATAAAATCCAGATCAAATCCCAACGAAATAGCACGCTATATTCGGGAAATTCTCATCACTGTACCAACATGGTGTAAAGAGAGTTTTCTTCACAGAAATCTGCGACAGAGGGATCTTCAAGAGAGATCCGCACTTGACAAGAAAGATATTTAATAAACAAAGAAGAATACTTAATGAACTTGTAGCTGAAATGAATGTTGGAATAATCGACATCGGTGCCAGACTTTCAAGAGATTACTGTGGTGATAAAGTTCATTTCAACGACGACGGCCATAAGAAGTTTTTCTTCAGTATCAGGAGGGCTATACTTTCTTTGAAAAAATAATACCGTTTTTGGAGTTGCACCCGCAGACGTGTTCCACACTCCACACACTCAAAATCAATATTATTTGTAACAGCTTCTACAACATCAGCATTCTGTGGAATTGACTTAATGTCTATCGGAGTGCACTTATACATTCCCTTTAAATTTTGATTTTCAATTTTGTTTGCCGAAATTCGGTCACACTTGTTGGCTTGGCCATCATGGACCACATTATAGTGACCTTGGCTGGTCCGTCTTTAACGCCTCGCCCTATTACCTGCCGAGTCATTGGCTCGGAAGAATACTCAGAGTGAAGTTGCGGTGGGTAATACGATTTGATAGGTTCCCCGATAACAGTACTCAAAGCATATATGTGGGCCAATTCCGAAAAAGAGTTCAATTTCACAGTGTCCAATACTTATGTGTTGAAGTCACTACTAACTATTCTAGAGTCACCTAAATAACTATTTCTTTTATTGTCAGCACAGTAATGTCTTTCATTTAAAATCAATTCCAATAATGTTTTTAACCTAAGTAATTTATTATGATCCTCCGTCCCTGTAATTGACTTGGAAATAGACCTATACAGACAATTGCCGTCACCAACGACCTTCAGTGGCTGATACTGGGAAAGCATCACTGGATGATACATAGATAAAATGTTCGATGCCACAAAATCTACATCGTTCTGGACAATAGAGAAGGCTAGTCTTGGTATTATAACATCGTGTGTCTCCAAAAGTTTTTGTTCAGATCTGGCAGCAGTGAGGATAATATTTGTCTTTTTGGTGTCAATTGCAGATTGCATTCTGTAAATTTAATAATGAATTTTTTTAATCGTAATATCCATTTAATTCATTTCCTCGCATGGTTACAGCATGATTAATTGTCATATTATAATGCAACAAAAAACAACTACTGTAAATGCTACAATCACATTGATTTTAATCATTCCTAATAAATTGATCACTTTCGTTTTAGATTATATCGTACAAAATAAAACATTAAATGATGAAATTTGATTTATCAATTAAATGCTATTATGTCAACATAATAAATTTTTTAAATCAAGATAAAATAAATTACGAATTTCACTGCTGTTTATTAAGGCTAAGTATGCGCCAGTTAAATGACACGCTTACCGATAAGGACCACTAATCCCCAATAAACTGGGTGACAATAAACAGCTTGTCATTAAATAGCGACTGGTGAAGGCACTGCCATGATTAGACATTAATTATGGAATGACTACATATTTAAGATGTTGGCACTAAATTTTGTTAATTTTATACCTAATATAAATAGATCACAATATATTGTAATTTTTTATTTACAACATCGCATAACTATGCATGATTTTTATTAATTGATATATTTATAAATATAATTAAATAAATAAGAAACGCATTAATTTAAACGCGACCTATGTATCGTGTTTAAAGTAGCTGTGTTTCTTATTTATTTATTTATTTATTTATTTATACATCACCCTTAATCAAATAATTATGCGATTCTCTTCTTAAACTAATTAACTTACCTTGATAGGGCACCTTCAGCATCATAATCCTCTCCTTTAAAAGAACAACACTTGCACAGATATTTAAGCGATTTTCCAGACCATGATTTTAATTCATTAGAACTTAAATTTGCACATTTGGCGTGTACCCAATTCCTACAATTATTACATTCAATCACATTTTGAGAGCATTTTTTTGTGCATATCGCACAAGGAAAATCGTACTGAAGAAACTCCACGATCCTCTGCATTAGGAGAGTGAAGATGATATGAAAATTCTCGGCTTAAATAATATGTAAGATACTAATTATAAAATTGTGATGATAAATTTTATCGACTCAACATTTGAAATGTGCCGATGAGCAAAGACATTGCCGGTCAAACAAAGGCTATCAAAGACACGCGGATTCTTTAGATCGTGTAAATCTTTTAATTATAATTGGAGGTGAAAAACAAATCAAAGACAAGCGATTTCTTTAGAACTTGCTATTCTTTTCAATTGTTGTTAGAGCTGAGTAGATAATGAAAGCGCATCTGTTCATTCATTCTGATTATCGAACAATGCAAGATTACCAGTTGCATTTATTGTTTTTTCTTTCTATTTGCAAACGATTTGCTTTAATTAAATGATCTCGCAATACAATCATTTTCAACAAAAACAAAATTTCATCTTTATTTTTCCAGTAGTTACTATAATTTCTAAATTATAAAACGATATACCTTAAATGAAATAAATTTATAAAATAAAATATTTATTAGTACATAAAATATAAATATGACAAATAAAATATTAAACAGTTTAATCTCAGTCTGGTCTTCTTTGGCACGATTGGTCTTCCCTTTAAGGCTTCATTCTGAAAATAAAAACAAAATATTTAAAATTAAATTATAAAATCATATCTATTTTATAGATTGACATTATTTAAGATGTGGTTTTCGGTCCCTGTTCTGGTCATTGACTTTTGATTAAGATGTTGTTTTCGGTCCCTTTTTTGGTCTTATTCTGTCTTAATGATCGGTATTTAACCATTTAATTTCAAAACATTCTTATAAAATAATTCATTTTAATGATTAGTTTGTGATATAAGTCTTATTTATACATTGAGTTTTGTTTAAGAAGTGCTTTTCGGTCGACAAATAGTGGTTTTCGGTCCCTGTTCTGGTCATTGACTTTTGATTAAGATGTTGTTTTCGGTCCATCTTTTGGTCTTAATGGACGGTATCTGACCATTTATTTCATAAGAACCTTTCATTTTAATGATAATATTTAGGATACATATATCTAATTTAACACTGAGTTTTGTTTAAGAATTGCTTTTCGGTCAACATATAGTGGTTTTCGGTCCCTGTTCTGGTCATTGCCTTTTGATAAACGAGTTGTTTTCGGTCCATCCTTTGGTCTTATTTGGTCTTAATGATCGATATTTCATCATTTATTTTCATAAGATCCTTTACAATCATGAATTTAATTGATTAAATTTGGAATTTATTACTTAATGATACATTAAGAAGTGGTTTTCGGTCGACCTATATTGTTTTCGGTCCCTGATTTGGCCTTATTCGGTCTAATTTTCATAAAATCTTTAATAAGTATTTCAGTTTAACAATTATGATTTACATTTATACATAAATTATACATTTAATTTGATTTATAAAGTGGTTTTCGGTCCCTTTTTTGGTCTTATTCGGTCTTTTTCGGTCTTATTCGGTCTTTTTCGGTTTTTCGGTCTTTTTCGGTGATTCTATGCACCGGTGATGATTTAAAGGTAGACACCTCGACTGTTTCACACCGGCAGTTACACCATCTTAACAAGGTAAATAGTTCTTGTTGTTTCTTACAAGATTAGATGAAATTGAAACTTTAACTTCCAAGTCTCAATGATATAAGGACAATATGGCCCCTTGTTATAGCCCAGATTGATGAACTTAACGGCCCAGGACATGCAGACTGTACGGTCCAGATTTAAAGACAATATTCCCAGGAGTTAAAGACCATACGGCCAAGCTTTGAGACCATATGGTAGCGATGCCAAAGCGTCCAGCGTGATTTCCCTTGGTTCATCTCATGAATATTCATATTTGCAAAATTCTGACCCAGACATCTGGTACCTTTTATTACGCGCTGGTAGACTATTAAAACGTATGAAACGGGCAGAAAAATTCCTAAAATAGACTAGAGGGATGATGGAATTATACGGGCACTTTGAAGAGCATGCTGGATATTCAGTAAGTGTGCGGAAAACCATCGAGTGAAAATTAGGTTATATTGTTTTTTTTAATATTCCGACCGATTGTGGTAGGTTTGGTGGATTGTACTTCAAGATCAATCATTTTAAAGCATTATTCTTGTAATTTTGGGTTAGTAATCTACCGGAATCATGTCGATATTGATTGAAGAAAAGACCGACTATAATTCAGGAACGATAATCAGATGTGCGGAGAAAGTTATCTCGACACCGTTACATAAATAATGAAAATGGCGGCGCCCATAAAAAATCGATCTTCTCAGCTAAAATCGAGTAAAATACAATGTAAAGTGAATAATAATGTATGACATTGTTATAATTTTGCATTTTTATTGATATCCACTGATGAACCTGACTTCTGAAATACGAATTTTATAAAATAATAAATACAAATGAGCAAATCCGGAACGGATCATCATCGATCAGTGCTGTTTCAAAAAAAATGGCTGGAAAAGTTAAAAAATAGTGAAAAATTAAAGTTCGTTCAAATTCCAAACTTGTTATTCTGAATTTTTTGCTTATTGAAACTGCGTACAAAACTTAAAGATTTTTGAAATCAGTCAACTGGTTGCCGAGATATTGTCATTTGAAAAATGGCAAGTGAAGTGAAAAAAATGTAAAGAATTTAAGTTCATAAAAAGTCCAAACTGGTTGGTCCATATGTTTGTACAGTCATTACAGTGATCAAAATCAATCAAGTTATACCCATATGTGGCAGAATAAAAATTTTATGGAGCTTTATTGACCTATATTAAAAAAATCAAAGAATTTTAATTTATGTGCTTAAAATACAAGTATAACTGTTTCTTATTATTCAAATGTGTATTTCTGTTAAAATACATGTTGAAGAATCAAATATAAGTGGTTTAGAACTTGTGGCATCGCATAAAGATAAATAATTCATAATGTTAAAAAAGTGTGTCACACTCCTGACAACCACGTAAGTGCAGTGTTCTCAAAAATGTTTCACTAAGGCCATTCCTTTTTGTCACAATTTAACATAACATGACATAGACTTCTAGGAAAAAACATGCTCTTGTTTTCATGTAAAGGATATGTTGACAGAATATTGCAATATGTGCATAATGTCAAACTCCTGACAAATTTAGCTGACATTCCCTGAAGGGAGCTGCTGACAAATATAATTTCAATAGAGGTGATAATATTATAATTATTGCTTCTAGAAACATGAAACTAAATGATACACAAAACATTTCTTATGTACTATTAATCTTAAAAGTCCTAAACATTTATAAAGCAAAGAGATATTGATTTTCTTGAGGTATTTTCAAATCTACCACCCTTGACTTAATAGCATATATTTTGATTACATTAAGTATAATATGCTTAATTTTATCATTATTTGATGCCTAATAAATGCATCTTTAACTAAAACAACACTAAAACTTGTCTTTACTCAAGCTTTTTGTAAAATAATGGTATGAACAAATGTGATTTTGAAAAGTGTCACACTTTTTTGTCACACTCCTGACATTTTTTGCCCTTTATTTTAGAATATTTTTTTAACGGATGGTACTATTTTGATGAAACTTTACAAATCTTTAAAGGGCATGATAAGACACCTCTGAAAAGTAGGAAAATGGAATTAGCTGTTTGTTGTACATTTTTATAACAGGAAAACCCAAACCAGCCATTTTTTTAAACAGCCCATCAGTATCATGATCATGATGATTCCTTGATTGACATCAATTAGTTGACATTAGTGATCATATAATTTTAATAATTTCAATCTGCAGCCTTGATATGTTTTAATATATAACATAAATAATTATTGTATAAATAATTGTGTAATAAGCAAAGGCTTAGGATGTTAAACCATGTGGTTGTTGTTGTTGTTTATGATGATAATGAAGTTGTTATCCATAGCTATGTATTTAATATGCTTATATTGAAGTTGTCTTACCATTACACACATCCACCATAAAAGAAAAACACAGCTATAACAAAATTAAATTATGTTTTGTACACTGTCATTTGTATATATTTTTTTCCTACTTTTTTCCGGATATTTGTGTTAATACATGATAATAACCATGTATCTGACATCAACCTATCATATAAAATAGTAAAATGTTGCTGTAATTCAGTGTGTTATTGTATATACTAAAAGAAAATGCCAAATGAGTTTCATTTTTTTAATGAAAAGGCAAAAAAAACAAGATTGGGTTGATTTTTTAAACATTTTTAACTTAAGGATTTTTGATGACGTTGACGGGGGGTGTACAAAAACAGCTATAACTCCACTATGGTTTGAGTTTTTAAAATTATTTTTGCACTTTTAAAATCAGAAAACATATAAGATAACTGAAAACAAGTTGGTTTTGTTATAAAAAGATTTTATAATCAAAGGACTGGAGGTACTGATGGGTCGGCCATCAAAACACAGTTGAAAAGCGATGGATCTTTGGCAAAGAGTTTGTGTTTGATTAAGTTGGACCAGAAACAAACTTTCGTCTCAAGAACGGGGACCAATTTACTTTATGACCTCTGAGACATAGATCTTCGACCCCAAAACAATTAAGGTCCAATTAACGAGTCAAGGCAAATACTGTTATCAAGTTTGCAGACGCAGTGACATGGAAAGCAAACCTGGTGGAAGGACAATATGTCTAAAGATATAATTAGAATATGATTGGACTTGTAGACGATAATATGAAATAAGACAAAGCCTCTCTCGGAACTGACCAATCAAAATTAAGTGAAGGATATCATACTACATCTATAGGTCATATGGTCAACAGTGAAACAAAGCTGGTCACAGTCCTCAGACACTACACTTATTTAAAGGTTTTACTCCTTTCGTCCTTGCATTTTGCATTTAGACAGACTTTTTAATTTTTCATTTTATCAATGAGAGTTCAATGACAAATGAAATATTACCTTAATGGCGTGAATACTTTTGTAAAGTTTGGAAGAATAATGTGAGCAGTTGTTTGCAAGCACAGTATCAATAGACAGCACCTAAAATTCTGAGTTGAGATACGGTGACACATATGACAGAACTAGATGGGTTTTCAGATGAACTCTTGTGTCACCCTCTGGTACAATGTCGGAAATAATGCAAGTTCAAAAAGTGTCATAACTCAACCAAATGTAACCTTTACCTTAAGAATTTGGCATCATCATAAGCGTGTTGTCATAAGTAATATAATTTGAAAGTTCCATGAAGAAATATTGAGGAATGGCAAAGTTATAGTCAACGTTAAGTTTTCATGTCAAAATCAAAGTACAAAAAGGGGCATTACTCCATCAAATGTGATCTTGACCTAAAGCATTTGGCATCATCATGAGCCTGTGGTCATAAGCAATATAATTTAAAAGTTTCATGAAGAAATATTACGACAAGGCAAAGTTATAGCCAACGTTAGGTTTTCGTGACGGACGGACGCTCCCACAGATGGGCATTTGTTGGGTATTTCTTTTGTTTAAAACTACCCAACAAGCGAAAAACTACCCAATAAGAGACTAACGGAATGAATGGAAAGTTCTCACAGATGGGCATTTGTTGGGTATTTTGGTACCCAACAAGTGCCCATCGGTGGGCCCGGATGGACCGAAGGACGGACGGACAGAGCGATCCCTATGAATCGCCATTTCTTCGAAAGGGCGACACAAAAAGTAGCTAAGCTTGTCATTGTCTTTTAATATTCAAACTTGAAATCAACAAACAGAATTGGGTCACATGATTTAAAATAATACTCCAAGTGACACTATAGCTTTTTTTCAATAGTTTTATTATTCAGCAAATAATGTTCAAGCACACAATTACACTGATGCTTTTTTGTCAACTGATGCTTTTTCAATGTGGTGCACATTCTAACGTTTTGTTATATTTCATATAAATTGTCTCATTTCGCACCCACTATTTGTATCGACATTTGTGATTTTTTTATTCTTGTCCATTACAAAAGCTGCATGTTCCATTGCAGGAATTAGTGGCAATATAAAGGCTGTATGCTCCGTCAGACAGTCATAGACAGAATGTCAAACTGGTCTCCTCACAGCATTCCATGTGAAGCTGTTATCCTGAAATATTAATTTCAACAAATTACCTATTTATATTGAAGTTCAAGCATAATTTATGGTCTGTGCTTTTTTTAATTTATTTGTCGAAATTAGAAACTGATAAATATTTGACAATAAATTAGTTTTGTCCAATAATATTTATTTTCTTGCACTGACTTGGGTTCTCATTTTTGTTCATTGGTTATGGTGTATGTTTTGAAACTGACCATATTTTTCTCATTTCTTATGATGAACCTTAACTTCTTGGAGACGCCTTAATCATATAGACATTTGACCCAGGCAATAACCTTTTGACTTTTGAAAATTAAAAAAAAAATATAAAAAATCATTCTGACCCTTGCGATTTTACCTGAAGTGTCTTTGTTTTCCTTAAATTAAGGGTAATTTTGGTTATTAATTGCCAGAATCTACCAAAAAGTTACACTAGATGGGTGTTCACTTGTGTCTCCCTGGGAGTTATGTCAGGTTAAAAATTCAAGAACAAGAGGGGGAATAACCCCATCTTGACATAAAGAACTTGAAGTCATGATGAATGTGTTGTCATGAGCAATATAATTTGAAAGTTTGATGTAGAAATATTAAGAAAAGGCAAAGTTATAGTCAACATTAAGTTTTTCTGTTAAAATAAAAGTACAGAAAGGGATTAACTCCATCAAATGTGACCTTGACCTGAAAATTTCCATCAGCTCAAGCATGCTGTCACAAACAATATAATTCTGGTGTCTGATCTGGATTGATTGGAATCTACACTGTTTGCATATTTGTAAGAAATAGCCTCGTGAATCTTATTATGAACCATGTAGATCCTTTTAAGACTGCACAGATATGCCTGCTGATCTGGATATACATTGGTCACTCATGTCATGTATTAATGGAAGAAAGGGTCAAAAACAACACAGTAACTTTTTTTATAGGTTGATTAATTTCTTGTGAACTGAGGTGTTCCAAGTCTTCACATACATACAAACACAATTTTATGTTTTCTAGTTACAAGATACAAATACCAACATTTACAGATAGATCAAGTGTCTCTCTATCATACAGTCATGCAACTCTAATACATGGAAATAAAAAAATGCAAACCTTGTCTCCATATTTTACAGAAACATTCATATTCTGCTCCCTAGTTTTCTACCAATTTTGCAAACGTTTCAAGTACACAGCTTTTACTAGAATGATGGTACACATGGCTGAAAATAAATGTTGTATTTTAAATCTTAACAAATAACCCAAGTCAATTTCACTGTACTTTTTGTTGCTTATGAAGATGTACATAAATAGCTGTTGCAGTTAAACAGTTAACAGATTACACTGTTGTCATAATTTGTTTTTAAGGTAATTTTTTTATAAATATCACACAAAAGAGGTTTTTCTGATGTAAGCTTTGTGCCATCTTCAATTCCTATAGGCTCCTACACTATTTATCCCATTTAACCTTTTACTCCATGTATATGCCTTTATGGCATGGGTGATCAGTGTAGATCTAGATCAGCCGACACATCCATACTGCCTGATTTGGATCTAAACTGTTAGCTTTTTTATTCAATAGGTTATTTCTGACCACAATGTGACCAGTGCAGATCCAGATCAGATCTGCCATCTGATCTGTATCTCTACACTGGTTGCACAGGCATGAAAATGTGTATATATGTAGTAAAGGGTTAATTATTACAACTAGAATTATCTCTGAAAGTGATTAAATACCCCCACATGTATGCTTGATAATTGAACTGGGAATGCCTCGAATCAATGGCATAATGTGCCCCACTTTCAATCCAAAGTGTCGTCTTCACAGTAGCCACATATTCAGCAAGTTTCATCACAATATCTCATTCCTTCTAAATTTATTGAGCAGAAATGGTTTAAATATGTTAGTAACAGTGGCCTTTATCTAACTTTTATCTAAGAACTGTGTGCCAAACATTGTTTATGAGAAATCATCCAGAAACCATTTTCTATTTTTAGTAACAGTGACCTTGACCCCATCAGGCCCAGTTTCAATACCAAGTTTCGTCTTCACAGACACTACCTATATAGCAATTTTCATCACAATATCTCATTCTGAACCAAAGTTATTGAGCATACAGTTTATTTTCTATTTTTAGTAACAGTGACCTTGACCCCACAGGCCTTGAATCCCAAAAGTCATCTTCACAAAAACCATCAATACACCAAATTTCATTTAAGAATCTCATTCCAAGCTATAGTTACTGAGTGGAAACGAAGTTTTGAAGTTTAAATAACAGTGACCTTGACCTTGAACCCACAGGCCCCAAAGTCAAACCTAATCTTTATCTTGTTATGTTACATCTGTGTCCCAAAAAATAATTAAATCTATGAAGTATTTCATGAGTTATAGTCCAGAAACAATTTTTCTTTTTTAAGTTACAGTGACCTTGACACTGACCCCTCAGGCCCCAAAGTCGAACTCGACCTGTATCTTCTGATATAACATACATGTACCAAAAAGGATTTAATCTGTGAAGTTTTTCATGAGTTATTATCTGGAAACCCTTTTTCTATTTTTAGTAATACTGACCTTGACATTGACCCCACCAGCCCCAAAGTCGAACTTGACCTGTATCTTCTGATGTTACATCTATTTACCAAACAAGGATTAAATCTGTGAAGTGTTTCATGAGTTATCATCCGGAAACCATTTTTCTATTTTTAGTAACAGTGACCTTGACACTGATCCCACCAGCCCCAAAATCGAACTTGACCTGTATCTTATGACGATATACCTGTGTACCAAAAATTATTTAATTCTGTCAAGCCTTTCATGAGTTATCATCTGGAAACGAAGAATCCGACCGACAGACCGACCGACCGACCGACCGACAAGCTCACTCCTATATACCCCCTCAAACTTCGTTTGTGGGGGTATAATAACACACTTGCATTTTGATACTCCATTTAACTCGAAGGATACACCTTTTAACACATGATCAACTATTGTAGATCTAGGTGCTGACACATCTTCTTTAGTTTAAATGTATCTAATGAACAGAGTAGATACAGATCAGACCACAAAAATGTCTGATGTGCAAGCTGATCTGGAGCTACATCGGTGCTATCTCTATCTGATCTGGATTTACACTGGTTGCCCATGTGGTGAAATGACGTGTAAATGGAGTAAAGGGTTAAGTTATTAACCGTGAAAACAGAAACAGCATTGGATTTTTGAGACACATTCATATGAGATTACCCTACTTAATAAATGAATAAGCAACCACAAGAGCACATCGTGTTTGTGCAAGGTGGCCCACAGATGAATATTATATAATGTAATTAATCAAGTGAATTCATGTTGGCCATGTTATTGGGCCAAGGGTAGTCATATATGCCTGAGGCAGAAGGCCGAGGTTATATATGACAGCCCGAGGCCCAATAACATGGTCAATGTGAATATACTTGAGGGATAATTGTCGGTCATCCTGATGACCGACATATTATAATGGACCAAACTTGAGCTTTCTACCTGAACACCGGTTAACAGCGATGTAAAGCAAAGTTCACGGACCAGACGGGACGGATAGTTTAGAAAAGTAGACTCTTACTAAGTCGTTATTTATGGATAGACTCTTACTCAGTCGTTATCTATGAAAACCTAGAGGCCTCTTATTGGATTTTAAACGACGTCATTTATGGAGTCTGTACCTATTCTTAAATCCTCTCTCCAGCTTCTGATCAGCTAGGCTTATTACTCATAAAGATATTTCCGACGAAGAACAATAAACATATACATCGATTTTGTCTAGTAAATGTATTCTGTGTATGATAAAAAAGATGTACAGCTTATGACTCTATTAGCAACTACAATGTGTCGAGAGCACTGAACAGAGATTAGCTAATTATTTTGCTTTATTTTCTTATCTACGAACTTCTGCAGCATTTTGTGAAACTCGGGGACAGGGGTATCACGGGGGACGTTTTTCATATTTAAGCTAGCTTTATATGGATTACATTCGTCATTACTTTGATAAGTTTGCTAAACTGTAATCTTGCATTTTGCCACTCAAACTGGTTATTAAAGTTTTATAAGGTTTTGAATGTAAAAAACATCATTCGAACATCAGAACACACATTTTTGCAAGAATCTTTAATCGGGTCATGAAACTGACAATAATAGACAATACAAGTTTTAGCTTTCCAAAGTTTTAATTTGGTTTTGAATCTACAAAATAATCTTTGGAACATGCGAAAACAAATATTTTTGCGTAAGTTTCAAATCGAGTCATGAAACTGTCAATAATAGACAAAACAAAATTATGCTTTCCAAAAAGCTAGTCGGTCAAACAAACAAAGACGGCGCTGAAGTGCATACTTTAGGAAAATTTGAAATAAACGCGTTTGGTTGTTATTGGAAGCCATAAGAAATTCTAAGTAAATAACAACATTCTAACGAAATTGTTCTAGATCAGAAAGAGCAATGTTATACCAGTGAGTCCCGGCCAGACTGTGTGAACATTTTTCTCTCCCACTCTGTGACAGTGAAAAACTTTGTTTTTTTTAAACATATTCTGAAGCTTTTGGTATATATTTACAGCTTGATTATCGTTGCTAGTGACAAAAAATAGTGTTTGATAAACTTTTCAATTTCGGTTTACCTTCAGGTGAATTATTTTGTTTGCAAACAGGGTTAGTTTTATCACCTGCTTAAATACATCTCCTTCAAAAGAAAGAATACCTTTAAATCAACTTACATTTTTGTATGACATCCAATAAATATAAAGCGATTTAATTTCAAGTGGCTTAAAGTTTAAACTTTGGTGCCGTCTTCTTAAAAGGTTGTGCTAATGACCGACTAGCTTTTTGGAAAGCTAACACTTGTGTTATTTATTAACAGAATAAAAACATCAAATTCATATGAAGACTAAAGGTTCTGTGCCAATACAGGGGTTCTGGGCCAATATTGTAATTGCTGGGCCATCATAAAATAGTTAAGTATGAATGTGATATACAATGTAGTTTCTGTCAGGATTATGGCATGTTCAAGTCAGGTGATGACATGCCTCGAGATTTCGCTACACTGCAGTCATGTAAAAAGGGCAAAGTATGGAATACATGTACTGTATATTCAGGGTTGCCAGCGGACTTGAAAAGTCAGGGAAATTTGATTTTTTTTCAAGGTCAGGGAATTGTCAGGGAATTTCGAAAATTGGTCAGTGAAAAATAAAAAACCTGAAAAGTCAGTGAAAAGTCAGGGAAAAATAATTTTGAAGGGCCAAAAAGCAATATTGCTATATGTTATCAAAGAATGCATTTACAATTTTTTTCTGTTATGAATCTTTTTCTTTATAATTGTGTATTACTACAAAATTCTAATATTATAATTGAAATTACTTGAAGACTGAAAAGCTCTGTCTCCTTTGCCTCCAGAAATTATAACAAGGATGTGTCACACACAAACCCATGTCCCTCCCTCCAAGATCAAGGTCACAGCAACCCTCTGAACTAAGAAAGTTCTGATATAAAGGCCTTACTGATGATTTCGTTTTTCCCCTATATTTGCTTCTATGGTTGGATTTTAAAATAATTGGCTAAAGTGACCACCATAATGTGAACATGTGTAATGTACAAAATCTGACACTGTGTTCCAACATTCAGTTCATAGCAACCTAGTTTTTTGTATAATGGCAGAAATTTTTTTAAATATTGCATTTAATTACTGCTACATTTTTCAGAATAAAAACTTAAAACTTTAAACGCTTTAGGTACAGGCCAGGTGTATAATGTGTACATCTGCCTGACATATATATTTTAAGTGGCCCAGTCCAGCGATATTGATGGCTTTGTCTGTTGTTCATCAGTCTGTCACAAAAACTTTAAGTTGGCTATAACTTTGCCATTTCTTAACATTCCTTCATGAAACTTTCAAATTGTATATCTTATGACAACATCCTCGTGATGATGCCAAATGCTTTTGGTCAGTATCACATTTGCAGGGTTCGACATTAAGGCCCGACCGAACGACATTTACTAGTTAATCGACGGTTCGGTCTTGTCACGTCCAAGGCTAGCTGGACCGAGTGGTCGTGTTGCAAAATTGTCAAAATCCGCCAAAATATTCGGTATAATTAAGTTTCAAAAGCAAAATTCGTTAAATCTCTGACAATATTTGCCGATTCAATTTCCCTTCAGTAACTGGGAACTTCGTCGTTACTTTTTTTAAACAATCTTAACATGTGTTCAGCTAAATCGCTAATGTATCCAGATCAAGGCTGTGTTATCTAAACTAAAACATATAAAATGCCCGTATGTATATGTCATAGTCTATTCACAGTGTCTAAGCGTACAGTTAACTGAAACGGAAGTTGCTGATCTGTACGCCGATGATCACATATTTGCTTACAGAAAAACACGCGACATCGGCTTTTTATTTTTAAAATATATTCAGTTTAAACGTGCGTTTTGCAGAAATTATTTTTATATTAAGTACATCGTTGATTAATAGTCTTACTGTGATCTTGAAGTCTTGAACTAACGGCTAGTTAAGTTGCAATCTGTAATCTTTTCACACTTGATCAGTACAAAATGGGGAAAAAGAAAGGAGAAAAGCTGCATTTGTGACCTCATATTTTATAATGTATATGTTGGAAAGGTATATATTTGACTTCCCGTGAAAGCAAAATCATTTCCGAAGCTCACAAAATGCGTTGAACGGTGCTTGAACGAATTAGCACCGAAAGAATGGTCTTTCTGTGCAGCAACCGAAAGTGACAAGTCTGTAAGCAAAGTTGCAGTACTTCAATGTCAGACTGTACGAACAGTTGCGATCATAGGTGCATCATTTACTGATCAACTGAAAAGCATCAATGAAGCAAGAACTTGTTAAAGGAATCAATCAAAGGAATCAACCAAATCTAATGTATTTTTTATCAAAAATAAAACCTTATATGATCACATTTTAGAACTGACAAGCAAGTTTTGAGCTAAAAAATTGATAGTTTTTTTACACTGATCTACTGTTGAACCATATGAACGAATTGGTACACTTTGCAAATAAGGCACCGATAATTGCTAGAAATCTTAAATCCCCTGATTGTGACATTAAATAAAACCTAGTATAAACCTGCTGAAATCCATGCCGGTGTTGGCAAAAATATAGATTATGCACAAATATTATCCAATGTCATAAAGACTTTAACAATCTGGTCTTTGACAGGAAAATTCCATTAAGTGGTTTCAGATTTTTAAATCCACCACTTCGTGACTGAATTAAGTTAGTATACAATTACGTCTGCAGCTGCTAAGAATTTCATGTTTAAGGTCGTTAAAATGTCGAGTTGGATTTAATTTGGCCGACTTTCATTGGTAGATTTCAGGAATTATGTTAATCTGATTGGAGCATTCTATGAAATCTTTAAAAACTATGGTGAAGTACTAACGCGTATTTGTCCAGTTATATTATGGCTTCTACTGTTCGCACTTCAGAGAAGAAATGAAAACATTACAGCGGGCCTCTACATATCTTACACCGTCTTACCACTGATATAGCTCGGTTGGACTCTAGTCTTTTTTTCACGCCTCCTTTCATGAAGAGCTAACAAGAGATTTAAAAACAAATCTGACTTTGAAACAGAAGCCAAGATTTGTTTATACAATTGTATTATTAAAAGAATGCGCAAATTTGTTGAAAAAATATGCATTTTTCAGGTTTTCGTGCAAGAATTATTAAGGTTAACTGAAGCTAAAATGACAACCTGTCGATATAATCAGAAAACATTAACTGGAACCATAAATTGTTAATGATCTGTTTAACAACTATGCGTACAGATGTTAGGCATTTGTTAACAACTAACGATCGCGTACAGTTGCAACTATGCGTACAGTCTTATCATTTACAGTGACATAAAGAAAGTATCATTTTCTCGTTGCTAAGTCGTTCAAACTCAGTTCAACGAAGTGCAAAAGTTGAATAAATGAATTTTCTCCCATACCAACACAAATATGGTCCAAAATCTATTTGCACACAGAAATTTGAACCCAAAACGTCCCGTTTTGTTCAATGTTTTGCTTCTATTTTCACTGATCGAGTTGGGAACGATGATGGATTATAACAATACTAACCCTTCCTTTAAGTCTATATGATCACAGCAGGCCTAACAATTAACGTTGTACTTACCACAGAAATATTTTTTTTCCAAATGCACATTAAATTTGGTTTATTTACCAATAAATAATTTGATGTCGCAGGTTTTACTGTAAGCAACTATGTGATCATCGGCGTACAGATCAGCAACTTCCATTTCGGTTATCTGTACGCTTAGACACTGTGCTATTTATTTCATAGAGAAACAATGAAGCAAATAGACAATGACGTATCCATACGAGCATTTTCTAAGTCAAATCGAGGCATTGTTTCGCGGATTTTACGATGTCGTAATGGTCATTATGGAATAGGAACTGTCGCGAGTAAGTAAATTCATACTATCCGCTTATTTACATTTATTTATGTGATCCAATGATCCGTTATACAATGATTAAACTTTGTTATTGTAAGATAAAACCAACTTAAAACAAAGGCATACAAACTCGCGACAGTTCCTATTCCATAAATAAATTGAAGAAAACCCAAGTAATACGACATCGGACTGTTTCCGGTTTTGTTTTGTTGTTCGTACTGACAGACGACATTAAAATGTCAAATACGAACGATCTTCTTTATTTTGGCCATTGAAGGTAACAGCATGCCCTTGAACATTGATAGCATGGGGGACAAAGGGCCAGACGTCCTGACTGATGTGTAACTATAACCTAGAAACATTGTAACTCATACCTGACATTTTTTTGAAGTTCAGTGTTGTTAACAATAAATCATGATTGACAGTTCAGAGTTGAAGCTATTTTATATGGTACTCACTGTTTCTAATTTTGGTTAATTATTTTGTTTGTTCATGGTATATATGCATGTTTAACTTATAAACATATATCAGTGCTGTGCCCTAACAACATTTTCAGTGTTGTAGTACGGTTAACATGTTGGTCTAGTACATAATCGGTCAGGTCTAGTAGATTTTCAAAGTAACTGGACCACTGGTCTAGTTATTGAAAAAGTTAACGTCGAACCCTGATTTGATGGAGTTACACCCTTTTTGTACTTGGATTTTGACACGAAAACGACTCTTTCATTATAACTTTTCCATTTCTAAATATTTTTCATGAAACTTACAAACGATATCATTGCTTATGATAACATGCTCGTGATGATGCAAAATTCTTTTGGTCAGGGTCACATTTGAGTGAGTTATGCCCCTTCTTATACTTGCAATTTTACACAAAAACAATGTTGGCTTTTAAACATTTCTCTATATTTCTTTAAACTTTTGAATTATATTGGTTATGACTACAAGCATGTAATGATGCCAAATTCTTTAGGTCAAGATCACATTTGATGTAGTTAGGCCACTTTTTGTACTTGGATTTTTAAATGAAAACATAACATTGACTGTAACTTTGCCATTTCTTCATCAAACATTGAAATTTAATTGCTCATGATAACACGCTTTAATTTATGTTGCCAATTCTTTTGGTCAAGATGGAGATATGTCCCTTTTTTGTACTCGCATTTCTATCTTGTTTAAAAATCTTGTGACACAAACTTCTAAAGTTTTCACTAGATTGATTCGAAAATTTAAGCATACATTCTGCATCAACACAACTATTTTTATTTGGATCAGACTATAAATATTTGCTGGATTAGGACAGGGGTCTTCAAAAATAACATGGATTTTTAAAAATTTTATCTAAGCACTGAACAGGCTTAATTGTTTATATTACTTTTATGGTGTAAACATCTTTGTATTTAAGTGATGTAAAAAAAAAATATTTTACAACATGAAGGAAGCATGTATGGGGATTATTCTGAGGGGGTTGTTTTACTTGTGTAAAAAGGTATGTTGTTTGTAATGTATCAAGCATGTTTTAATAGCTAAATAATTTAATACATATTGTTAAAATAATATAAATGAACTTATGGATTGAACAGCAGTAAGGGAGGTGGAGGCCGTTTAAGTTTGTTCATATATTGGTCAGTGAAAACCCTGATTTGGTCAGTGAAAAGTCAGGGAAAAGTCAGGGAATTTTTTTCTTCTAAGGTGCTGGCTACCCTGATATTCATACAGGGCTCTCACTAGAGAGAGACTTGAAGGAAGTAGTCCCATCAAAAGGGACCAGACTTCTCCAGACATGGGGCGAATTATTTTTATAAGTAATGCATTAAATTAGCATTATTTGCCAAATGTGTGCATTAAATTAAATTAGCATTACTATATTTTAAGAAAGTAATGCATTAAATTAGCATTATTTCAAAAAGTAATGCATTAAATTAAGCATTATTTTATTCACAATTGCACTTACAATAAATAAATAGTCAACTGTCAATATATGCAAAAACGGGATCATCTTCCAAAAAAAATCACCATGAAGTTTAATATACAAAGTATCAATCTGAAAGTTTGAAGATCTAAAGTGACACCTCAAGAACTTACAACAAAGTTATTCTTAGTACATATAGGTTAGTGCAGGTTTAGCTTTTCAAAACTTTTGTTATCTTTGATTAATTTCTGTTTTCACACATTAGAGTGTTGTATTGACAAGGGACTACACTGCCAAATTGTCCAATTAAATAATTATGTCACTTGCATCTGCATTATATGCTGATTTCCTGAAATCTGACATAGCCTTTAATATTTTTACAATGACACTGAATCAGTAACTTGAATCAATGGTTAGAAAAATAACTTCATTTGAGTGTGAAAGTAAGTTTTGTGCATGTCTGAAGGTTTAAGTTGATTTCGATGCTATCTTATTTCAGAATAATATTTTTGGTATTTTTCACTGAACTTCAAATTTCAAACATTTTCAGGAATATTTAAGTGTTTGACAATTAGTGGGAAATATATTGTCCCAATGAATGTGTACAGTGAAATGATTTAAAAGTACTGTTTTTGTTGACAGAGCTTTAAATACTACTGGCTATTGATTTCATAAATTTAGCATTTTCTTAAAACAACTAAGCTTAAGAACTCATTGCTTAATCAAAACTTTTTTAAAACTTTACAACATTCTGATGAAAAGGCTTCACTTAAAGTCTGTATCTTATTTTACTAATAGTGAACACATATCAAAATACTTACTGTCATATTCATGATTTTCTCTTGCTATAAATAAGATAATGTTATAGACTATTAACATATTAAATATTTAGAGCATCTTTGCATCTAAAAGTTACTGTTAATACTAATTATTAAAATGAATCATCAAAATCCAATAGTAAACAAAATCCAATTAATGCCAAATAAAGCTAAGCATTACAGCATTTTGGCATAGGTAATGCATTAAATTAGCATTAAAATAATGCTTAATCTGTTGCATTTCATTACTTAGCATTACTGACAAAAAGTAATGCATTATTAATGCATTTGCATTAAAATTTAATTCTCCCCATGTCTGGACTTCTCTCTTCGTTGAGCTTTGGGAGAAGTCTTTTTGTATTTAATATATATGGAAAGAATGCCGTTGACTGCAAACTTCTCCATAAATCAGTAAATTATGACAAAACTTCTTCCTGATAGGTGAGAGCCCTGTTAATAGTCAACTTATAAAATTAAATATACCATTAGCCTTCTTCCTCTTCCAATTCCATGCTTTTTGAACCAGAGATGTCACATTTCTTTCATTTGATTATAACACTGAAATACATATTTAACAAACACAAAATTATAACAATTATTTTGATCTTTGCTCAAATTACAAATATTCTTTATAATAACTGATTTTATTTTTTAAGTTAGTGATCATAAAAATATTAATTTACTCTCACTTTGTACTTTGCTATAATCACTTTCTTCAGATTGTTTCTATTCTGCATGTGTCTACAAAAAGTCACACACAATCTTTTGGACTGTGCAAAATGTTTTTCCTTGTGACATCAACAAGCATGCTCGACATTTAACTTGCTAATTGGTGTGAAAAAGAGTGCTGTCATTTGTTTTGTAGTTAATATGCCTGTTCCAACAGCCATTCAAGAATATTTCATAAAGTTATATTGATTAACTGGATTAAGTTAGTATCCATATTGTTGCATCACTGCCAGAGAAGTTATTATGTGTTTCCTTATATGCACAGTTTCTTTGCTATCCATCATTGGAAAAAATCATGTGATAGACTGAATATTATGACCTTTTATTTGCTCCAAAATACTGTCAATGCCAATTAATTAGACAAAATCATATCATCAATTTGGGAGATTTTGTATTAAATAGTATATAACTTTCTTTTGAAAATAAAAATGAAACATAGATCCAGGCATGTCACTTTAACCAGAAAGTAACAGACTGCAAAAAGCCAAAGATGTGTTGAACTGGTCAATTGGGTTGTCACTAAAAATTTACAAAGGGGGTTCCTTTCCAAATAACTACCGGTAATTTATTTTACATTGCTGATCAGAATTTAAGTCTGGGTAAAAATCATAGAATTAAAAAGACATAAAGGTCTGCAGTAGTTTTCGTTTTTTTTTACTTTAAAACAATTTGTATTGGAAAGCTTATAAATACTTGTTACATCAAAATTATTAAACTGTGTAAACCCAGGTTCATTTCAATACTGAATACTGGTGTAACATCAAAAGGGAGGTAATATATTCATTTTTATAATTTGGCACATGTTTGTAGTGAAAAAAACTTAAATATTTGGTTTTCATTTCATAATTTATTGTTACTTTTTTAGGCAATTCTACTATTAATAAGACTTAATTTAACACTATGAAACTTAATTGGAGTTACACATAAAATGGGTGATGTAAATGTTTCTCTTGTGGAAATCCCGGTAAGATATTTGAAAATGGTTACAGATCTCACCCATTCAGTACGGATAACAGATTTGGGGAACGTTTTAAACTTTATTTTAATGCCACATGAGATCAAACTGTTCAATACTGAATTTACATTATTTGCATTAGGTATTTGAGGTAATAATTAACATTGTTCTGTAGAAAATTTCTAATTTATGAAGTGATTCATTTACAATATCATATCAGCATAGTAATTACTGTTGCACTGTTGAAACAGAACACAGAATAAATGACATCAAATTGCTTGATGTCCATTGATACTGTATTTTTGGGCCCAGAGCATGAACCTTGTGGGTAGTAGTCGCCCCACCTAAACCAGTCTGGCTTAACCTTGTGGGTAGTACTAGTTGTCGCCCCACCTAAACCAGTCTGGCTTCATGTCAATATAAATGAACACTGATTATTTATTAGATTACAGGAACCTGAATTTTCATCTGAAAATATCCAGATCCGGAAAAAATATTACATTTTCCGAATGCAATGGATTTGTACCCCGCCCACTTACATGTTACAAGAATTTACCAGTTGCAATGTTGACAGAGCGTTATGGCAGCTCAAGCATTACAAAGAAACTGAAATATACTGTTTACAAAAATTACATCTCCTAAAACAGTCATTGTGGATTTGACTCAAACATTTTTATTTTACCTTCACTTTTGTTGTCCACTTCATTGCATGATGTCAAACAGTTCTATACAGCTTCAAATGGGGTATTATGTCAAACTTAGTTGATACGGGTCTGACCAGATCCAAAGATCATCTAAACCTGTTTATGAATAATTAAATAAACAAATAAATACATGATTATTCTTTCTTCCAGGATGCTTAATTCACCCGAAATGCATTTAAGAGATACTATTAAATAAATTCATATAATTTGTGAAGTTCCTGTTCTGTATACTCAGTGAATCCCTGAGGTTCTACACTTTTTCTTCTTTTGGTTTTCCCTGGATTATTTTGAGAATTTCTGTTCTGATTAAATGACCTGTGAGACAACATTGAATGGAGTGCAAGACAAAATTGAAAGTAGTAAAAACTTCTGATAGCGGATTTCACTGACCATTCCAAGGCGGTAACCACTAGGGTTCTCATTTTTGTTCATTGTTAGTGACGTCTCTTTTGAAACTGATCATTTTATTAACCATGCTCTCTCCCTCTCTTCTCATGACTGTGTGGGGAGGCTGTTTTTTCTGAATGTGGCGATTCCCAATATGCATTTCAGAAGGTCTCAGGTCTACATATAAGGTGCAATTATTCAGAAAACACTGTGTCAACTATGCCACCGGTTATGATTTGGGAATGGGTTATGATATGGGAAAATTTCATTCATGTCAGATCTGGATATTATCTGATGCCAATGGAAATTCAGGTTCTTTTGATCAAATGCATAAAATGCATTCATTAATATATCTGTTAAATCAATTCATGTATGATTTTTAACTTACTTTAAACACAATTTTCAACAGATCTAAATGTGTTAAAAATAAAACATTGTGAATCAGATGCTTTATGTTTGAAGCATTCAAATGGAAATAAAAATCTTACACGATATTTAACCAAGTTATTCGTTCATCGTACAAATCCGACTTCTTTCAATGCAATACATTGAAATGATTTTATTACTTACATCGCTACAAGGTACCACAATAAATAGCCACAATGATTAGGGCCCTAAATTAAAAAACAAGTTTTGCCTTGTCCTACTCAGTGTTTTGAAACTCCTACTTTCATTTTGGAGAGTGCATTAATATAGAATAACAGGTTACTGTCTTGCGATATAAGTGTTATCAGGCGAGGCCGATATGGGGAGCGGAGGGGCGAGGCTCTGCCGAGCTCCTCCGCCCCCATATCGGCCGAGCCTGATAACACTTATATCGCAAGACAGTAACCTGTTATTCTATTTATCATGCACTTACCACTTAAATGTCGATGTTTTTCTACTGTATGCTAAATTCATCTGGAATAGGTTTACCGCTGTGATTTTGTGTATGCTAAATTCATTATGAAACGTTTTATCGCCGTGATTTTTTTTCAAAAATAAACGTTAACAACGCGCGCGGTATTTCTTACGCGCCGATAAATAGTTCTCCTTTATAACGGCCCCTTTTGTTATGATTTACATATAATTTTAAGAAATTAGTTCATTTTGAAGCGATAAACTACCCATTTCTTACCCAAATTTAAGATAAACACAGTAAAACAAGCTCAAACGAACGTTTATTGCTCTGTAATATGATCAATCAAATTTATTTAGCAAGGTCATGGACACCATATTTTTCTGACAGAAAATGTGTTTATTTCGTTGTGATTTGATAAATTAACAATTGTTCTTGGATAACTATATCGAGGAACAACTGTTTTAATCAGAAATCGGATTTATGACAAAATAAAGTGGCAACAGAAAAGTGAAGTATCGCTATGTTTCTGGAATTCAATGATTTGTGTCATCGTTATAATTTTTGACATTGATCAACATCCGTATCTAGCCTTCTAGGAAATGTCACTGAGACATATTTAATAACATAAGGCATCAACCCAGCACCGAATTCGAATCTCCATCAGACTTTAGAGGGGCCATGATAGCAAATATCACTTGTTTCCTCGGATAGATCTATGCTGATCTTCAGAAGAACATGGTCTACAGTACAGTAGACCCACTAACTGTGATCAGTCAACACCTGACATGTTTAGTGTTGAAGGATGATACCTCAAATGTATTACTAAGGTAATTTTTATTATAAAATGTAAATTTAAAATTGTTCATTTTCAGGGTACTGAATTGTTCACCCAACAATCGACAGGACAATTTTATCAGTTAAATAAACACATTTTGATTGAAATCAGAAGTGAAAGTACAAAAGTTACAAAGAAAAATCTTCAATTTTAGTCCAGTTATATGAATGATTCCACTCCACAGGTGTTTTTCTGTGCATTCCATGCGTCAGACGCATTTCCAATGCAAATTTTTATTTTTCTCCCAATTAAAAAAATATTCCTATCGAAAGATAAAATTTTTGATGCTGAACAGGTTCGCGAAATCCGGAAGCTTAGTGCGAGAGTAAAAAAACATGTTTTAGGACAGTACGAGACGGGATTTATCAATCGCTTTCCAGTTGTTTTACATTTTTCCCTATTTTGAATGTTTCTTGACATGAATTTTCTAATTTTGGAAATAGTCTTTTTCTCAAAAAGTCAGAAAAGGGCTTGTCCAATATTTGATTATGTAAATACCTTTATTACATGGGTGAGCATTGTAGATCCTGATCAGCCGCCACATTTGTGCCATCTAAACTGTTCGCTTTTATATTCGTTAGGTTATTTCTGACCAAGATGCAACTAATGCGAATCGAGATCTTAATCAAGGATATGAATATTTCAACATCTGGTTCTACACTGGTGGCACATGCATTAAAATGTGTATATTTGGAGTAAAAGGTTAATTAAACATTTACCTTTAACCATTTTTGTATAATTTTTATGAGTTTTACCCCCAAACCCTGTACCTGCGATGTATTTTAATGCATATCACAAAACAGTAACCTGATTTATATTATTTTGTAGGTTGGTCCCACCATGATTGTCTAACCCTATGAATGGATATCTCTGTCATGCCGAATTTACAAGAGGTACTGACGGTACTGGAGTTGTGAAAGACAAGAAAGGTGAAAATTTGAAATCAGACTCAGAGTTTTATTTTACAACATCATAATTGTGCATGTTTATATACTATAAGAAATTTAAATTATTGAAGAACACTTCCAACTTTAGGTTTGAAAGTCAACACTGAAAATAGTAGGCTAAATTAATGTGTAAATGGTGTGCATAAAATTAACTTTTTCTCATAACTGGACAAGTTTTCTTAATATTTCATAAGACATTGCAGTACAATTACGTATAAAATATTGTGAAGAAACTTTTATTTTAATAAGCACTTGCTCCAAATTGTCATCTTTGTAACATTTATAAGATAAATCATTACTCAAGATTTTTGGAAAGATTTCATACTAGTTTAAAAAACCAACAGACTATGCATTAACAATTTCCGCCTGCATGAAGTACATTCACGGCCATCAGTCCCATTCCTAATTACAAAACATGGTTTTTCCCAAAACATGATTAAGAAAAAAATATATGTTACTTGCTTATGTTGAAAAATCACATTAAAGCCTGAAATTTAATTTGGGTGATTGGTGATCAATCTGTAGACTCTTTAAAAATAATTTTTATCAACATTTGATTAATGAAGTTGAAATTCTCAATTTCAGTGAAAAATTTGTAGTGTTTCCCCTCTCAAAATGGTGCCAAAAACACTGTAAAATAAACTTTAAACAAGTTTTAAGTATCGTATATCATCAAGTTATTGTTAAAAATCACGGCAGATCGAGCCTCGCCCTTCCGCTCCCCATTTCGGCCTCGACTGATAACACTTATATCGCAAGACAGAAACCTTGTTATTCTCTATTGACGGTTTTACAACAACAGATTTCATTCTTCTTCCGCTTTTATTCAGTCACACAAAAATGTGGAGCAGTAATTTTATTTCACAAAACCTTGTTTTTAAGCAATCTGTGTCACTCTTCTGTCACAATTATTATTGCTTTTGCAGACCTGTTTCAATATATGTCTTTTTGAAGTCAGCCAAAGTCTATTTTTTTTAAATGAAGTGTTTTTTTCTCGTTTATTTTCCAGAGTTTCCCATGAAAAAAATGAATCCTTATCTCGCCAACAACACCAATCGTACGGGCCACGAATTTACAGGAATAACGCATTTGAAAACAGACGAAAAACGACGAATTACTGGAGAAAGTCCAATTAGCAGTGTTTAATAAACGTTTTTCTAAGAAAAAATGACAATAACACCATTATTTGTTTTCAAATCTTATAAAATAAAGTGAAATACGGAAAATTGTTTCGTTATCGATATTTGTTTACATTAGTTACAATGGCTTCCGGAAAGTAGTTCTGTCACTAAGTGGGCGGAGTTACGGATGAGAGGTCTCGTCGGATTGGACGACGGGTGTCCTCGGACTTTATTGTAAACTTAACACGGTGCAAGCAATATCGGGTCGGTGACCGATATGCGAAACAAATATCACCCCGGCGGGTATAGGAGCTTTAGCATTAGGGTGCATGATAAAATGACGTAACGGGACGTAACGTTCAATAAAACCAAAAGAGCCAAAATCTCGTTTACTGCGGTATAATCGTTCGAATCTAAACATGGTAAACTTCAGTCAGTTGAAGACGGTCAGTATTCTGGAAGAAGAATATAAAATTTCAGTTTTACAAAGATTTTGTAACGTTACCATTCGTAAACCACCAAATCCATCTCCATTTTCCATATGAAAAATTCTATTTACAAAGAGAAATGCTATTGTCAATATACATTCAAATGTAACCTGGGTGTTATAAAACATTGCATCACGAAAATAACTCGATAAATACTCACTATTCAGCTGATTGCGATGGATTTTTCGTCTTAACCGAACGTTGTCGAATCCAATATGGCGATCCGCCATTAGGTATTCATGCGCGTTCATGACTCAAAATCTTGTCTGACGTTCCACGAGTTAAATTTTTTCAAATATTGATTGATTCCATATGTTTATATATAAACTTTATCATTTTGCACAGCATTACAAAATTGACCGCTCTGCAGCATTGACTTACTTTTTGAAACTAAGAACTATATTTTAGGGTAGTACGCAAGACTGTCGTAACAACATTGAAAAAAGAAGGAGGTACGACAGTCTTGCATGCAACCCTAAATTGTTAGGTTTGCAGTAATGCAAAACGATTGTCGAAAACTGGCTTAACTGGGTCGTGGCCGACCCAAAAATCATGTGGCAATGCTACATATGGCCCAGATATATATAATTAGCAGGTCTCCGATATGAAATCATATAATGCAGCATCTATAATTTTGGAAAAGTTATAAATTTTGTTGCCCAAAATTGTTGCAATTTATTTGTTGTTTTTTTAATACAACCACTTCAAACACAAATTTAAGAAACCAGCATTTTTAATTTTTAAATTACCTTGTTTTCGCTAGGTAATTATGGAAGGATAAATTTATGACAATTACATGACATATCTGCCACACTGAATTAAACTTGCCAATTTCTGACTTGATTTTCACAACTCTTTTCACAAGCAAAGGACAGTCACCGGCTCATTAGGTCGGGCCAGTATTCAGTTTGTGAAGAAAAATACATACCTAAAAGAAAATAATAATACTTATAGACCAAGGGTTCCTCTATGTGCTTAATCTGAAGGGTCATTTTCATCATATTCACAGCAAGACCTTGTAGCAAATTAGTGTACAGCCCATAACTTTTTTATTTGAAGTTGGATTTTAAAATTATTTCAAAGAAAATAATAATACTTATAGACCAAGGGTTCCTCTAAGTGCTTAATCTGAAGAGTCATTTCCATCATATTCACAGCATGACCTCCTAGCAACATCATGTCCGGCCCATAACTTTCTTATTCAGCTAAAATCCCATGGGTCAAAATAAGGCTTTCTGGAATTTTCAATGGTCAAAGGGTCATCTCCCGGGTCAAATTTTTTAATGAAACGTCTAATCTGCATTTACTAAGGTATATTAAATGAAATAGCTTTAAGATGTAGAGTAACTTCTGAAATAGATTTTAGTTGAAGATGTTAATATTTATTAAACAGTTATTCATGTCATTTATAGGGGCATAACTAAAATGGTTGATCAAGAGCCCCTTTCTGCCGTAATATGTATGCCTTTTATCGCATGTGCATCTAGTCTAGATCCAGACCAGACAGAACATTCATGCACATCTGGTTCAGAAATACCGTTATGAATCTAAAAGTGAACAGTGCAGATCCTGATCAGATAGCACAGAGGTGATAGGTGATCTAGATCTACCCTGTTTGCTGATCACATAAAGGGGCATATATGGAGTAAAGGGTTTAAGTTTTAGACATAAATTATTATGCATAAGACAGTATAAAGGGACCAACATGGATACAGCTTGTATGCCATGTGTGACAAGGTTTGACCATATCAACTTGCATATTATTAGTTGAGGTTGAGCAGATTCTGTTCATTTTTATGGCTTTATGCTCCCCGAAGAAATTCGGGGGAGCATATAGTCGATGGGTTGTATGTCCGCCTGTCAGTCCATACATCCCGCATTCATGTCTGGCACATAACTTGAAGTCGGATATGACGTGTTGCGCGCAACATTTGGGTTACTACCTTCAAGGTCAAGGTCACAGCATGACCTTGTAGCAAATTAGTGTCCGGCCAATAAATTTTTTATTTGAAGTCGGATTTTAAAATTATTTCACAGAATTGATCATCATAATGAGAAGACTTGTCACGCACAACATTTAGGTTGCTACCCTTAAGGTCAAAGTCAAAGCATGACCCTGTAGCCACATCTTGTTCGGCCCATGACTTTCTTATTTGTATTCAGAATTTTAAATTATTTCACAGAAATGATCACCATATTGAGAAGATGTGTCATGCTCATTTGGGTCTCTACCTTGAACGTAAATGTCACAGTTTGACCTTGCAGCAAAACTGTGTCTGGTCCGTAACTTTATTATTTATAGTTGGATTTTAAAATTGTCTGATTTCATAGCACTACATCATTTTCAATATTCACCTCAATAGTTATACAACTAATCCTTTTTATGACAAAGTACCCATTCGGGGAGCATCATCCATCTTCGACGGTCTCTTGTTGGATCTTTTAGGTAAATGTACTTTCTGACCAACATTCAGAGTGTAGGTTCAGATCAGATGGATGTGGCACATGCATCAAGAAAGGTTGAACAGTTGGGGAAAGGTGTCTGTAAAAGACTCAAGCTAATGAATATAAACAGCCCCTTTATCTTACATAATTTTTAAGGTTCAAGGTTGGGCAGTAAATACCACCCTCAGTATTTAACAGGGTTTTTACCGGCCTGGAAAATACTCCGCAAATTGGTAAATACTGGAAAATACTGGCAAATACACAGATGAGTTTTTTGCCTTAAAATACTGCAGAAGTCTTAACTTAGTTGATTGTTATTAATTTATTATCATAATAATAATTAAATTACTCAGATATTTTTCATTAAATTTCATATCAGGTGATCACTTTAGGCACTTAAAGTAAAAAAAAAATCTTAAAGAACTGTCTTTTTTTACTTAGAACCTAAAAATACAGCAAGTGAGAAAGTAATGCTGATCCACTTGTGCACCATTGACACTTATTGACTTAACAAGCAAGGCCATAAGGTCTTAACTATTAAAACAACATGTTTCATACATAGGGCCAGGGTCTATTTGATGGGGCTGTAATAGCCAGGGGCAACAAAGGCAACAGCAGTGTCATAAATGACCTAAACAATTTGTCTAGGTGCAAGTAAATGGTTATGTATTGGTATGAATACCGAAGTGTTCTGTTACAGATACTTTAAGGGGAAAGAAGAGATTGCCTGGTAGACAGAGACTTCTTTGTATCTAACCTTATTTGTTATTGTATTCATGTATATTTATTGTAAGTTGTGCTCATTACTTGTTTACAATTAAAATGTTTACCCACTAAAATGCTCGCTCCATTATTGTTAATAATTGAATTTTGAAGTTGACACATGCTGACTATAAGGGATACATTGTATTGTAAAAATTCCATGGATAGTCAATTCAAATGATCACTTTTTCAGCTTAAATATTTATTTATTATGGATAAAGTGATAAAAGTGTCAAACTTAAGTAAAAAGATATTGACAATTGATGGGTAAACTTGAAATTATCCATATGAATGCTGATAATAGGTAATATTGTATAAATTCTAGGCTGATCGATTCAATCGACCAGTAATTGCCAGTATTTGCCAGTAAATACTGCCGGCATGGAAAATACTCATATTTGCTGGCATTTTGCCAACCCTGATAAGGTTCAACACTTTCTTAAATAATGGAAACATTAACATAATGCTGACTCCATGGGACACATTGTTATAAATGAAACCAAGTTCAAATAGCCTAAATCACAGGATCCCTGTGTAATTACTATGAAAGTGGTAATAATCAAGTGAAATACAAAAAAAAAGAAATAAGCTGAAATTAATATAATTTCGCTAACCCAATTGAAAGTGGAAAATTCAAATATGCTTGTGTCACAGAGTAACTATGATTGACACAAAAATTTGTTATGCCTCTTTCATTTGCCAAAAGACTTTTATAAGACCTTTGGCATTGCTTTAAGTTGTGATGTATTGCTATGAAGCATGGCTAGGCAATGTGGGCAGTGATGCATTTTGATCATGGTACTGCTTGATCAAACTGAGTCTTTTTTGTATTTGCCCTGTTCTGTTGCTTTTAATGTTCATTTTTTTACATTAATTTCAATAGTTCTCCTTAAATTACTTTATTTTCAATAGTTTGGCTAGTTTTATTATGTGTGGCTTCAACATTCTTATTTTCAGCAACACCTGAATTGGATATTTTTCAATGATTGTTCCCTGTTTATCTATCTGAAAGTTATTGTTTTACTTACAATGATAAATTTACTGCAATTAAACTTATATTACACATATGCTGTACAACATAGACAACCCACATTTTTGCAAGCATATGACTGCTCCCATAGGTCACATTCCAGATTATGAATTTGTTTTATTTCCATAATGTTTACGCACCACTGGCTTTCAGCACTTTCAGTTCTTTGATAAAGTTATATTATTAAACTCGGCTTTTCGGCTTAATCCTCGTCATAAGGCTAACTGCTATGAGAATCCTCGGGAGATACTGTTGTATCATTATATTTCATGCGGGTTTAATTTTCGCGTAATTCGCACTAGAAAACGTGCGCGAAATAAAAGTGCAGTGAAATTTAACCATGTGTTAGATTATCATGAATGCTTCTGAGAGTAATATACATGTAACTGCGCAATTGTATGGCACCGCAATGGATTATGCGCAAAAACTGGTCCCCGCGAAATTAAATGCTACTACATAAATAAAAATAAGCAAAACCTGTCTTTATACATTTAATTGTATTTGCTTCATTTGGCTCGATGAGCATTACGACTGACTCGTTATGAAAAATTTGATGCCGCATATCAAATTTATTGACACACTAGGTATTTTCGGGGTGGATGAAAAAAACAAACTATAACCAGTCTATCTGTGTAAAATTTATTACAACTTATTCATATTACGCAAAATCTCACTTAATTTATAATAAGGGAAATAATGTAATGTTCAATTATTGCATCACAATAGCTTCTGATATAATACAAAACAAAAATCGTAGGACAACACAGACTTCGGTCTATATCAGAAATTGTTGGCAGTATTGTAAATTTTCATTTTTAAATTTCACTTAACCCCGTTTTCCATATAAACGCCTATATGGAATGGACGAACAGCGTAGATCCCGATCAGGATAAGGATCTACACTGTTCGCTTTTGATTTACATGGTTATTTCTGACCAAAAAGCTAACAGTGCAGATCCTGATCAGACAAAATATAAAAAGAGAATTTCTCTGTCTGATGCTGCTTCGTTTCGTGGTATTTTCAAGACGGTATTGAGTAGCGTGAATATATTAATGCTACTTAGTCTGGATATATTAACAGTCTTGTTGTATTGTGTCCAGGATAGTTGCGCATGCGCGGTGACGTCATATTGCGATTAAGAACTAAATAAATAACTTTATTGCAGGAATCAAAAAGCATTGCTAATCTTTATAATTTAAAAGAAGTTGCATATAGATTTGTGTTTAACAATTTTATCATTACGAAGAATGAAACATAACTGAATTTGCATGCCCCCTAGTATGGAATAAAGTAGGTCATCTGACTTGCAGGTGTTGTAAAAAAACGAGTGAACATTGTTAGTGACTGCTGACCTTGTTGAAATCTATCAAAAGTTTGTTTTTAATATTCGATCGGACTGTTTTCCTACTGAGAAAAACATAGTTGTCCATGTTAGTGACATGCTATCTTTCCGTTCCATTGATTCGTTGTGTTAAATCGTTATCTTGGGAAATTGTGAAATCGATACCGGATGCATACACAATTTAAAATAACTAATAAACTTGGCTGAATTATGGATTTAAAATGGTATTGAAGGACTGATATTCAGTTTGTAAGGATTGATTAGGTGAACATCTTATTGTAAAACAAGATTATATTGAAGCATGGAAATTAACTTGATGGCAAATCAAGAATCTTTGCTGAAAATTCATCCAGATCGAGAATGTTGAAAAAGAGCTGTTTTTTACGTTTTTATATGGACAGTGTCGCTGTGCATATAGGAACATGTAAGATAGCAAGTGCATCTGTTGTCTGGCCAACAAATTAACATGAAGAAGCAACCTCTTCTGAAAGTGAAGTCACTGCTAGTTGAAGCTTACCCTAGACCAAGTCTATATTGTTTAACACATGAAGTGAGACTGGCTCATAATCCAAAGGTAGGAAGATTTTTTCGTTATTGGCTAATTTGGTAAAGAGATTGTCACTTACATATATTTCACTTAGAAAATTCTATAATTCACTGGAAAACAAAATAAATAGTGGTCTACATCACATACATTGATCTATAGTATAAGATTGTTTTGTGTTTAAGGATTCTGCATATGGCATGCGGTTAGCACAATAATTACTTAAACTATAGGTTTAACTGTTAAACCCATAGTTTAACAGACTTAAACCCAGGGTTTAACTGTTAAACATATAGTTTAAGAGTTGAAACTATGGGTTTAAGAGAAAATTGTGCAGAATGTTACTTAAACTACAGGTTTATCAGCTTAAACCCTATGTTTAAGTGTTAATCCTATAGTTTAAGACTTTAATCTATAGGTTTAAGAGATTTTCGACAAAATTACATTAAACTATGGTATTAAGAGACTTAAATACATAGTTTTAAGTGAATTTTCTTTAAACCTATAGATTGAACCCTTAAACCCATAGTTTAACAGTTAATCATATACTTTGAAGTTTAATAAGCACAGTAATCCTCAAAATCTGTTAACTATATAGTTAAGACTTTAAACTACGGGTTTAACTGTTAAACCTATGGTTTAAGAGGTATCCAATCATTTTTCGAGTTTGTAATCACGTGAGAAGTTGTTGTTGTTATTTAAGCGGAAGTAGACGTATGTATAACATATCGAGGGTTTTAAAATATTGGAAAGGATGTGATTCATATTTTTGCTTTTTTTTTTATCTAAGTGACAGTTGACTTTGACAGGTCTACAGAGTATGTTACATTTTCCTCACGGATAATTTCGTTTAAAACTCGCAAGGGCATTGAAAGGAATGCCGCGGACAAGGAGAAACCAAGTTGATGAAGCGATTTTGGATCCTTTTTTTGTGTTCAAAGAAACTCAACAGAATACTCCAGCAGTTTCTCTTTTTTTCCTGAGTTTGGTTTTAACTTATTAAATCCATATTCATATAAAAATACTATAATTAATCTGTAATATCAAAAGTTTATTGATAAACTTTTGATTCAAAGTTTATCAATCATAAATTAAACCTGTGGAAATAAAAGCATGTAAATACGCGATATCGTTTAGAATATAGGTAATACACACTCCAAGATTTTGCAAAATTATTATTTAAAAAAATGAAATCCAAATAGGAACCCAAAAAGGTAATATCGGATGTTAGTAATTTAGTAAAAGAATTGCAGAATATACAGCGTGCTAGGTTGATCATTAAATAAGACTTTTTACGGTTTTATTTCCAAAGTCTTAACATTTAAACTAAAAAATTCCACAATTTAAGTCGATAATGGATTCTCAAATAATAACATTTTTCCTTTATGTAAAATGCCTTCTGCATTATTAAAAGTGCATAACTTTTGTTCTGTTTTGTACCTGTCTCATGTTGTTGTTGTTTTTTACCAGAGAGGTAAAACAAATCAAAGTGGATGGTCAGTGTATGTACTTGATTCCTGCTTGATGGGGCACTTAATCCGGATGTCGACAATTAAACTACAATCGTGCAATAAAACACCAGTCAACGTATAATTATTACCTAAGGGCAGATTCTTTGTTTTAAAACCAATCAAAATAATGCATAAATGTAAATAGTTGTTGTAAAATGAAACGACTGTTTAGTTTATAAATCCGTTAAAGAAATAATGCAAAACGGCGTTCAAACTGATTAATTTAATTCTGTCATATTAAACTCAGAATATTATCTCGATAATTTCGAGAATATCGGTACTTTGTAACTTAATTAAAATCAACTATCTTGTAAGGGTAACGCAAATTCTCTGAAATTCGGTCTTATACATTTGTTTAGATTATTTAGCTTAATCTTAAGACAATTTGTTGTTGTTGTTGTTTCGCTGAGAAGAATCCATAATCCGAATTTGTGTTAGCTACCAGATGACAGGTGAGCAACTGTGGACACGTGTAAAAATGTGGATTCGAATCTTTCAGTGATATCAAAAACACCTGAGAGATATTCTCCGTTAGCCTTTACTTCAATCAGTTGTGAAATCTTAAACTTTTTAAGGACAAAAATACGCAACCTCCGAAAGATAAATGCATATAGACGACTTTAATAAAATCAGAATTTGTTTCGTTTCTGGTTGGACACGTTTAAGCTTCGGTGCCTTAAAATATAAATTCTATATTAATGAATATTACAACAGCAACAATAATAATTTAAAATTTTCGAAATTTATCAAATACACCCCTTGACTTTCACCAGCAAAAAAAATTAACAAAACAAACAAATAATAATATTGAACATAAAACACAAAGCATTCATTAGGTCTAATCTCTATAACCCACTAAAATTATACATATGTTTTTTACGATTTGGCTTTTTTTCATTTTACAGCTGGAGTAAAAACGTTTTATTTAAATGCTGAAATGGCACATTTTAAACTGTCTCCATTCAACCGCGAAAAAAGGTTAACACGGGAACGATTTTCAGCGCAATATGTATCGGGTCCTTTTTTCAAATTAAAAAAAATTCTAATTTCACCCCCAAAACAGACTATCGCATCATAAGTTTTACAAAGAAAAACATATATCAGTTGAAAGATAAATTTGTCTTGTTTTTTTTATCCGTTTGCACCTAAGCTTTTATTTCAATATAAATAGTACAATTAATTCACTAAAAACGGACAGATCGCCGATTTTGAACGATTTTCAATAGAATATATAAGAGGCTGAGATGGTTAACTATAGCCTAAAACAGACTATCGCAATATTTGAAATTTTATATGAAATAAATATATAAATATAAAGCAAGGATTAAATTTTATGAAACTGTTTGTACCTAAGAATTGAGATGAGCAGGAGAAAAGTTATGCACATGAATGTTACTGCCTTCTTTGTTCTATATAGCGAAAAATTCGTTAATCGGATAACCCGGTGAGGTAGTTTTTGCAGTATGATCAACACATATACTCCCTGTGTTTTGGACACTGCGCGTTTTTGTCGATCTCTGATGTTTGTTGAACAGGATAATATTAAATTTCTTTATTGTAAATGACGACGTTTGCACGATGTGTTAAAATATCAAAGATAATTTTTAACTTCAAAAGTTGGTAAAATTTATTTGATCGGACGTCGGCAGTGCATATGTATGATTTTTTTCAGGTCCAAAGAAGTGAAATATCATAATCACGTCAAATCATTTTGTGTATCAAGTCTATCCATCTATATTATATTTATATGCTGCGACAAACTTACTGAGCCAGTACTGCCCCAACCAGAAGAAATCTTCGGGGCTTACTACATGGTTATTTGCTCATGGTGAGTCCCAATGTCTCCGACCAAAAAAAAAACCAAAACAAAAAGATAATTCCTTCTGCTTTGAATACGAATAAAGGAAACTGCAAAACTGTCCATATTCGGATACGAAGAGTGTCTTAGCTTTCCTGTATCTTTCTAAGAAATCCTGTCCAAAATCAAATACTACAGTTCCAATTTTATTGCCTAAAGAAATCAAGTATATACATGGTTATTTTTAAATAAAAAAAATTCTGCCTTAACAACAACGCCATAATTATAATCATTATTTTGCAAATGGCCGTTTACCTCCAGTATTTAACCATAAGCAGAAGACAATTTACCTTATCGACAACGATAATCACGTGTGAAACATTATGTGCGATTTCATTGGTTAAACGGCTTAATACTATAGTTTCTATTGGTTCGCTGTTAAACCTAGGGTTTAAGTGTTAAACATATAGTTTAAGTAATTAATATGCAAACGGCACTTAAACCCATACTTTAAGACTTCTATCTACGGGTTTAAGTATTTAAATTTCCTAATTATTTAGTTTTAAGACAAAAATACGTAAAATGAAACTTTAATCAATGGGATTTAACAATTTCGCGATAATGGATCCATTTTTTTGTGTTGCAAGAAAATTAACACGTATACTTCATGTGTTTTGGTCACTCTGCGTTTTTATGTCGATCCCTGATGTTTGTTGAACAGGCTTATATTACATCAACGTTGTTTTATTTCGTTATTGTAAATGACGATGCTGTTTGCACGACGTATACAGTAAATATATTTGAGAATGCTAACCTTGATAAAAATTATTTGATCGGACGTCGGCAGTGCATAATTATGATTTTTATTCACGTCAAATCATTTTGTGTATCCAATCTATCCGTCAATATTATATTTTATGACGCGACAAACTTGCAGAGCCAGTACTGCCCAACCAGATGAAATCTGCCAATTCGGGGCTTACTACATGGTTATTTGCTCATGGTGGTAGATTCCATCGTCTCCAACCAAACGAACAACAACAACAACAATAAAACAACAACAACAAAAAGATAAAATGCTTGTAAGCTTTCCTTCTGCTTGTGAATACGAATGAGAAAACTGCAAAACTGTCTATATTCGGATAGGTAGGGTATCTTAGCTTTCCTTTAACTTTCTATGAAATACTGTCCAAAATTCAAAACTACAGATCCAGTTTTAGTCCATAAATAAATAAGTATATACAGGTCAATTTATATAAAAATAATTATGTCTTATTCACTAAGCCGTTTAAGGCTATTATTACTTAATAATTATTATTTTGCAAATGGCCGTACGCGTTTACCTCCAGTGTTTAACCATAAGCAGACGACATATTTACCTTATCAACAACGCTAATCACGTGTGAAATACCAAGAGCGATTTCATTGGTTGAACGGCTTAATACTATAGTTTTTATTGGTCCGCTGTTAAACCTAGGGTTTAAGTGTTAAACATATAGTTTAAGTAATTAATGTGCAAACGGCGCTTAAACCCATAGTTTAATACTTCTATCCACGGGTTTAAGAATTTAAATCTCTTAATCATATAGTTTTAAGACAAAAACACGAAAAATGAAACTTTAATCTATGGGATTAAGCAAAAAAGTTGAAACCAATGGTTTAAAGTCTTAATCTATAGGTTTAAGAGAAAACAGTCAAATGAAGTCTTAAACTACGGGTTTAACAGTTAAACCTATAGTTTAAGACCTTAATCTATATGTTTAAGAGAAATAAAGTTTAATCTATAGCTTTAAGAGTCTTAAACATAGGGTTTAACTGTTAAACATAGGGTTTAACTGTTAAACATATAGTTTAAGGTCTTAAACTATAGTTTTAATTCCGAAAAGTTGAAACTATAGGATTAAGACTCTTAAACCCTGGGTTTAAGTCTGTTAAACTATGGGTTTAACAGTTAAACCTATAGTTTAAGTAATTATTGTGCTAACCGCATTCCATATCTGCATTTAAAATTATTATGCCCCCACAAAGTGGGAGGCATACTGGTAGAGTTGCACTTGCTGTACAAACGTACGTCCCCAAATCTTGTGGCATCAACTTCTCATAAACAATAAGGTGGATTTCTTTCAAACTTGCACAGATGATCAAGCAGGATGTGTAGATGATCGGATTTTTTCCTACGATCATTTTAGTAAAAACTTTTACTAGAGTTAAAACAAACCCTTTGTTATTAAAAATTAACTTGCAGCAGTGGGGACATAAGTGTCCGAGGACATAAAAAATTTGTGATTACATCAAGAAATAAAATTAATTCTTGATGTAATACATTGTATTCAGAAATGTTTTATAATGCATTTTGCCAAAAAAGTAATTTTGTCTTAATAAATTTAATATATTTTATGTTTTGTGAAAAGATGTGTTTAATTTATTTTCCGAACAACTTCAACAAGTCACTTTGAAAATCTGTAATGCATATAACTCTATAGTAATTTTTGTATCATGGTCCCAAAACATCTTTTCATAATACATGTATGTGCAGTTTTATTGACAGTTTCAAGATGTATTTGTATGAGTTTTTGTGTGGCCTGATCTATGGCAAGCGGAATTAATCCGTGGTTATCGACCCATCTATGGTTATTGGTGATACCTGATGATAACCATAGTTATAATCAAGGGGTGATAATCAGATGGTCACAAGTCATATATTGTTTTCAGTTAACTTATTTTTTACAGAATTGCTTAACATATTCATTTAAATTAATTTTCATAATTGAAATAAACATTTGCTTCATATTTAAATTGCAAAAGATATAATATCTCTTTATTCTTGAAAAGTTTGACCACTTTTCCTCAGTTCTTCTGTGTCAAAATGACCCCAGGCTCAGAAATAGGTAGGGTCAAAAGTGGAAAAATTTAAATGTGCTTGCATCAAAAAGCAAGAATCTGCATTTATTGAAATCACTGTAACCACCGTTAACGCCAAGAACAATGGTTTTTGGTCAGTAACTATAGGTTACGTTGATGTCCATAGTAACTTTTTGACAATTACTACGGTTATCGGCCGATAAGGCTCCAATGTTTACACGTGTAAATGGTAACGTTTCGTTTTCGGGCCGTTAACATTAACAGAATCTTGAACTGTTTATACGAACGGTCACATGATTGTAAAGGCGGCAAAATATTTGCTGAAAAAAATGGCAACGATGCACTTAGAAAAAAATTATTTTATTTACACCACTAAGTGAAAATATTAATTTTATTTACACCACTAAGTAAACAATTGTATTTTAATATGTAATTCACATTGTTGAGGTATAAAAAACTCTCGCATTATTATGGGTTTCCATAGTTTCTGAAAACCAGGGGTCATCTGATCCCTGTTGAGAATGTTCATGGGGTCATTATCAGATCATCACTAGTCATATCTTGTATTTAGTGAACTTTACTACTTATAAACCTGCTTTAACTTCATAAATTTTAATTTATTTTCAGTGGTTAAATAAGGGTCAACTTCTTTTTTTTTAAATGGAATGTACACAAAAGTTTTCTTTATTCTTGCAAAAGTTGACCACTTTTCTCCTGCATCAAAATGATTCCAAGTTCAGAATGAGAAGGGGTCAAAAGTGGAAAAAAAATCAAATTTCCTTGCATAAAATGCAATAATCTGCATCAGCTGAAATCCTGGATGTCGTGACCATGTCAGTGAGTGTAGCAAAATGACGGATTCAGAATTTCACAGGATACCCCCGGAAGTTTAGCTATCCAATAAGATCCCGTTTTAATGGAGTTGCATTGTTATTTACAACTTACAAAGTTCAGTGAAACTTGTCACAATTTTATCAGGTTTGCATGATATAAACAACCTTTAAACGGCATCGTTTCGTTTTAATATGGTCCATGTAAACGTTTACAAACGTTTGTAAACGTTGGAGCCTTATTGGCCGATATCTAGGATTTTCACCAATAACTATGGTTATTGGACGGTAACCCTAGTCATTGTCAATAGCTATGGTTATCAGATCAATATCTATAGTTGGTCTCTAACCATGGATATCGGATCAATTGTGCAAGCCACTTGCCATAGTGATTTTTGGGTCTCTTAAAATGATGCAACATGAAAGAATGCAGTATGTACTCATCATGTAGTGTTTTTATAATGCATTTTTCATCTCACCAGTGTTTAGATTTCTGTTATGAAAATATTACAAACTCAATCAGATTTTAGCTGCATTTCATTTATTATTTTTAACAGCATTGAAATAAGTAAGGTTATGATTTAAAATGAATTATGAATCGGACCGATATCCATAGTTACTGGTTTATAACTATTGATATTGGATTATTTGGGCAAACCGAATGTCAAAGTGAAACAGATATAATGGCAAGACAACAACCTAGGATATTGATTTATATCTAGAGTTTTGTGCCAAGTGCACATTTGATATCCATAGTTTTTAGTGAAAACGATAGATAAATATTGCTCGTTAACCACAGTTTACTTCAAGAACTATGGTTTTTGGTCGGTAACTATAGTTTTTGCCAATATCCATAGTTATTAATCCGACATCCATTGACAATAACTATGGTAATCAGTCGATATTAGTGTTGGGATATGGGTTGCAAATCACAATCAATAATAAGTTTGAATCGGTTGCCACTTCCGATGTGATTTCACTGTTTATAATCGGTTTATAAATCAAATCTGTGTTACATTAACAAATGGTTTCTGACTTGTAGCTTACATATTATCATTTGTTTGTGTGTGTTTGCTGCTACTTTCTACATGAAGGTTGGTGTTCCAAGGACAATAATAAAACTGTTCCGCTGGTTTTCTTATTTCATATGCACTAAAATAGGATGGATGAACAATGCTTATTAAAGAATACCCAACCCAAAACATGTTGTAAATAGCACTAAATGCCTAAAAGGCCTACAAATATTTTCAGTCATGAATAGTACAAACTATTAATATTGATCAACATAATTATGTCCAATTGTGCAGTATTTTACAGGCAGAGGTGAAGATCAGTTTAAATTGATTATGAGAGAATGACATTGATTATTGGGATTGGGAGGCTTTTAAACATAGTTAATCGATGTCTTCCGATTATCGGTACATAATCACTAGCCGATATCTAGGGTTTTCACCAATACCTATGGTTATCGGGCGGTAATCCTAGTTATTGTCAATAACTATGGTTATCAGATCGATATCTATAGTAATTGGTAGATAACCATGGATATGGGTTCAATTGTGCAAACCGCTTGCCCTACTGATCTCTGAGTCTCTTAATTTGATGCAACATTGATGATTGCAGGATGTACATGTGGCTCATCATGTAGTGTTTTTATAATGCATTTTTCACCTCACCAGTCTTTAGAACTCTGCCATGTTATGAAAATATTACAAACTCAATCGGATTTTAGCTGAATTTCAGTTATTATTTTTAACAGCATTGAAATAAGCAAGATTATGATTTAAAATGAATTATGAATCGGACCGATATCCATAGTTATTGGTCGATAACTATAGATATTGGATTATTCGTGCAAACCGCATGTCAAAGTGAAACAGATACAATGGCAAGACAACCTTGGATATTGATTTATATCTAGAGTTTTGTGCCAAGTGCACATTAGATCTGATGTCCATAGTTATTAGTGAAAACTCTAGTTAAATATTGCTCGTTATCCATGGTTAACTCCAAGAACTATGGTTTACAGTCGGTAACTATAGTTTTCGCTAATGTCCATAGTTATTGGTCTGACATCCATTGACAATAAGTATGGTTATCAGCAGATATCTAGGGTTTTCACCAATAACTTTGGTTATCGGGTGGTAACCCTAGTTATTGTCAATAACTATGGTTATCTGATCAATATCTGTAGTTATTGGTAGATAACGGTGGGTATGGGATCAATTGTGCAAACCGCTTGCCCTACTGATCTCTGAGTCTCTTAACATGATGCAACATGAAAGAATGCAGGATGTACATGTATGTGTGCTCATCATGTTTTATTTTTATAATGCATTTTTCACCTCACCAGTATTTAGATTTCTATCAATATTACAAACTCAATCAGATTTTAGCTGCATTTTAGTTTTTATTATTAACAGCATTGAAATAAGCAAGGTTATGAAATAAAATGAATTGATAAGCAGCTGATAACTTCCAGGTGTTCCATTTTTCAAATTACCTCCCTTTGAAAATGCAAAATTGATACAAAGATTAATTGTGTTGCTATTATTCGCTCTGAGTACCAACTGCATTGTGGTTTGTGATCGGGATGAGATGCTCAATTAATAAAAATGCATTATTTGGAGGTAATTTAGCATGTATTAGTTTTATTATTAAATATTTTTCTGGAAATTCACAATATATAGTGTATTGGATATTTTACATAAATATATGAAACTTTCTGTAAACAAAGAATTATTTTTAAGATTATTTAACAGAATGAAACACACTTTCATGTTTTTGTCCAATCATGAGCTATTCAGTAAGAAATTCCAGAAAATAAGTCTTAAAAAGATTACCCTATCATGTAAAAAAAGTTCCGAATACTTAAGTTAAGTTCACCTGAACTAGAGGAAGCCTGAATGTCTTCAAGACATAATATCACTTTTGTCAATTCTGTGGTAAAGTAAATTGATAATGTTGTTTTTAAATTATATATTTTGTAAACACTTTTATTACATAAGCATTGGGGAAGAAGTTGTATTCTAAAGGGTATGGTAATTGAAACCCATAGTAGTGGTTAAAAATCATAAAATTCATAGAATATTGAATTGTTCTTCAAAATCAACAAAACATACATGTATCATACTTGATAGGCAAATAACATGTGGTGAGAACACTATTAAAAGTGAAAATAATGAAAATTTGTAAGAACAAGTGTGATATTGATAGGCAAGGTTTGAAATCAGAATGCATGTTGATTTGCTTTCTTTCAAAATATCATTGAAACAAATCAACAAATAAGCTAGATATTGCAATACAATTCTATGAGAAATTGTTCAGTTGTCTCTGAATAATAGACCGTCTGTAAAACAGTAAGTTACTGTTTTACTTTTTCTTGTTCTATTTTGATTGTCGAGATGTCCAGTGAAAATCGCATTTTGCGCATAACCACAGACACGGGACATAAGCACGGAATCGCCGGTCTTAAACTTTTTTTTAGCAATCTATGGCGGACAAGAAACAGGCACGTACAGGAACCACATGTTGCTTGGTCAGTGTATGTGTCGCTGCCGTTTCCGAGAAAGTAAAATTAAAACAAGAAAGCGAGAGGCGTATTCCATACCTCCGCGCCGCGGCCTTCACCGTTGTTGTGTCGTTTCTCACTGTATGCGATTCTCACTGTCACAAACAAAAGTTCAAGCAACATACAACTTAACAACTTGGCTATTGTTTTGCTATATTTTCTTTGACGCTTTTATGAGAAAACTGTGAACTCTTCGATAATCATAAAAAAAATTAGAATTTGCACAATATGAAGTACAATGTATATTGTTAAATGAAATACAGTTACAGACGCATACTATATACTTAAGATGTAGGTAAAATCAATGTCAACCATTTGAAATTGCAGCTTACAATAAAAAAAATAAAGATGTACATTTGCAGAAAATAATGGGAACAAATCATACATACGCACGACTGATGCATGAATTGTCATCCCTTTAACTTTTTAAAAGACAAAATAAGGCACTTAGCTAATTAGAATTGATAGATATTTCATTTATAGATCTGCTGGGGCTACGAAATATATTTTTTAAATTATTTTAGGCGTCACCGCGCACAAATTTAGGCGCTACGGTATTTCTATTACGCGGATAGACTAACGATTTTAACAGTTTTAATCAAATGTCTCTAAAGTTCTACAAAGAAATCTTGTGCGTTTCTTTAGTAATTAGGAACCCTTTTAAGTAAAGTTAGCACGCCTTTGCGAAAATGCTTTGACATCATAAGAAGAAAACAGCCGAATTTATGAAATTGTAAGTATAACATTCAAATACTTGATAATTATAAGTGTAACGTCCGCATAGAAATAATTAACGTAAGTATTATACGCTTTTTGGAATGTTTTTTTTCCCCGTAGTAGCGTTTTTAAAGATATTTTTGACAAATTAACAAAAGAGAAATCGATTAGATGTCATTTTTATTTGATAATTCATTTCAACTTCCTCTGTGGTGTCTTTTGGCGAAGTTTTTAATTAATGAACTATTTTTTTTTCTAAAATTTCCAAAAAATAACGTATTTTTTCAAAAGGGGGGTAGGGGTACTTAAAATGGTAATAGCACAATAACTAAGTCGGTGACCCCCAAATTTTATTCGCTTATTCAATTGGAATTGCTTTTTTCAAACTTTTTAAGCAAAAAAATCAAAAATTAAATTCGGGAATTTTTCACAATTTTGAAAAAGTCGACAGAAAAAAGGCAAAACTCATTTTTAACGCGAAAACGGCGTTTAACGATACACAATGTTGTCAAAACTGGTCACATTATGTTAAATCTTATATCACCGGAAAGGTATTTTCAGCGCCAATCCATCTGTAAAAGAATAAATGAAATTAGAAACCCCAATTTTCAGCCAGCCCCGAAAAGGTGTTCGACGAGCGTCGTTGACGTCACTGCAGAAAACTGCCGTTGATTGCTAACTTTGAAGGTAAATATCTAAACAACTATTTAATTATTCGAAAAACGGTTTGCGGATTCATGCTGGAATCATCGTCAATAAATACCATAACAAATTTCATAAAGAAATTCGAAAATTCACAAAGTGTCGCGTTCCACCTTAAGGGCCGCAAAAATGGCGAAGGGCCATCAACCTCAAACTTTAAAAATAAATTATAGTGAATTAACCTATTGCCGGGCAAATTTTAGTGAAGAAATGTGTTTTCTGAAGCTGTATCTAAAATTGAGTGGAATCCAGTTATAAAATGAGGAGTAGTTTGTATGCAGGACTGTAAGGTGTTTCTGTGTATTTGAATTTGTAATCGAGCGTGCAACTGCTCACTCACTACAGCAGGACAAATGAAAGTCAGATAGGATTTGTGAGCTGAAATTGTCAGAGAACTCTTCCGATCTTTACATGTGACAGATTTCACATTCATCGGAAAGACACTTTCATGCTATAGCAGAGCTCCAGATACATTTTGAGGGTAAAGGGTATTAACCCCCTAATTTTTTTCAAAGATCCTCTGTACCCATGCTATTAGCACGTTTGAATTTAGTTTATTATTTTTCATGTGAACATAAGGTCAATCTGCTGTCAGCTATATAAATTTATATAAAACACAGACATTTTAATAGTGTTCATTTTGTAAAACTGAATGAGAAATCTGTATCATAAGGTCTACAAGCAGGGCCGTATTGTCCACTGTTATCTGTCCGTCTGAGCTGTTAGGTCAGCTATTCTGAGCTGTATCGCAAGGGCAGTATGGTCCTTATATCACTAATTTCACTCCAAAACTGCTACAATAAAATAGACATCTGCTACGTATGTGTTTGTTGAACAACTGGGTACTGCAAAAGTCACTTAGCACAAGACTGGCCTTATAAACATTGTCTCTAGGTTTTTTCCAGAGCATTAAACATCAATACTGAGACTACCCCTACTTCTTAATATATACACCTATATATACCTGATTGTTTAAAAACCATGATCTGATACGTGTTTGGAGAGGAAGGTCTAATTATATGTATGATGTGGTGGTATTGAAGCGGGGTTCTGAATAGTACTTCAGGCATGACTTTCTAATGTAAATAGATCAATGCTTAAGGCCCGCGCTTGCTTAGGTACCCATCTAGTATAAGCACTGTGTTAAAATGCACAGAGTATAGACATTTGTATTCTTAAGTTGGGTGAATGAAATTGGTTGACTTTAAAATTGGGTAATTTTTGTGTCCAGGTGAAGCCGAAAGTGCCGCAGAGTTGATGGTGGTGGTATTCCAGCACATGTACAAAGTGTTTAAAGTGAGAATTTGTATTTGTTGTGTATTGTTGATGGCTCTAGGTAAATTCTATTCACAGAAGTCTGATTGCGAGCACTTGATCTAAAAGTAAGTTATAAAGCAATAATATGAGTCTATGAAGCTTGAATTGCTTAAGTCTAACATAATATGAGTGTGGTATGTAAAACAAGCACTCCTTTATCTACCAAAAATAATCATTGGGGACCTACATTGCTTTAATAATACTGGAAATAAGAATTGCTGACAGACAGGTTGTTAAGAAATACAACAAAATGCATTGCCCTTAAAATCAAACGTTGAAGTAAATTCACGAACTTTCTTGAATTTCTTAAAAGACAAATTGGAATAGCGATTACTTGTTACGTTACTTATATTTAATTTTAAATAAGAATGTATAAGGTACTGATATTAGTTTTGAACAACATACTGTATATGAATTTAAGAGATGTGATACAGAGGTTGATTTTCTGTTGTTTTAGAATGTGCTTGGTAGTTAGAGCATTTTTTTTCTAGACTGAGTATGCAAAACTAATGTAACTGCAATGTAACTTGAGGCACAATTTAATATATTCCTACCAGTAATGAAGTTGGCAATGAATATTTTTCTGAATTTCCATTCCGGCAGTTTTGCTATCTTTAATAATTTGCACTGTCCTTAAAACAAAATTCAGGTATGATCAGTACAACATGAAAAACGCACGAAGTTACGGGTGAAAGATTTGCGCCGTAAGAGGCACTATCATTTGAAATTCACAGTAGCGCTATCTGTGCAGTGTGGCGGCCGTAAAAAGTCTCCCGTACATAAGTCAGTACTGTTATCAGTAAAATAACCCGTTACCGATGTCATGCAATGATGGTGACGTATATCAGGGCTATCCGATGAACCTTTTTGGGGGCAAACGTATCAATGTTTATTCATTCAAAAGGGGGATTGACGCACACCTTTCTTTCCTATGACGGTGATCATGAAACTTAGAATTCAATATCAGCTTAATGCCCTTTGATAAACAGCGGCTTTGGGTCACCAGATTTCATAATAGTAATATGTTTAATATACATAACATGGTTTTGAATTTTTGTGGAATTATTTATTATTTAAAATTTCCCTTTTCGAGACAGACGTTTCACTAATTGTCACCTTTTGCAGAAACCATAAAATGGCTTCGCAGCCTTACACAAGAGGTGATTATACCAAGAAAGATGTCATTGATGAGGGGGAAGAGGTAGTCAGAGAACACAAAAACCTCGTTGGAAAAGTACATCTGGACAAAAGTAATGTAGACTGGCAACTTGGAAAATCTCTTGGAGAAAGTTTACAGTATATGTACGAAAACAAATTGTGGACAGACGTTTCATTCAGATGCAAGGACCATAACGTTGATGACCATGACGACAGAATTAGGGCTCACAGAGCGATACTGGCGGCCAGAAGTCCGGTATTCCAGAAAATGCTGTTTGTCTACGATAACTTTTCTGGAGACAAAGATGAGCAACATCTACCCACCATCGAAGCTGCAATCTTTCACACAATTGTCAAGTATGTGCTACGTAATTAATATGGATAATTAATTTTTGAAAATGGATAATGCATACTAAAAATGTTATTGAGACTTTTTTGTTGATGTTTTATGTATATATTTTTCTTTATTTATTTCCGTAAGCTTTGATTTGATGGATGTTTAAATGACATACATAACCGGTATTGAAAATCTATCATAATGAATTTTATCCCAGATGAAAGGTTTGCCTGAACTTAACATTTCGTTTTTGTATTGCATTTATTAAACAACAATTACATACAATGTATTAATAAATAAATATATGTAAACCGTTAAAACGAGTATTATATAAATCATTTGTCAGATATATGTACGGTGACGTCACAGATTTAACAGAAAATACAGTTGCAAGGGTGATGGAGATAGCTCATATGTACCAAATCAAAGGGCTGGTAGAATATTGCGCTACTTACTTGAACTCAATTTTGAGGGTCGACAATGCCTGTGAGATTTTGGAACTTGCTTTATTCTATGAAACTAATGAACTCAGAGATGCAGTATGTGATTTTGTAGACGAACACGTAAACCAAGTAATACAAACTGACAGTTTTATGGAAATTTCAGAATCTTGCTTGGCTCACCTTTTGAAAGGAGACACTTTCTATGCACCTGAAACACAAATTGTGGAAGCAAGTGATAGTTGGGCAAAACACAAGCTGAAGTCTCCTGATAGCTCTAAAAAGGACATAAGAACACTCATAGGAGAAGGTTTTTATAATTTGAGGGTGCCATCAATGACCTTAGACGAGTTTATTAAAAGTACAGATAATAAGAATTACTACGTTACTGGTGAAATGTATGAAATAATAAAGTTTATTCAAGAAAAAGAAAAAGATGTACAAGCAGTGTCTTGTCATAGTGTAGTTAAACGCATTCCAAAGTACCAGACATTAAATATAGAATATATTGAGTCGACGTCATCGGGAGCGGCTTGTACTATGATTGAATGTGTCCTTCTTCTCAATGTGTCAAAAGACTGCGAAATAAAGTGTGTGAAGCTTCAAAATAAATATAATTATACGCACCAAAAAGGCTGGTATGACAGAAATAAAATAAATGCTACTGCTTGCTTTGTCTTTAAAGGGAAATTCGCTATCGATGATTGTTTTGAAATGGAGTTCAACTGGATTCCATCGCAAAATGATGAAATAAGCCCGGAATGTCCTATCAAGTTATCTGGAAGGACCATGCCATACACGATGCGTCTAACCTTTGAACTTGAACTATCAAAAGATATTAAGGTTTATGTTGACGAGAACCAGAACTTTAGGGAAGGATGCCAGACAAATAACCACACAGACGAGTGCTTAAAATGCTCAGAAGAATCCAAAAGTGATGATGTTATCAGACCAAGTTACTGCCGCAATTCTAAGCACATAAATATCATTAAATCAATTAATATATGTAATATGTCATACAGGTGACCTCGGAAGCGGTCGCGTGCATATCAACCACTATGCATATCGCACTATGCTAGTGTATAGGTTGAAACTTTAGTGTATTTGATTATGGTTAACTGAAGGTTGTAAAAAGATGAAAATGACTGTTTGAAAAACAGTCCTTTTTTCCATTATGAAGTAAACTGTGTGTAAGACAGAGATCACGCAGTATGACATTCCATGGACAGCAGCCTTAGGTTTCCAGAACGATATTATTATGAAATGGAATTCAAACATTTTCACAGACCTTCTTAAAATGTCTGCACAATACATACATGAGAAGTGTAAATTAATGTTTTAATGTTGGTTAATATTTAATCATTCTACTGGAGCTAGATACCTGTTATTTCAAGAACAATTGAAAAGAATGTATGATGTTGGAGTGAATGAGATTATATTGGAAAAAAAGTGACATAGACATACAAAGAATAGCCACATTCAGTACACAGCCTTCCCACACAGCCACAAGTGCAGGATTCATTAAATTGATCAAATAAAAGAAATGAAATATGCCTTGAATAAAAAGCCATAATCAGAACACAGCCCTCCTAAAACGGCCAAACAGTAGAGAGGAAAAATGTGAAATATGCATAGGGGGAAAAGCGAATTTCAGAAAAGACAGCAATGGTTTAAAATTTTTAAATAAAATAATTGCTGTAGAAATTGGAGACCTCTATGTATTCGAAGCATTTTTTTAATTATTTATCAATTTAATCTTTCCAAAGTTTATAAATTGGAAACCAATGAGTTGTTTAAAGGTTATTTTAAACTCTGTCACTCCTTCCTCTTACACACTCCCTGCTCTTACATTCTCTCTCTTCCTCCTCTAACACTCTCTCACACACCCTGTAAACATCACCACTTGCTCTCACATTCTCTCTCTTCCTCCTCTAAAACTCTCTCACACCCTGTAAACATCTCTACTTGCTCTCACATTCGCACTCTTCCTCCTCTAACACTCTCTCACACCCTGTAAACATCACTACTTGCTCTCACATTCTCTCTCTTCCTCCTCTAACACTCTCACACCCTGTAAACATCACTACTTACTCTCACAGACACTATCTCTCTCTTCCTCTTCTAACACTCTCTCACACCCTGTAAACATCACTACTTGCTCTCACATTCTCTCTCTTCCTCCTCTAACACTCTTTCACACCCTGTAAACATCACTACTTGCTCTCACATTCTCTCTCTTCCTCCTCTAACTCTCTCACACCCTGTAAATATCACTACTTGCTCAAACATTCTGTCTCTTCCTCCTCTAACACTCTCTCACACCCTGTAAACATCACTACTTGCTCTCACATTCTCTCTCTTCCTCCTCTAACACTCTCTCACACCCTGTAAACGTCACTTCTTGCTCTCACATTCTCTCTCTTCCTCCTCTAACACTCTCACACCCTGTTTACGTCATTACTCGCTCTCACATTCTCTCTCTTCCTCCTCTAACACTCTGTTAACATTACTACTTGCTCTCACATTCTCTCACTTCATCCTCTACCACTCTCTCACACTTGTAAACATCACTAATTGCTCTCACATTCTCTCTCTTCCTGCTCTAACACTCTCACACCCTGTACTTGCCTTTCCCATTTTAAATAAATAAATTAAAATATATGGAACGCCATTGCTCTTCGTGATAATGGTTTTAGACTGTCACGTTTTATGTTCGTGCTAGGGAAGTTGTCATTTATAGAGAGGAATATCAAAATCTCCCACTTGGAAAAAAGTGATAAATGTCTTCATTTCTCCATTTCCATTAAATGTCGTCCACGTATAACATATGTGTATGTTATACTTTTCTTGTTAATCATTTAATCATATATTATTGACAATATTTATATTATGTTATCCACAAGCTTACAAACTATTGAACAGGACAACGGGTCATCGTACGTCCCTATGATGACCAACTGTTATTCTGTTGCCTCAAAAGCAGTTATATGTTGACCGATATATATTTGAGATACAAATTAAATCTTGAATTTGTTGTTTTTAGACTCTATTAGTCTAGATCATCTAGGCGTTCTGTCGTTGATCAGTATCACACTGCTCTGACAAACGTCTACAGACATCGCTATATAAAAAGGCTTCCAAAAATAATATCACATTCAATTTATTATAGAAATGAACTTTTAAAAGTCTCCCTGTCCATTCGATCGATAAGTGCTGTTATCATGAACTTAATCGAATTTGCCCTTCGAGGGCCGTGAGCACGATACTATATGTGTGCAGGCTCGGGGCTAGGCTAGACAGTAATATGCAATTACATAGGATCAATCAAACCGAGCCTGCAATATTTGATTGTGTGTCGTGTTTGGTCTCTTTCATGGATCATTTTTCATCTATTTTATTTACCAAGACAACTTGTAATAGTGTCAAAAATTTAAAAATTTCGATCAGCGCAATCTTCGCATAACATGATGATCAGTTTCAAGTAAGACACCACAAAATTTAACGAAAACGATCATTTACGATCATAGAGATCAATGTTGGTCTCTACCTTTTGGCTGTGTAGGAAAACTCTGTTGACATATCAAACCAAGAAGACATTGATGACATATCAAGCCAACCAGGCAACGTTAACATATCAAGCCAACCAGCCAACGTTGAAATATCAAGCCAACCAGCCATCGCAGACATATCAAGCCAACCAGCCAACGTTAACATATCAAGCCAGACAGCCAACGTTGACATATCAAGCAAACCAGCCAACGTTGACATATCGAGCCATTCAGCCAACGTTGACAAATCAAGCCAACCAGCAAACATTGACATATCAAGCCAACCAGCCAACGTTGACATAACAAGCGCACCAGCCAACGTTGATATATCAAGCCAATCATCCAGCTTTGACATATGAAGCCAATCAGCCAACGTTGGCATAGCAAGCAAACCAGCCATTGATGACATATCAAGCCAATCTGCCGTTGTTGACATATCAAGCCAACCAGCCAACGTTGACATATCAAGCCAACCAGCCAACGTTGACATATCAAGCTTTTCTGCCATTGTTGACATATCAAGCCAATCAGCCATTGTTGACATAACAAGCCAATCAGCCATTGTTGACATATCAAGCCAATCAGGAAACGTTGACATATCAAGCAAACAAGCCAACGTTAACTATCAAGCCAATCAGCCAACGTTGACATATCAAGCCAATCTGCAGTTGTTGATATATCAAGCCAATCAGCCAACGTTGACATATAAAGCCAATCAGCCAACGTTTTCATATCAAGCCAACCAGCCAACGTTAACATATCAAGCCAAGCAGCCAACGTTGGAATATCAAGCCAACCAAACAACGTTGACATATCAATCCAATCAACCAACGTTGACATATCAAGCAAATCTGCCGCTGTTGACATATCAAGCCAACCAGCCAACGTTAACATATCAAGCCAATCTGCCGTTGTTGACATATCAAGCCAATCTGCCGTTGTTGACATATCAAGTCAACCAGCCAACGTTAACATATCAAGCCTATCTGCCGTAGTAGACATATCAAGCCAACCAGCCAACGTTAACATATCAAGCCAATCTGCCGTTGTTGACATATCAAGCCATCCAGCCAACGTTATCATATCAAGCCAATCTGCCGTTGTTGACATATCAAGCCAACCAGCAAACGTTGACATTTCAAGCCAACTAGCCAACGTTGACATATCAAGCCAATCTGCCGCTGTTGACATATCAAACCAACCAGCTAACGCTGACATATCAAGCCAACCAGCCAACGTTGACATATCAAGCCAATCAGCAAACGTTGACATATCAAGCCAATCTGCCGTTGTTGACATATCCAGCTTGTCAGCTACCGTTGACATTTCAAGCCTGCCAGCCAACTTTGACATATCAAGCCAAACGGCCATTGTTGACATATCAAGCCAACCAGCCAACGTTAACATAGCAAGCCAACCAGCTATTGATGACATATAAAGCCAATAGAGGTCTTTCACATTGTTGTGCGCATGCGTCGTACGCCACGTTAGGTGCGGAAAATATTGGTTTTATCCTAAACCGACAAGTGAGGGGGCATTTAACTGTGTCATTGCTAACAGAATGAACAGACATGATCACGGTGTCGTCTTAAAGCTAATGATAAATTATAATAATAATTATGATAAAGCATAATAAATTCGAGTTTTAGAATTTCCGAATATAATAGGCTTAAAACGTCTGGTCGGCAAGATTTGACTGTGAAAAGCGTAAAACAATCAAAGACGTGGTTGCCACTTTGAATCGGGAAGTCTTATATGAAAACAAATACATTGTGGATTACACGTTACTGTATATTTTCCACAGACACATATATAAGCGTATCGAGTTTTTCTGACAAAATGCGTTTACTTCAAGAAATATATTTTATGTTACATGATCTCTCTAAATTGGAGGTAAACGGATGAATTCAGCAATGTATCGTCGTTGTATTCAACGCCCGTTAAGCTTATTAAGTTATTCATGTTATTATAAACATTTTTTTTCTAATAAAATCGTCAGCCATAGTCAATAGACATTAGTTTAAGTCGCATATCATGAATATCTACGTGTTACGGGAATGATGTAGAAAGAAGATAAAATGTCCGCAGACCTCCAAAATCTCAGGATTTTATCTGAAATCTCCGGACCGTAAGGTTCTTCTCCGGATCTAAGGATTTTCAGGCAAAATCTCAGGATTTAAAAATATTGAAAAGGATTATTAATGAAACATAAATTTAACTGAATTTAGAATTGGTGGGTTTTACAATTATATTAATTAATATTAAGAAACTTGGTCTTGGTCACGGCTCCAAAATTTCCTGTTTATTGAGAAATTACGTGATAGTGACACGCTGCCTCGGGCACACATGTACACAACAGCTAAGTGTCATAAAACTAAACTCGGACCTGAATATCGCAGTCCCGTTCATTTGTTTTGGTCCATGGTCATTTTGATTTTAAACAGAAATGAAAATATTATATTTCAAAACCTTCAGCGACAACAATTACGAACTTCAACATCAAAATAGTTTTTATTAAAAAAAAAAACTCTCTGGATTTTTTTTAAATAGCTTTTGGTTGGCCTGCCGTCCGGCAATATTCGTTTGGTTCAATCAATTTAACGATTTCTCGGGTTGTAGCTGGAATCATCCTATTATGGACATACGTAATATTTTTTCTCAAGAGCAAAACACGCAAAACACATATCAACCTAGTCGCCGACGAGCTACATAAGAATATAATTATGTCTCATTCCACTATAAATTATAGCGTTACAAAAAAAATGCCGTAAAACGGTAAAATGTCCGATAATGTTCGTCTGAATTGTCAATTATACAGATTTATTTTTAGTAAACACAATTCACGTGTGTATTTTCATAAAAAATCCAAACAAATCCGTTGGATACTCGCGTCCTGAAAATACCGCGATAAACAATGTTAAAAATGCGCATAAACTTTCTTGATGTGCTTGTAAATGACCATAACGTTTTTTTTATTCTTCGTTGTTTGACCGAACTTACTTATTTATAAATTTGAAATGATTAATCAACATTTTCTTAATTTTATAATCACTTAGTCATATTAACAATAGTAAACGATGCCCCCTCGCGTGCATTTATCGACTAAATATGCTCTTCAATTTTAGCGAGCGCTAAGGGGAGGTAACAATGTGAAAGACCTCTATTAGCCATTGTTGACATATCAAGCCAACCAGCCAACGTTAACATATCAAGCTAACCTGCCATTGATGACATATCAAGCCAACCTGCCAACGTTGACATATCAAGCCAATCAGCCACTGTTGACATATCAAACCAACCAGCCAACGTTGACATATCAAGCGAATCAGCCAACGTTGACATAACAAGCCAATCAGCCAACGTTAACATATCAAGCCAACCAGCCAACGTTGACATATCAAGCCAATCAGCCATTTTAACATATCAAGCCAACCAGCCAACATTGACATATCAAGCCAATCAGCCAACGTTGACATATCAAGCCAACCAGCCAACGTTGACATATCAAGCCAATCAGCCATTGTTGACATATCAAGCCAACCAGCCAACGTTAATATATCATGCCAACCAGCCAACGTTGACATATCAAGCCAATCAGCCATTGTTGACATATCAAGCAAACCAGACAATGTTGACATATCAAGCCAACCAGCCAACGTTAACATATCGAGCCAATCAACCAACGTTGACATATCAAGCCGACCAGCCAACGGAAACACATCGAGCCAACCAGCAAACGCAAACGTTAACATATCGAGCCAATCAGCCGACGTTGACATATGAAGCCAATCAGCCAACGTTTACATATCAAGACAACCAGCCAGCGTTAACATATCAAGCCAACCAGCCAACGTTGACATATCAAGCCAACCAGCCAACGTTGACCTTTCAAGCCAACCCTCCATCGTTGACATATCAAGCCAACCGCCAACGTTATTCGAGAATTCTCATATTAATGCGACTCTAATATATGTTGCCATGTCAATTTTTAGAATATTTTTGGTCTTACTGGTGAATTTTATAGCGTTCTGGAAAAAAAACAAATTTAAATAACTCTACCGGCCTGCAATCGTTGGATTTTTTGTGAAAACATTTTGTATAAATGATCAAAATTCTCTTGATTTTTCAATGACTTCTTAAATTTCCATCGACGCAATTGTCTCGGTGTGCCTTAGCAAGGCTACGAGATGAGATTAAAATATATTAATTGTACGATCTTCTTTCTGTGTTGAGAGAAGTTAAACAAAATTCTCTAATCCAACATTACAAATATATCCTGAAAATTTGTAAAGCCGATACCACTGGGGGCTAACGCGTGTGACGACATGTGATGCGCAACGAAAGTGCGTGTACGTTGCACATCGAAAAATTGTTTACATTACGACGACATTTATCACGTGCTTATTTCATTTTCGTGTATTTTGGACTAATTTTACTTCCAATGGACCAATGGAGATCCAATAATGATGGCAAATGTTATTTAATATAAACTGATACTTCTTGTTGTTATTCATAGTGTTTAAGTTTATATAATGTCATGAAACTAGTTTATTTTTAGGTTTCCTGCACAAGGTCATCTACATATTAACTTCACAAAGATAATACTAATGACATGTATAAAAATTCTAATTTAGTGTATAAATGATGTGATATGATATTTATACGGTTATTGCTTCTGTGTTTCTGATTAAAAACCACCAGTAAGGCTGTTTTTCAGCATTAGATGGTGTGTGCGTGTTGCACAGAGACTGTGTATGCTGTTCAACGAAGTAGAATTTTATGCGTGTGTTAATCAACGAAATCATTTTATAGTTTTCAGGGAATAGACAATGCTGTATGTCGATACTTCTGTGTTTCATCGGGCGGTGAAACATGATGAGTCAAGTCAAAGTCCAGTGGTCCACCCAGAGGAATATTTGTCTTTTTTTATCTATGAGACAGTCTCTTCATCAAAAATACGATATAAAGAAAGAACTTTTGAAGTACCTGGTCGTGATGTGGCAACAAAAATCAATGCTCTATGATTTGGTGAATTAACTGGGAACATCAGCTTTAGTGGAAAGCAATGAGAGATATTGAAAATATAAGATACACCTTTACCTAAAGATTACTCATGTGTAAACTTTAATGAATATAATATAAAGACCCTGTCACACTGTACTACGTTTCCACTGAGTTGGCACGGCATTGTTTGATTTTCAAGACTACGGCCGTGAGATCGCAAGAAAATTGTTAAATTTTTCGTGAAGATTGAGATATCAAGACGTCCACACAGCGACCAAGGCGTTGCTCCGGAGCTCCCATTGTGTTCTATCGCATTACTACGGATTTATTGTTGGCGATTGTCTGTGCTCTCGTGGCGCTTGCACCGCGTGCACTGCACTCTCACGGCGCTCACACTGCGCTGACGGCATGCTGAAGACGTTCGTTTGCTATTCCTATAAAACGAAGTGAATAGACACATCTTCATCAATTATTTGTTTGTTCTCGAACAGTTGAATCTATGCCTTTGGGCCCTCCGTCGTCGTCCCAGATTGATATGCACAATTTATTTGCTGGACTTGTATATCGGCAAGCAGTAGCCAGACTTGGTGCCATAGTGAAATGAGTGTTTATTTGCAAATCTTATAAATATATAATTGTGTTCGTCATAACACTCTATATAAACGCCGCGGACGCGCCGTAAAGACGCAGTGATGTCTCTGAGATTGTCATAAAATCTCCGTACAAGCGCCACTTACAAACACAGCATTCGCAATGCGACCTCTGTGTGCGCCGGTAGAGCTCCTGTGTCGTTGCATGCTCAAACGTCTGTCGGCGTTCTACTGGCGATACCACTGCGTTGCTGCGGCAGTGTTACGTACTGCGCGGCCCTCGGCGGTCTTGAACCCCATAGGATCGTCGTGAGAACGTTGCCATAGTGTGACGTTGAACTTTTTGTACTACGCATCATCATTGCTAAATACTTAAAAAGAAATAAAGTTTTTTCATAAGCCATTCTTGTAGCCGTGGGAAAGTATTCAAAAAGAAAAAAAGGAAATTTGACGTTATAAAAAGAACTTCATTGTTTTTATCTCTTTGTATAAATAGATTTGATTGCAAAATATGATACACGTTTATTATATATATTAGAAATATGTCAGGGTAGGTATTTCAACTCGAGTGCAATGATTTTAAGATTCGCTTAAGATGTTACATGACCACGGCCCATAGGAAGATTTGCACTAGTGTTAAACCTTAAAAAGAATATGTAAGTGAATATATCAACAACATTCAGCTAATAAATTCAAAAACGTTCTCAAATGGTTATACTCGCGATCGAGATGAGTATAATTATGCAGACTTTTCACTGTCTGGCTGTCACAAACAGCATTTTCCGCACTCGGTCAGGGCTTTGCTTTCGCATTTTCGTTTTGTTTTAGTTCTGCAAAAAATAATGTGCATTCATTTAAGTAGGTGTTATGTGGAGTATGGGTCATTTCTATATTTAATGCACTTTAAATAACTTTCTGCTCAAGCCGGCGCCGAAGGGTATACAAAGTGTAGCATTTTGAATTAACACTGATGTACATCATGTATGCAACAGAAGTTTCGAACATTCCTTTTAATGTATAATTCCTTTCAATTTTTTTCCTGATGAACTTACATGCTTTTAAACTTTAAAGCTATGTGTTTGTACTGTCTGTTATCAGAAAGAAAAGTATAGGCAGTTTATTAATTAACAGTGATCTGACAACTTGAAACCTGTGCCCCGTTTTAATTCAATTATATGTTTACATATGTCATGTTATAAGCAGAGCCTATTTTCATATTTAGAGCCCTCATTATATACAGACATAAATTTGCTTTCATTGCGTCAGTAAACCTTGTGATTTACTTAGCATGTCCCTTTCAGGCCATATTAGCCATCCTATGCCCCACAAAGAAAAAGTGGAGACTACTTTGTGTCAGCGATTAACTGGCTTTCTCGAATAGGAACATCTGGTGATGTATTTATTAATTACTAGTACGCATATTAATATCAAATGTTGTAATTACAGCATCTTTGCATTCACGTTTCCAAACGAACCGAAAACCAGGGGGTAGGACGTTAAGTAGTTTATAGAAAACATTAAGTGGGCAAAATGTTTTGCAGAAAACAAAATGGCGTAAATTCGTCAAAATCTGAGGACTTTCAGCCGGTTTTATTCAAAGTAAGTAGCTTTTTTCTTTGTATTTTACAATATAAGTGTGTGCATTCTGTAGCGCAAAGTATATATTTCAATCGGCAATTTACCGTTTCATCATAAACTTGGCGATGAAAATGTTATTGAAGAGGTTTTAGCTCTCAGTGCAATGTTTACCCATGTCTTTCTTGTATTTGTGATGGATCATACACTTTTTCTGACCACATTAAGCCCTGTTTTCGTTTATAGAAAACACTTAATACCCGTTTTGTTTGGTAGAAAACATGATTTGCACGTCCAAGGCCCTTAAATTAGCATGATGGTTCTGTGAAATAACTATAGAATTTAATTTGAACAATAAACAAGGGTTTGTTGGTGAAACAGAAGACATGTTCCAGTACAGTACAGTATTTTTCTGAAATGGTATTTATAGCTGTCTAAAATGTGTTGTGTAACAGTAACCTTTGGCTCTGTACAGCAGTCATATTGGTCTTTATATAGAAATTGCACTCTGTGACAGTTCATATGTAATATATAATATAAAGCATTGGATCAGAGAAGGAAACTTGAGTCCAACTTGTTTTGAGTGTCCTCCAATAACAGTCTATTCTAAAAATTTCAGAGAACACCAGTTTAATCAGAGAGAAAGACACAAAGCAAAACATGGAGATAAAGCAGTATTAAAGAAGCTCCTAGACTGGTGTCCACTAAGTACGGGCACATTTCAAGGCTGATGAAAGTAAAATTCTCACATCGTTTAGGCTTGGTATTGATGAAGAAGAAATCTGTGAACTTGAGTATTTAAATGTGCATATCCATGCTTGGAATTGAACGTTTACTGCAGCTGTTATGGGCAAACTTTGATGACTTTAGTAAGTTCCAGTCAATGGCATATACTGTAGATGAAACGGTTTAGGTACTTTTTTTTAATTTGTACCTGTTTTGTTAACAAAACAGTTTGTGAAGTGTTTTAGTAAGTTTGATTTTTGGATGATTAAAACAAGACAACATCCTGTTCATGCATATGATGACTACATTGATGACATCACATCATGTAAATTACAAACAGCTGAACTTGTAAACACTAATTATCCTGAACTGAACCTAAACAGAAATGTATACTACTTTATGTATTATCTTACCTTGTTTTGAAAAGCAACATTTTTATTTTCATTTCAAAAGTTACTCAGTAATTTTCTAAAAAGAAAAAAGTAAAATATGAGCATTTACAACATTAATTGTATGCATGCAATGCCTTTTTAAAGGATACGGAATATTTGTTTTTTTATGATAATCATTAAATTTATATAGTTCTCAGTAAAGGTAGTTTTATTATCAGCTTTATTTAGTTGTTAATATAACTCGTTGATATAGCTCATTGGCAGATGTTGCACAACATGCAGCAACACCTTTATTTACAATGCTTCTGTTTGTAATTATTAGAAAATGCTTGTTGTGTGTAATTTTGTTCTGAACTGAAAGATGGTTGTATGGATTATGTGGTTTTGTTTTTATTATTTATTTGAATTTGGATATTTGCATAAAATAACCCTTTTGCATACAAATTTGAATATATGTACAATATTAATAATTAGCAAGTCACACTATGTCACAGCAGTGTGCATTATAGTACATTAATGGGTGGCAAATAAAATGTGTCATAAGAATTCCTGCTTTGTAGAGTACTTCTTGTTGAAACGTTGATAGCAATATATATTTATATCCCCCCACCTACTTCCAATAACAACAGGTATGTAGGAGACACCTTGGCAGTCTCTGTTTTTGTATGTTCGTAAAAGTTTGTGGCACAAACTACTTCTACAATTTCAGTGTATACAACCATGTCCTTGGTATTAAGATTTAGTAATTTAGTAATTTTACCATACATCATCTATTAAAATTGTGTTACTTATATATTACTATCCCTCTTTCTTGACTCATCTACTCTATCTTATCCTACCCTACCCTGATTCATGTGAAGAAGTGGCCAGTCACAACAAAGTACATGGCTTGAACTGGGTGTTCAGCCAGTCATTCAATCAATCAGCAATGCAGTTGCTAATTTAATTTGAATAAGAATGTTTATAAAGTTTAGTCAACCATGTTTTGCAACCATACAACATATGCAGGGTCCTTTTATTCTAAGGCAGCTATTTCCAAATAAAATTTGTTTTATACATCTCACTGCAACTTGACATAGTAAATTAGGAAAAAGTTGCTAAGTTAATTTTTCTGTTACATGTACATTAGCAAGACTGGACAAGGAGTCAAAACTCAGATTTTACATATTTATTGAGATCATTGACATGTTATTCAATCACAGTACAAATTTGTCAGAATGAGATCAAATGAAAAAGAACTATCAATGAAAGTAATAACAGTCACTCATTTTAGCCCTTTTTTCCAGAAGTCTACAGTATATATGGTGTGGACTTTCATCAGCCTTGTAATGTGCCCGTACTGAGTGGACACCAGTCTAATAGCTTCTTTAATACTGCTTATTTCCATGTTTTGCGTTGTGTCTTTCTCTCTGATCAAACTGGTGATCTCTTTAATTTTTATAATAGACTGTTAATTGACGTGCAAATAATATTTTCCACCAAACAAAACGGGTATAAAGTGTTTTCTATAAACGAAAACAGGGCTTAATGTGGTCAAAATCTGTTCAGGCAACGTCGGCAGTTGATGCAAAAACAGAAAAGTAAGTGCAAAGCCTTTCAGGCATGATTATCTATTTAAGGCATGCAAAATGTACGACAAACATGGCCAAAAAAGCGTTTGTTCCATCACAAATACAAGAAAGACATGGGTAAACATTGCACCGAGAGCTAAAACCTCTTCATTAACTTTTTCATCTCCAAGTTTATGATAAGACGGTAAATTGCCGATTGAAATATATACTTCGCGCCACAGAATGCACACACTTATATTGTAAAATACAAAGAAAATAGCTATATATTTACTTTGAATAAAACCGGCTGAAAGTCCTCGGATTTTGACGAATTTAAGCCATTTTGTTTTCTGCAAAACATTTTGCCCACTTAATGTTTTCTATAAACTACTTAACGTCCTACCCCCTGGAAAACAGTCTTCAATGTCGAATAGAAACGCACACACTTCTATTGATTTCGTATATACACGTACACTTTATTTTGCTTTTTTGCCGAGGCATAGTTCTAATACTTTAATAAGTATGAATTTACAAATGATAAGTAATGTTTTGGTTCTTGAAACTAATGTTAATGGCCACTTAAATAAGAAATAAAACAAATAATGCAATTGAATAATATTTTATATGTAATATTAATACAATTATGTTATTTTTGGCAAAAACATCGCAATATCAGATGAAATCAATCATTGACAAGCATTAAATGTTTTGAAAAACGTAAAATAAACTATACATTACACACCTTGATTTCTGTTCGATGTTTGAGTCAACTCTATATCATGTTTTCTATGTTAATTTTATTCATACAGAAACAAGTCAGGTGTAGTCTTACAAGCGGGACGTTTTATAAAAAAATTTTGTTGAGAAACATACACTAGCTGTCGATGCGCAACACTTTTCCGTTACACGCGTTAGCCCACAGTGGATACCTGGTCGAAAACAATACGGACATTGCAAAAATAATCTCGCAAAAAAGAGTACAGATATCGATTCTACAATTCAGGTGAAGTACTTTGAAGCACTACAGTCAAGCCTGTCTTCAAAGAACACTCAGGGGAAATCCCAAAAGTGGTCTTTGAAAGCAGATGATTTTTGTTCACAGGTAAATCTGTTCTTTAAATCAGTTAGTCAAATTTACTATTTTATCCACATATGGTCTTTATTTACAGGTGGTCTTTAATACAGGTTGGACTGTACACTTATAAACTTTTCTAAGTAAATTCCTTCTTGGGGCATTACTGGCTTGATTTTGGGGCTATTGCCCTAAAATGTTTAATAAACCATGCAATGAATATTAACTGATTTATTAGTAAAACTTCATTTAAAATGACAGATAACTGACTGCTTAAAATCATTTAGATTACTGACATCCACAGAATACAAATTCACAACATCAATCAATGAAGCGTATGTTCAACCTAATGAACGAATTACGCGTACATATAAATGAGCATTTGGAACATAGAAATATGCATATTGTTCTATTTCTGTTCATTCATTTTATTCTGATCTTTGCATGTGGTCGCCTATCTTTTAGTTTTCCAATATGCTTGTTAACTTCGACCAATTTTTCTAATAAATCAGTTAGTATTCATTGCATTTTTATTGAAAGTTTTATTTGTATTTCACTGCTTATACAGTTGACTCGGGTCTTCTTAAAATGTAAAATAGGCATATCAGGAATAGCCACATTCAGAAAACACGGCCTCCACACACGGCAAGCTAGAGAATAGTAGACTGTTTGGCAAACAACGAGATTAACAAAGCAATCAACTGTAGAGGGGTTAATTACTTGGCATGCAGATTGCTGTGGAATATTATGTTGGTAACCTTATTTTTTAATTGTCATAAGTATTTTTTAAAAAATTGGGAATTCTAAATTTATATTTCGACCTCTAAAGAAACGTTGTTTTTTATATTGCAATTAAATTCTATTTATAATCATCAAAAAGTATCATAGGGCGCAACAAGTGTTCAACTGAATACCCATCTAGTAATTGAAATAACTGTCCCGAAAAAAATCCTGTCATTTAACACTTTGTGCATAGAATGAAGAGCAGTATGAAGCTAGCGTTAAAAAAGAAAGTTTTAAGAGCAGATGTGTGTTACACAATGACGAACACTTTATCAGAGTTATCTGCTCAACTGTGGTGGTTGTCCCGCTGCTAGGCGTTTTGTAGATATGAGCTGTCGCCGAACTGGTACGATTCCCAGAATATACTTACAAATATTCATAAAAGTTTTAAGATGCAACGATGATTTTGATTCAGGCGGACCGGGCCAAAAGTGAGGAAACCTGTGCACTGGTACAGTGAAGTCTTTTTATATAACCCGACAGTTCATTTCGTGCTTTACGACATATTGAATAAGAAATAGAGCTAATAGAATTTAAAATGTGAAAATTACAGCTAAAATATTTTGATTATTATTGCATGTAGTTGTCAGCACATAATATGAAGCAAGGAAAAGAAACGAGCCGGCCTTGATCGTCAGGCACAGATTTTACTCTGCATTACAAATGACGTCACAATTGATATGACATCATATTTGTATGTGTTAGAAACAAGATAGTCGACAACTAAAAATGGGGAAACACTCTTTCCCATATTTTTGTAGGCCATAGTCTAGGCTTTATACCTCTAAATTTCGATTTTGGATAAAGGCTGTCCCGTTATAAACTTTAGATTCATTCCGTATTTCTTGCTTATAGCACTTTAATATGCGTAAATCAATGTGATGTTTACCTTTGCCACAAAAGCTTAACATGCTATATCGCAGTGTTTTTTTTTTCGACAATAAAAAATTTAAAGCTATGGCCACAGTGACTCTGTGACCTATGGAAAAGAGTCGCACCCCTAAAAATGACGAAGATAAATTCAAGTATGGCTAAGCGTTTTATAAAAACCGATGAAAAAATCATTACCAGGAATAATTCCGTTTGGGACCACGATCTTTGAAAAAAAATCCCCTTATCGTACGTTAGGGTAATTTGCCCTTGAATCGATTTCGCCCTTGAGTCGAACATTTTTGACACCGTTTTTTATCGACTTCTCCCGTTTCTGAAGTTGCCAATGCGATTGTGGTGACTTTTTCATCCTTTTCGCTCTTTGCCGCACCTTTTCGCACAAAACTAATAACGGTTTTATCTGTCTCACTGGACGCTTTTGTTTACGTAGTACACGCAAGTTTTCGTGGCGGGAATTTTGAAATTTTTAAATATACAGTCCTCACAGTCTAAAAATGTAAGTAAGTAAGCCCATTTTCACTTAATTATAATCAACGTATTCCGTAAATTATTGTGTTTTTTCTATCTTCAGGTCGTTGTTAGTGCAAAAAATCACGAAAAAGTGCAAAAAAGAGGTAATCTTTGTCACAGGAGCGTTTGCCCATGACTCGAACAAAATGTAAACGGGTGTCCGACTCAGGGGCAATACAAAAATCACATTACAATTTTTATGCTCTTAGTTTACGTGAAGCTATAATATCTACTGATCTTGACTAAATATTTATCACTACCTTAAAATAAATCATAGATTCTGTTTGAAGCAACCTATACCGGTGAAAATATAGAACTTCTGACCTTAAAATATCATTTCCGCTCAAATTATACTGCATCACTTTCATTTTTATATGTAGAATGAAGCCGTATACGGAAGAGGCTTTAAGCAGTGCTTTACAAGAGGTAAAGCAGGAGTCCTCTTCCATAAGAGGTGCAGCGACTAAGTACAACGTACCTGTCAGTACCTTGTACGACAGAGTGTCTGGCAAAATCACTGCAGGTGCTGAATGGGGAAAGGCAACACTACTGCCATTAGTAAAGGAGAAAGAACTGATAAACCATGCACTACAAAGAGCAGATATGGGCATTGGTTTTTCAAAGGATACCTTTTTACGGTTGCTGGACAGTTTGCTGCATCCGGAGGTGTGATATTTAAGAACGGAGTTGCATCTGAAAAGAGTTGGAGGAATCTGAAAAAAAAGGAACCCCGAATTCTCTCTCAGGACTCCAGAACCAACGGGTAGCGGGAGGCATATGTCTATGACAAGAATTCGCATGTCACAACATTTTTCACAGCTGAAGTCAGTGCTAGTTGAGAATAACCTACTTGACAAAAGTCCATATATATGGAATATGGATGAGACTGGTATCTCTTTATCAACGAAGAGCCCAAAGGTATTCTTGTATTGATTTACGCTATTTTATTACACTCGTATTTCCTTTAGTATAAAGAGACATTTTGCATTTGTCTGTGGTGTCAGTCTCTGATCGTGGTATGCCTGTATAGATACGCTGTTTGTTTTATTCATGCATCGATATGTTTAAAATTTGCGCGCGCAATTTTGTTACATATTCTTGAATTATATCTTCCTGTTTTATTGCTGCTTTTTGCTACTTTTTGATTTAATGCACGTGTTTATAGCGAAAATGACGCAAGAGATATTTAGATTTGAAAACCGACTTTTAATCTTGTATCTAGGTCTTGGCAAAAAAGGCTAAAAGTTGTGCATGCTAAGTCATCGTCGTCCAGGGAACATGTGACAATTAAAGCATGTGGTAATGCTGCCGGTCAAGTTCTTCTTCCTCATGCTATTATTTCCGGCAAAACTGCAAGGGCTTTGAGAAGCTACGATACAAATAATGCTCCGGAGGGTCAGTGTAAAATTATACACAATAATTTATTTTTTCTTTTCATTCGGATTCATTGGTTGTATTTTTTTCCTGTTTATTTTTTCTCTTCTGTGACGTACTTTTTAGGTTATTCAATGTTTATAGCCTGCACATAGATGAAAAACAGTTCCTGTTGGATCACGAGTTTTGCTTATTAAAATTTTCATAAAGATTGTTAGCGCATGTTTTATGTGGGAAATTAATGTCTATTACCATACGTAGATACAAACGCTGTTACATGTAAAACATTAGCTGAAGATATTAACTATTTTCAAATATGATTAAAATTTATGCTTTATATGTACCAAGCTGAGCGTTTCCAACAGTGGATGGACCAAACAGGGTATCAGCGAAATTTAGTTCTTAGAGGTCTTTTTGCCAAACATTGGCCCATCACGACCACAAGTTCTGATTATGGACGGACATGACTCGCATCACCATGTGGAATTTGTCCAAGAAGCCAGAAAAGCAGGAATAATTTTGGTGGAGCTACCGAGCAAGACAAGTCATTTCTCTCAGACTTTTGATAGGTTCAATTTTTACCAATTCCGAAAGCTTATTTACGGATATCATTTATTATAAACTTAAGGAAATTAGAAACGCAAATTCTTTAAACACAAAATATATATTTCGTTTTTAAAGAAGTTGCATTTCTAATTTCTTTACGTATATTTTATATAGTTAAAGAAAAAAGAAAAAGCAACTGCTTTAATCACGAAATTAATTCGTGTTTAAGAAGTTGGGTTTCCAATTTCAGTTAGTATACTTATTTATTATCCGCAATCAAAGGTAAACAGTATATAATTTATCCGTTCGTCTGTTTGTATATAATGATCGTGTCTTTGATGGTCTGGTATCTTTTCAAACTAACTTCTCCAAAGCATTTTTTTTAAATTTGTTGAACCTTTCAGTTTCAAAATTTATGAATTTTTATATAGACAAATGTGATTTAAAGGATTTGGTAATCTTACTTACCCCGTAAGTCAGATCTAACAAAATGTTAGATGTGATGACGGCCGCAGACACTGTACATAAGTAATAGCGGTTTTCCCCGATTACCATTTTTGGAAATTGTCAACACAGGTAGCATGATCGCAAAATGATCTGAAGATGTCATTACATTAGAAACGAATGCAATACTTCATAAATACATATATCTCCAGTAAAATATGTCTTACGCAGGCTGTCTACACTTTCCATGGTTTCAAATACTACGTTTATTTTCACTTTTGCGATTTTGGAGGCAACAATCTGATTGGTTTAAAGGGTTAGTGATAAAAGCACGTTTTAGTTACTTGTCGTCAGATCCCGATTGCGTAGCGTTTTTCAGGAGATGATTTCAATCAGATTGAACACTTGGGTAATTCGTAATGATTATATGAAAGTAATTAAAAAATTGTAGACACTTGTTATCCCATATCTTACCTCGTATCCATTTCAGATCCGTCTTCAAGGCACTGAAGTCAAGCTGGTCTGAGCATGTGCTCAACTTCAGAGCAACAACTGGAGTTACTGTCGGCGGTAAATTTTTTAGGACTTTCAGTTAGCCTGGACAGAGTCAATGACAGCTGAAAATGTAGCATCTGGGTTTCTAGCAACTGGTATATTCCCTTATAACCCGGGAGCTATACCGGATATAGCCTACGCACCAGCAGAGCTATATGCTGCTGAACCAGTCAATGCCATTGATACTGCTCCTGCTCTTAATACTGCCTCTGCCCTTGATACTGCTCCTGCTGTTAGTACTGCCCCTGGGTTTTATACTGCCCCTGCACTGAGTACTGGCCCTGCCCTTGATACTGCCCCTGAGATTGAACCCCCTGTGCCATCAGCAGCAATCTCGGTGGAACTGCACCAGGAACGGTGTCTGCTACCATTGATAGCAATAACAATGCTGTACTGCCACTTGCGACGCCCATTGTATCTAACAATGAAACAGTCGAGGACACTTACGTAATTAATACATCCCAAGTTTTGGGAGATCCTGAGAGTACAATAACCACTGGCACGAGCCTTTTAACCACTAGTTCACATGGCGAGGAGATAATTCTGTCCCTAGATATACATGGTGACAGTGGGACTGTAGACCTTCCTCTTGTCCTAACTGAAGATGCTATGCTTGAGCTGCTGCAAGATCAGTTGCCAGATTTTTCTGGAGCAACTACAAGTACAGGTGAGGCCCAGACAATGCCATGCCTGAAGTCTAAGAGTGTCAGCGAGTGTACTGCAGACATGGCACTGTCAGTCAAAGAATCGGCAATTACTGATGACAAGAAACAAATTTATGAACAAGCCTTTGTGTCCGGCAGAGTATTAAATGACTCTATGTATACTACTTGGTGCATGTATAAAGGCAAACAGTACCAGTCAAACACTGTAGAAAAGGAAAGGAAAGTAGCAGAGGCTGAGGAAAGGAAACGACAGAGACAGTCTAAAAAAGAGCAGAAAGAGAAGGCATTAGCCATTAAACAAGAAACGTGTAAAATGCGAAAAAGTAGTTAACACAATTTAAGTTACGAGTTAATTTGATTCTACACGACACTGAATAATGAACACTAAAAACAGTTTTCATTCGTTTGATGTTGTTGTCAACTAGATCTAGTCTGTCTGAATGAATTTTTAAACACTGTTTAGCTACAGTCTAGGAATAAAGTTTACTCTCTTGTTTGAAAATTGCTTAATGTTGTCAACTAGTCTGTTAAGTTCCTCCAGTTCCTCCTCAGATACATATTCAGTTATGTATTTGACAAGAAAAACCTAACTCTTTGGAACAATTTCGTCGCAACCAGGTCCCGCATGCCATTCTGTAATTTTCTTTATAATATTATTGCGAATGTGTGGACATTTCTAAATCAATGACTTGTGCTTTATGTGCAGAAGGAATAAATCGTTATGGTCGTAATACCACTCTCTGACGTATATATCCTCCAACAACCGGATAGCGTACCATGTGCTCTCCTTATCATGTCTACAAATCTCACGAATATAAATAAGATCTGTGATGTTATTTGCCATAACTTATTATATATGTAAGGAAGTCAAAGGTAACATTTAAAGAAACACTTCAAAAACTCACAATCAGGTCAACCTTCTTTTTAAACACACAACATTAAATCATACCTCTTTTTTGAATAACAAAGGACACTTGCTGACGTTCTTAAAACCGGATACTTCTCTTGAATCTGGAATTATTTAGAGATGCTAACACTCAGAACTAAGGAGAATGGCGCCTTGTGATATAGTATGATCCAACCAATCCAATCGAGGGTTTTGTTTGACTTATATGATATAAGAAAGCCCGTTTTATTGGCAAAAATGCACGATCGACTCAAGGGCAAATGTGTTTGACTCAAGGGCGAATGTGTTTGACTCAAGGGCAAAAACGTGGTAGGTGAATACTTTCAGTACTTTGATACTTTTTGTCCGAGATATTGTGATAAAATATACCGTTATATAAACTTAGGTAAAAGCCCTATCATTCCGAATATTATAGTCGGTGCTAGAATTATAACGACCACCACAGGATCACTCTGAACGACTAACCTGTTCGACACAAGGGCAAATTACCCTAGTTGAAATTATCTTGTTAATAATTTTCTGCAAACTGTGTGCAAAAATTCCCTTAAATTCAAATTAAGCATCATCAAAACACAGCAACAGCTTTTCGGAAACGACAGCACGCTCAACTTTTTGAAGAGTTGAAAATAACAAAAGCAACTAGAATGTGTCCTCGCACACTGATGCCCCCACTGCTGCAACATAATTTTTAATAACAAAAAGGCTTAACTCTGGTAAAAATGGTCGCAGGAAAAAACCTTTCTTTACGATCATCTACACATCCTGCTTGATCATCAGTGCAAGTTTGAAAGAAATCAGCCTTATTGTTTAGGAGGAGTTGATGCCGCAAGATTTGGGGACGTACGGACTGACGGACGGACGAGTGCAACTCTATATGCCTCCCACTTTGTGGGTGCATAAAAAATGAAAAAATAAAAACAGATAGGGAGGGACAGGGAGGGGGTGGATAAGATATGTAAATCAAACCCCCGCAACAACAAAACGTGTGTTAGTTTGAGTAAAAAAAATCAAACTTAAAATTTAGTCTGAACATTTTGAGAATGTGCTACAAATTTGTTGTTGTTTTACTAATAGTGAATAAAATATTCAGACAAGCAAATTTGTTGAATTTATATCCCCCGCCGAGTTCTGGTTATTACTAACAGAACAGCTGAAGACATAGGGCTTTATTTAGATATTTGTCATGGATGGCAAAAAAGGTGAAAAAAAACTTCAGATGGTGAAAAGGGTTGGGCAGCTCACCAGAATATAAAAATGAGACGAAAAGTCTTCAAGTTGTTGAAATGAAGAACGAAGAAGTAAAAATATAGCGCTGTGTTAAATAGAAATCCGTTCAGAAGTTGCATAGAAGTAGCATATAAACGAATACTACTCTATATGCATAGTGCATAACTTATTAAAGGGCCATAACTCTGTGTTAAACGGTCAGACCAGAACAAGACAACAATATGGGCATCTTGTCTTCGTATTGATGGTTTCCATAGATTCCTGCTGAGATATAGCAAGGAAACAAATACTGCTCTACATGCAAAATGCCAATCTTATCAAAGGGCCATAACTCTGTGTTAATTGATCTGACTGAAACAATATGACAATATGCGCGTCTCCTCTTTGTATTGATGATTCCCAGAAAGTTTCATTAAAATCCATCTAGTAGTTGCAGAGAAATAGCGCGGAAACAAATTCTGCTCTATATGCATAATGCATAAGTTATCAAAGGGCAATAACTCTGTGTTAAACAGTCTGACCGGAACAAGATCACAAAATGGGCATCTCGTCTCAGTATTGATGTTTCCCAGAAATTTTCATTTCAATCCATCGAGAAGTTGAAAAGAAATAGTGCGGAAACAAATACTGCTCTATATGCATTATGCATTAGTTATCAAAGGGCAATAACTCTGTGTTAAACAGTCTGACTGGAACAAGACAACAATTTACACATCTCTTCTTGGTATTGATGGTTCTCAGAAAGATTAATTGAAATCCATCCAGTAGTTGCAGAGAAATAGAGGAAAAGAATACTGCTCTATAATATGCATAATGCATAAGTAATCAAAGGGCCATAACTGTGTTAAATAGTCTGAGAGGAACAACAGGATAATATGTGCATTTCCTCTTGGTATAGATGGTTTCCAGAAAGTTTCGTTGAAATCCATCCAAAAGTTGTAGAGAAATAGCGAGGAAATAAATACTGCTCTATATGCATAATGCGTAAGTTATCAAAGGGCAATAACTGTGTTAAACAGTCAAACTGGAACAAGACGATGACATGCACATCTCTTCTTGGTATTGATTGTTTCCAGAAAATTTCATTGACATCCATTCAGTAGTTGCAGAGAAATAGCGTGGAAATGAATACTGCTCTATATGCATAATGCATAAGTTATCAAAGGGCCATAACTCTGTGTTCAACAGTCTGACTGGAAGAAGACGACAATATGCGCATCTCCTCTTGGTATTAATGGTTCTCAGAAAGATTCATTGAAATCCATCCAGTAGTTGCAGAGAAATAGCGCGGAAACGAATACTGCTCTATATGCATTATGCATAAGTTATCAAAGGGCCATAACTCTGTGTTTAACAGTCTGACTGGAACAAGACGTTGACATGCGCATCTCCTCTTGGTATTGATGGTTTTCAGAAAGATTCATTGAAACCCATCTGCTAGTTACAGAGAAATAGTGCGGAAACAAATACTGCTCTATATGCATAATGCATAAGTTATCAAAGGGAAATGACTCTGTGTTAAATGGTCTGACCAAAACAAGACGACGATATGCGCATCTCCTCTTGGTATAGATGGTTTTCAGCAAGTTTCATTGAAATCCATTCAGTAGTCGCAGAGAAATAGCGCGGAAACGAATAGTGCTCTAAATGCATAATGCATAAGTTATCAAAAGGCAATAACTGTGTTAAATGGTTTGACTGGAACAAGACGACGACATGCGGATCTCCTCTTGGTATTGATGGTTCTCAGAAAGATTCATTGAAACCCATCTGCTACTTACAGAGAAATAGCGCGGAAACGAATACTGCTCTATATGCATAATGCATAAATTATCAAAGGGCAATAACTGTGTTAAATGGTCTGACCAAAACAAGAAAACGATATGCGCATCTCCTCTTGGTATAGATGGTTTTCAGCAAGTTTTATTGAAATCCATTCAGTAGTTGCAGAGAAATAGCGCGGAAACAAATACTGCTCTATATACATAATGCATAGGTTATCAAAGGGCCATAACTCTGTGTTAAATGGTCTGACCGTAACAAGACGACAATATGCGCATCTCCTCTTGGTACTGATAGTTCCCACAAAGTTTCGTTGAAATCAATCCAGTGGTTGCAGAGAAATAGCCCGGAAACGAAATTCGGACGGACAGCGTGACGACGTGACAGCGTGACGGACGGACAACGCCAAAACAATATCCCCCTCCCGATTTCATCGGCGGGGGATAAAAAGCCTGATTTTTAGTGCTAGAAAGTAAGAATCAAGGGGTAGAGCGTCGGACTCCAGACCCGGACACTGCGGGTTCAAATCCCACCAGGGATGAGGTTCTTCAGTTTCCTCAATCCGCATTCGGCGCGAGTACTGGTTGGAAACCCATGAAGCAGTCATCGAGCATGATTAATATATGTTGGAATAACTCGTTTCACAATCGATGTAAAACAAATAAGTTTAAACTAAACTAAACTCAATGTTTATTTGGTCAGTATCCATAGAAAATGACAAAATTTACCCTATAAATTTTCCAGAGCAAAGTTCTTAATATTGCACAACAAAGATCTAAGCAGCAAAGTTCAATAGGTCATTCACAAGCAACTGGAGGAATGAACTCTAATAAAGCATCCTAGTACATCTTAAGATTGAATCTAAATATAGCTGAAGACAGGTAGAACTATTGAAATTTTGATACTTGAAATTTTCAATCTGCTACTAAAATTTTTGTTTCAAATTTTATCAATGAACGACAAGTAACTGTTCAGGAAAGATTGAATGTTAAGATCGTATAAAGTTTGTGTCAAAATCTGGTTGATAACTGTAGAAAATCAAAGGTTAAAAACAGAATTTAAAAGAAAAAAATGTATAATCCCCAGGGCGGGGCCCCTTGGCAATGCAAGAACATGATTTTAATAATCTGAGTAGAGATCCTCAATATCAATATTCATACCAAATTTGATGACAATCGGAAAAAATGTGAGCTCTAAAATTTTTGCTTTAATCTGACCTAGTGACCTAGTTTTTGAACCAAGATGACCCAGTTTCGAAAGGGATCGACACACCACCAAAAGAAACATTCTGACAATGTTTGATGACAATCGGTTTAAAATTTTGGCCTCTATCGCGTGAACAAACAAAAAACGGACGGACGACGGACATCTGGTCTCCCACTGATCACAACAGCTCACTCAGAGCCTTTGGGTCTGGTGAGCTAAAAACTGCAGCATCTACTCCTCTTCAAATTGCACTTGGTTATAAAAGGATACGATCTGCGTTGTCCATCATGTAGTTTTATAAGAGTGGAAAAGTTATATTTTTGGTGAATATTTGATTTGATAGGTGACAATTTTATTTTTAAATTATTTTTAAATAAATTAGGGCATTGTGCACTCTGCAAACCGGTCATATTGACGGAAAGATAAATTAATTGTAGATAAACAAACTGACAGTTGCAGGTTGTAAAAATTTTTAATTTAGCCGGAATATTGACAGAATTCGCAGAAGATAGTCTTGGAGTAAAAATATTTGCTTTTATTTTGTACGCCACGATTAATGTGTTGTGAAAAAACCAAAAGGTCTACATGAAAAGCGACTTTGAATTATATTGAAAATTCTCATAGTGACGTCATTACGACATAATTTCGTCATGTTTTGCGCGCTATCGAAATAGGAATTATTCTAAAAATAGCATACCGAACCATACCATAATTAATAACGTTATGATTCACTGATCCAAAGTTATGTGACTGTTAAAACACGCCCGGTAAACATTCGCTCCACAACCAAAAAGAGAACATATAAAATGAGCTAAAGCCACTTCCGGGATTGAGCGAAAGCCCCGGTTTGTTGACAAAAAAGTGAGTATGGCCAACATTTTTTCTCTTTATAAGACAGACAGACGAAGTTTTGAAAAATCGGGCAATGTAGTGCCGTGTACGGATGATGATGCTTCACGGAAAACACTATTACATATTTCAAACATGTAAATTGTTCTGGCTAGAACTTTTTTCCCAGCGAACAATGATGCATGTTTCTTAACAAACTTGTCATTTCGACTTAATTTTGTTCTATGCTTGCTTTTAGAAATTATTTCTACGCATCGGGTAAATCGAATATCTGTCGCTAGTGACTGCTGTACAGATTTCAGATGGTGTAACGTCTGTTTTAACGATTTATAAATGCTCATTTTTCAAGAGGTGTGTCAGCGAAAGAGCTAGTTGTGGAGCGAAATCATAGGAGGCAGAGCGAAAACATAACTTCATACTCTATGTCATTGCATCGTTTTAACTTGTTCCTTGTTCAGCGCAATATACAAGCTATCGTTTGGGATTGATTAAAAGAAAAGTAAATATTTGTACATAATGAGTTTTACTTACTAGTAGCATAGGGCTAGGCGGAGTGGGCATTAATATGCTTTCCTGCCTCTGTCCATAAATAAGCTTACCTAAACCGAGTATGCAATATTTTTACAACTGTTTCATATGTTCATGTTCACATATTTTAATGAATTTATTTTTAACGATGTCGATGCAAAAATATTTTAGATATTTGTGGTCTGTTTTGTTTCTTTCAGTATGAAGCCATTAAAGGATGCAAGAGAAAATGCTGTTTCCTATCCTCAAAGAAGAAGAAAAACAGATTTCTTCATCATTTAAAGAACTAAGACGGAATAGCATTGTGTTTAAAATTAAAAGATTATAAAAATATTCGACAGGAATGCTGTTGTTTTCGTTTCTCATTGATCACAAATACAAGATCAAATTTATATATTAAAGATTTATATTTGATCGACAAACTCCGGGTATATTTAAAAGTAAGTAAGTATATTTTTATCAAAGTGACATTTAAACACGGGATTTATATGAACAATTACAATTATCATTATAAAGTAAACCTGACTCCTTTAAAGCATATAACAGGCATGATTTTCTTCCGCTTTTTAGCGGAATTCCGCTTTTTGCCGCGCCCGATTCCGATTTTTAATTTTATTTTCCGCTTCGGATTCAATTCGCTAACCGGCATTTGCTGTGCAAGAGTCTAGCGTCACTACACGTTTTTTACGGGACCCGGTTTTTACATTTACCAATGTTTCCCGAAATGTAATCAGCGATATGATTGGATTCAATTAGAGCATTGACCAATTGTAAAACGCGTATCAAACTACGGTTGTACTAATAATCCTGCATGGCTGGGAAAGTTGTTGTTAAATGAGTTGTTGGAAAATATAAAGGACATCAAAAAAGTTTTGAAAAAGATTTGGAAATGGGAGTGGCTAGAACGGAAAGAGAACGACGAGCCAGTCAGACGTTTATCCGAAAATTTAACATAAGAGGACTGGCGCGTTACATTATGAGATATCAATTATAGGGGGAGGGGATCCATTCAGGGTGTAGCTGTTTAATGGACATCAAAGTATCACATATATATCACGGGGTGAACATTTGTAATGAAATGGAATGGCACAATGTTCAATAAATATCTAGTTATGGACATTAGTTAGAAAAAAATCTGCTTTAAAAAAGTGTTGTTTTTTTCAAGAGTAAAAATGCTCCCAGGAGAGGCCCAGAATGCAGGATTTTGCACCATTTACCCCAGAGCTTCTGGGGGCCTTAAGCGGCCCCCAAACTCCCGGCCTTATTTCAGCTTTTTTCTGTAATTCATAAAATCATGCCTGATATAATGAAAACGAATATGGTATCTATTTGATGTGTAAACATTTTATTTATAGAAAAACGTTCATATCTGTATGATCAGATATAATATTTCCAGACACATACACATATATTATTTCTAAAAACTGTAGACTAAATAGATATAAAATACCGTGTTATGACGGAAACATGATTAGAAAACGGCGGGCGATTTATATCACACTGTCACTGTGAAACCCCCAAAATTCAGAAGACTAATTTTCAGATAAAAAAGACAACTTAACCTCCACCTTTGCTTTTATTACAAAAAAAAATAATTTAATATATTGATATTTACTAGCTTTATATGATACGATGGTGATATTTAATTTACTTGCGTAAAATGACAGAAATAGATATGTTCCGATATGGTAAAACAGTATTTCATTATGAGGCAAAGACGAACAGAGTAGCAGTATTTATGTACCCCAGGAAAATGCGAGAAATCTTAAATTGTCATGAGCTGGTGCTTGTCGTTTACTCATCGAAACCCTAAGCTAAATAAATGTAAGTGCGATGAAAAAAAGAAAAGGAAACTCCTCGTTGCACCATTGTTTCACATAATTGGACATTAAGTTCAAATATTGAAATGTCTCGGAGCTGTAACACAGTATATGAAAATTCCACGTGTGTACTGAATACGTTTAGAATAACAACCAGGTATGTTGGTGGCTGGTGTTATGTTTTCGCTCTGCCTCCTGTGCTTCGCTCCACAACAAGCTCTTTCGCTCCTACACTTCTTAAAAAAATGAGCATTAATCGTTTAAAGAGGTATAACACCATCCGAAATCCTTCGAGTAGAGCAGTCACTAGCGACCGGTATTCGACTGACACGCAACCCAGAAACAATTTCTATAAGCAATCGAAGAACAAAATTAAGTCGAAATGACAAGTTTGTTAAGAAACATGCATCATTGTTCTCTGGGAAAAAAGTTCTAGCCGGAACAATTTACATGTTTAAAATATGTAACCGTGTTTTCCGTGAAGCTTCATCATCCTTACAAGGCACTACATTCCCCGATTTTTAAAAAAGTTTGTCTTTCTGCCTTATAAAGAGAAAAAATGTTGGTCACACTCATTTTTTGTCTGCTTTCGCTCAATCCCGGAAGTGGCTTTCGCTCTTTTTGGTTGTGGGGCGAATGTTTACCGGGCGTGTAAAATAGTAAACGAGTATGCCAAATGGAACAATTCTGGATTACAGATAATATACAAGATATACTAAATTTAAACATATTACTAAAAGTCGGTGAACTTGTACAACCTTCAATGTGGTATATGAGGTATTTGAGTGGTTTTGGAGGGGTTTGGAGTGAATGTAATATAAGTTTCATTCACGTGTGTTGGGTAAAGATCGCGTGATCCAGCCCGAGTGAAATATGCACAAGGGCGGTAACGAGACTCTGCCGAGTTACCGCGTAAGTGCATATTTCACGAGGGCTGGATCACGCGATCTTAACCCAACATAAGTTAAAGATACTTTTTCTTGCAAACCGTGGTTATTTTGCGCATTTTGGGGTATTTTCCTGTAAATTTTTCTTTGCGCTACTTTTTTATAGTCAGCGGAGTGATAAACGGGACATTCCATCGTTCATTCATAAATGCATAAGACGTCGCGACGTTATAAGGCGCGTGACTCATTCTACATAGGGGGTGTAGAATCAAAATTTCCTACACGGGTGAAAACACCGGATTTCCTGATCTGGTATGCAAGAAACAACAATCCCTGAGGGAAGAAAAGATAACAGTATCGATTGAATGTACGGGGAGCTATTAGTCCAGTACTTACACTAATTTCAAAGTTCTGCACCCTTTTTACTTGTATCCTGTGACGAAGTTTATTTGTGTAAACTTTGATTAAACTTTAAAACTACTAAAGATTTCTTCTTCAAACTGGCATCAAAATGACACCATCACGAACAATATTGATGGTTGGAAATCTTATCTCAATAACGACCAATGCCGTTCAATGAACCTTTGCACAAGAGAATGTATCTTTATTATGCTCTCCAAAGAAATTCGGGGGAGCATATAGTCGCCGGGTTGTCCGTCCGTCTGTCCGCCCGTCCGTAGGTCCGTTCGTGTCCGGTCTATAACTTTTTTTTAATTTAAGTTGGATTTTAAAATTATTTCACAGAAATGATCACCATAATGAGACGACGTGTCGCGCGCAACATTTGGGTCGCTACCTTGAAGGTTAAGGTCACAGCATGACCTTGCACCAAAAACGTGTCTTGCCCATAACTTTTTTATTTGAAGTCGGATTTTAAAATTATTTCACAGAAATGATGACCATCAGGAGACGATGTGTCGCGCGCAACATTTGGGTCGCTACCTTGAAGTCAATGCCACAGCATCACCTTGCAACAAAAGTGTGTCCGGCCCATAACTTTTTTATTTGAAGTCGGATTTTAAAATTATTTCAAAGAAATGATCACCATATTGACACGACACGTGGAGCGCAATATTTGGTTTGATAACTTGAAGGTCAAGGTCATTGCATCACCTTGCAACAAAATCGTGTCCGGCCCATAACTTTTTTGTTTAAAGTCGGATTTAAAATTATTTCACAGAAACGATCACCATAATGAGACGACATTTTGCGCGCAACATTAAGATGATACCATTGAAGGCCAAGGTCACAGCATGACCTTGAAGCAACATCGTGGCCGGCCCATAACTTTGTTATTTGAAATCGGATTTTAAAATTATTTCACAGAAATGATCACCAAAATAAGACAATGTGTCGCACAACATTTTGGTCGCTACCTTGAAGGTCAAGGTCACAACATCACCTTAAAACAATATTTTGTCCTGTCTGTTATTTATATTTGGATTTCAAAATTATTTCACATACATGATTACCTATCGAGGCAACGTGTCACATAACATTTGGGTCGCTTCCATTAAGGTCAAGGTCACAGCATGACCTTGAACCTAAATCATGGGTGGTCCATAACTTTGTTATTTATAGTTGGATTTTAAAACATCTGATTTCACAGCACTACACTATTTTCAAAATTCACCTCAATAGTTATACAACTAACTGTTTTTGTGACAAAGTACCCATTCGGGGAGCATCTGTAAATAGAAATAGCGAGATTTTAAAAGTCCCTAAAATTCTATTTCCATTAACACCATGGGGATTCAATAGTACTATTCACGAACATTTTTAGAACGTGAGGGCGTGTTCAGACGAAAAAAGCTAAATATTTTAAGATATTATTTTATTTAAAAAAAACATGTGCACGGAATGCGCGCTATTTAAAGCTTTCGATCGGTACCTTTGTTGTTGCTGAGAATGGTGTAGGAAGTCCTGAAAGTCAAAAAAGTGGTTTGGTGCGGACAAATTTACGAGTCCTATTAACAAACAACACTTATTTTGCTTCTTTTTAGCTTAAAAATGAGATGTCATAATTTGTAAAACAAATTTTAAATTACATTTACTGTTTCCTAATATCTTTAAATTGCTATTTTAGCACAAAATCCGATAAATCTTACGTTTTGGCTAAAACAAATTTTGAGTACTAGTTACGAACCAAAATATTATGAGTACTAGTTACGAACACAAAACACTCTTTTGATTTTCAGGACTTAACCACACATTTCTCAGCAATAACAAAGGTACCGATTGAAAGCTTTCATTAGCGATCATTCCGTGCACAACATGTTTTAGTTGTTGTTGTTTTTTTTGGAAAATAAAATATTATCTTAAAATATTAATCTTTTTTCGTCCGTGCACGCGCTCGCATTCTAAAACTGTTCGTGAATAGTAATATATTCACACCGTTCAACTAGATATGGTGTATGCCGTGGGTATGCCGACGACAGTTGCGTATGTTCATGTACATTTATCGGTAAACGTGAGTATTGGCCTGATTTTTAGATTTTTCTAATATACAGATTGATTACGTGTTTGATAAGGAATCTACTGACGAAATCATGACGTACACAGAATATTATTGATAGAGAAATTGCAGAAAAAAATGTAAAAATTTTCGCCAAAATATGTCATTTGATGAATCGGGCGCAAGTATCCTTTTTATTACCAAACTTGAAATGTTTTAAATATTCCATGATAAAGTTCAACTACAATTATGTGCCAAATTAATGCCCATAAACATGGCCACCGTCTACGGAAAACACAGACAAAACACGGATTTCAAACTGCTATAACTTTCAAACTAAACATGGGACTTACATGAAATTTTTAGTACTTTGTTATACATCCATTTGCTGCTAAAACAGCTCTCGTTCGTCTTGGTAAAATGTTGTAAAGGGAATTTATGTACATAGGTGTAAGGGACTGCCAGATTTCCTGAACAGCATCAATAAGTTCTTGTCTATTGTGAATGCGGGTTACCCTGGTCTGAAGTCTGATTTTCAAAATTCTCCATACATTTTAATTATGTTCAAATCAGGTGATTGTGGAGGCCAGTTCGTAGTGGGGATGTTGTTATCTCTCTTCCACTGGGTTGTCTCTCATGAAGTATGGACTGTAGCATTGTCTTCTTGAAGAATGTAGCCTCTGTTTGTTGGAAGTTTGGCAATAACTGGCCAAAACTGACTGTCAAGCATTTCTGTATATTTTCTAGAGTTCATAGAGCCATCAACAGCTGTCAGTGTCCCCACACCTTCAAAAGTAACCCACCCCCAAAACATAGTACTTATTACAGGAATAGATTTGTCACTGTATACAACTAGGCATCGTGGTTTCCATTTGTCTTCATTTTTCCGCCACACATAAGCTCTTTTATCTTTGCCTATCACTTTTTTTAATGTTTCATCTGAAAATATTATTTTTAACCAATCTCGATTAACAGTCCAGTGTAAATGGGAGCGGCAAAATGCTCTTTTGATTCTGTTCCGGGCAGATATGGTGATGGTCTTCAATACAACTCTCCTATGATATCCTTTTCCATGTTACCTTCTCTGAACTGTGCGTCTGGACAACGCACAGGTGTGTGAGGTGTATTTTCATTAAATGTTGATGATATTTCTGACAGATCTTCTTCTATTGTTTTTGACAACATTCATCAACATTCTGTCAGTCCGGTCTGATGTCTTACGTTTTCTGCCACATTTTCCCTTCCTTCTATTTTCAGTTATGTTTTCCCTATTTTCTGATGTTTGAAACCTCTTCAAAAATTTACATACCGTAAACCTACTTATGCCAAGCAATCTGGCTATTTCAGAATTATTTTTACCATCATGGTTTAATGTAACAATAAATTCTTTCTGAGACACTGTCAGATCTTTTCCTCTCAACCCCATGACTTTAAGCAGACGATTTTCGTTTGTAAACAACAGATTTATTCCCCTTTGTCAACATTCTTCAGGTGCTAACATAACTTTCAACCCAGAAAATTTGTCCTTACTTAACTGTATTGGAAAAAGTACAACGTAAACACTTAGGACTATGCTACACTGTAAATATCGTTATGTTTGTGGACATTAATTTGGCACGTAAGTGTATTTCCCTCTAATCATCGGAAAACGTGCATGTACATACGCAACTGTCGGCGGCATACACCATTATCTGGTTGAACGGTATGATGTTTCAAAAAATGAAATGTAAACTTTAGATGCTCACCTAAAGTGCTACGCCTGAGTGCTTAGGCGACATGAAACAAAATAGCTTGAGATCGCACTGTTATTCCGACAAATCTGCAAACCTAAAATAGTATAAAAAGTTCTATAGGTCAGAGACCACTAAATAGTTTCCCGTAGACTTACATTATAAGATTTGGTCCTCCTGTGATTAAGTTTACACGACTATTTCCAAAATTACAACAGATTTTCAAAGTGGCACTCTTGGGCAAATCGAAAATCGCCAGAAATCAGGGTCTTCACCAACTCATTCTCTCAGCAGTTTCAACCGAAAGTAACCACCCCCAGAATGTAAACAAATCTACAACCCAAAATAAGGAAAGTACCAACTTCATTAAAGTGCCACAAATCACCTTTCAAACAGTGTTTGAAAAATAATTAATTTTTAAGTATATAATTAAAGTAATTTTACATTTTTGAAAACAAAAAATTATTTTTATTCTCTATAGTTTTGGCCAATGAATCTTTGAAAATAAAGTAAACCCGGATCGTCCCTAGACAAAATTGCCCAATCCGCGACAGGCTTTTCTATTAGCTGTCCTCTGACCTATACACGCCTGGTAAACATTCGCTCCACAAACAAAAAGAGAACATAACAAAATGATCGAAAGCTACTTCCGGGATTGAGCGAAAGCGCTGATTTGTGGACAAAGAGTTAGTATGACCAACAATTTTTGTTTCTTAATATGACAGACAAACGAACTTTTCGAAAATTGGGGAATATAGTGCCGTGTAAGGATGATGAAGCTGCACGGAAAACACGGTTTCATGTTGTAAACATGTAAACTGTTCCGGCGAGAACTTTTTTCACAGCGAACAATGATGCATGTTTCTTTACAAACTTGTCATTTCGAATTAATTTTGTTCTTTGATTGCTTATCGAAATTAAATTATTTCTACGTTTCGTGTAAATCGAGTATCTACAGTTGATCATTATGCTTACCTTTTTGGTTGCACGACGGTGGCAGTAGTTTGAGAGTTTATGAAGGTTTATGGGGAAATCTTTTTTTAAAAGAACATAGAAGCTCGATTCGTTTCTTTTTTATCCCTGTTATCGTGTTCTTGCTGATTTTACCCCAGGAGCTCTGGTCTCGGTAAGATTATTGAGTACCTACCCTTTGGCTTTGCAATGCTATTAGCTTCTTATGTTTTATATGTTTGTGTGCTATTGCATGCAACGTTGTTGAGACGATGGGTGGGTTGGAGTTATTTCACCAAGACAACTTGTGCTTGTTTTGTAATACGAGAACCTGTTGAGGCAAGTGTAAGGTAGGTGCACCCAAGAACCTGGTTTAAACCCCCAGTGGCAATTTGTTTTGCCGCTGACCGTTCCAAGGCGGTATCCCCAAAGGTTCTCTTCTTCGTTAATTGTTTGTGGCGTCCTATTTGAATTGACATACTTATATAAAACATGTTCTCTCTCTTCCTCTCTTCTTTTTCGCTGCGTGGGGAGGCTGTGTTTTGTGAGTGTGGCGATTCCTTATATGCATATATTACTTTTTTCCGTAATGACTGCTGTACAGATTTCGGATGGTGTAATAGATTTGTGCTCGTTCTTCAAGATGTGTAAGAGCGAAAGAGCTAGTTGTGGAGCGAAATCATTGGAGGCAGAGCGAAAACATAATTTCATACTCGATGTCATTGCATCGTTATACCTGTAGGATACCTGTAGGATGTTGTAGATTTCATTGGAAAGGTCATAGACCTTATGAAACCCCTCCTTCTTTGGCTAATGATTACAAACAAAAGCTTCCCTCTACAGTCTTCTTAAAAAGTTACTGGTGATTGGTATATAAATTTTGAAGAATTACAGCTCTAAGCTTTAGTCATTCCACTCGTACATGGCTTGTTGAAAATGCTGATCAAATAGATTCTTGAATACATTCACATTTTTAGCTAATACTACATGCTGAGGCAGTGAGTTCCAGAAATTAACTACGCGTGCAGGAAACATATTGAGGGTAACGGTTGTCCTGTGTCTGGGTTTTTCTAACTTGAATTGATGCCCTCTAAGTAATCTTATGGATAACTTGAATATGTTTTCATAATTATAGTCATCTTTGTTGTTAAGTAATTTAAATATCTGTAATGCATCTGCTCTTTGTCTTGGAGACAATGTCTTTTTTAGAAAAGGGCACCAAACAACATTAGCATATTCCAAATGTGGTCTTACTAGGGCTGTATAGAGCTTTAGAAATACATGTTTATCCAGAAAACTAAATGTGTTCTTGATTAAGGCCAAGATTGAGTTGGCTTTTTCACTTTTGATGCTACATGTCTACTGAATTTGAGATCCTTATCAAAAGACACTCCAAGATCGCATCCTTCAGAAATTTGTGCTAGTTCCACACCATTAAGAGTGTATGTATGTTCGGGATTACCATATCCATAGTGAATAGCTTTACATTTTTTCACATTAAATGAAAGTTCCCAGTGCTTGGCCCATTCTGATAAATTATCTAGATCATTCTATAGGGACACATGGTCAGAAGTTGGCGAGTACAGTTTGGTGTCGTCTGCAAACATCTTTATGGTATTCTGAACTATTTCAGGAACATCGTTCACATAAAGAACAATTATTACAGGCCCCAGAACACTGCCTTGAAGTACACCGCTCAACCCGTTATAACTTGTTTGTTAACACATTCATTAAACGTTACTTCTTGAGTGCAATATACACGCTATCGTTTGGAATTGATCAAAAGAAAAGTTCTTATGTGTACATAATGTGTTTTACTGAACATGGGGCTAGGCGGAGTGGGCAGTAATATGCATTCCCGCTTCTGTTCATAAATACATGTAGGCTTCCTAAACCGAGTATGCAATATTTCTACAACTGTTTCATCTGTTCATTTTCACATAGTTTAATAAATTTATTTTAAACGATGTCTTTGCAAAAAGAAACCTTGTTCATTAGTATTTTAGTTATTTATGGTCTGTTTTGTTTCTTTCAGATAGAAGCCTTTAAACGATAAAAGATAAAAGGCAATTTCTTCTCCGCAAAGAAGAATTAAAATAGATTTATTCATCATTAAAAGAACAGATACATAATAGCTATATGTTTAAAATAAAAAGATGATATAATATATTCGACAGGAATGCTGTTGTTTTCGTTTGTCATTGATCAGAAATACAAGATCAATATATTTGATCGACCAGCTCCGGGTATATTTCTGAGTGAGTGAGTGAGTGAGTGAGTGAGTGAGTGAGTGAGTGAGTGAGTGTGAGTGTGAGTGAGTGAGTGAGTGAGTGAGTGAGTGAGTGAGTGAGTGAGTGAGTGAGTGAGTGAGTGAGTGAGTGAGTGTTTATCAAAGTGTCATTTAAACGCGAGATTTACAATTATCAGAATACACTGCACCTGACTCTCTCAAAGCATATGATGAAAACGAATATAGTATCTATTTGAAGAGTAAATATTTTATTTATAAAAAACCTTCATATCTGTGTGATCAGATATAATATTTCCAGACACATTTCTACACATATATTATACCTAAAAACTGCGGACTAAATAGATATTATATAGTTATTTGGTTTCTTGACAGGGAATGTGAGGATATATTGCCGGTCTGGGTGTCATATTACCCGAGCCGCAGGCGAGGGATAATATGACACCCAGACCGGCAATATATCCTCACATACCCTTTCAGGGAACCAAATAATTGTTTTATTATACTGCAAAGACTTTTTCAGACACAAATAATTAGAAAACATCGATTTTTCATTTATTTCTCTTATTAAATGCCGGACGGCTTAATTCCCCTCTGAGAACCTCAATAATTACATGTCTGACGTCATTAATTTACCTGCATGACGTCACTTCTATAGAAATTGAATGGACTATCGATTTGATATTTATTTACGAAATCTGAGAATAATCTGATCGTTGTCAACGTTAAAAACATAACACAAATATTTTCTGTAACAATTTTAGTAATCCCTCAGCATACCGCTTTATAATTTACAAGATCGGCTTCAAATAATGCATTTTTACGGAAATTCAAAACAAAATGGCGGACGACAACAAAAGGTGAGAGGCCAGAGAGGGAAATTAAGGCACGTGCGTTCATATCTACGGCCGATCCGTAAATACGGATATACATCAACGGCAAATAATCCAATCAAATTCAAGCAAATTTCTTTGCAGTATAATAAAAAACACTGTGTTTTTATGACGAAAACAGGTTAGTAAACGGTAGGCGATTTATAGCACACTGTCAAACGCACACAATTCAGAAAAAAAGCAACATATGCATATCAGGAATCGCCACACTCAAAAAACACAGCCTCCCCACGCAGCGAAAAAGACTATTTTTCATATTACAAATAAATACCTGCATCTTTGTTTTTATTACAAAAATATTAATTTAAGATATTGAAATTTCTAGCTTTTGATACGATGATGATATTAAAATTAATGGCGTAAAATGACAGAAATAGAAATGTTCTGATAACGGTAAAAAATAAGTCCAAATCAGGCAAAGAACAAAATAGCAGTAACTATGTACCCCAGAAAAATGCGCGAAACTAGAATTGTCATGAACTGGTACTTGTCGTTTACTCGTCGAAATCCTAAGCTTAATAATGTAATGTAAGTGCGATGAAAAAAAGATTATTGGATACTCCTTCTCGTTGCAAAATTGTTTAACGTAAATAGACATTAAGTTCATATATTGAAATGTCTCAGAGCTGTAACACATGTGCATCAAAAATCAAAGTGTGAAACGAATACGTTTAGTCTGATAACCGGGTATGCTGAATTGCTGATGTTATGTTTTCGCTCTGCCTCCTATGCTATGCTCGCTCCTACACCTCTTGAAAAATTAAAATAAATCCTTTAAAGAGGCATTACACTATTCGAAATCATTAGAGTAATCACTAGCGACCGGTATTCGATTTAAACGCAACGTAGAAAAAAAATCTTAAAACCACTCAAAAAACAAAATAATGTCGAAATGACAAGTTTGTAAAGAAACATGTATCATTGTTTGCTGGGAAAAAAGTTCTAGCTGGAACAATTTACATGTTTAAAATATGTATCCGTGTTTTCCGTGAAGCTTCATCATCCTTACACGGCACTACATTCCCCGATTTTTGAAAACTTCGTTTGTCTGTCTTATAAAAAGAAAAAAAATGTTGGTCATACTCACTTTGGGTCTGCTTTCGCTCATTCCCGGAAGTGGCTTTCGCTCATTTTGTTATGTTCTCTTTTTGGTTGTGGAGCGAATGTTTACCGGGCGTGAATATATGCAAATCAGGAATCGCCACACTCACAAAACACAGCCTCCCCACGCAGCGAAAAAGTTGAGAGGAAGAGAGAAACATGTGTGTTATAATTATGTCAAATCAAATTGGACGCCAGAGACAATTAACGAAAAAGAGAACCTTTGGGTATACCGCCTTGGAACGGTCAGTGACAAAACAAATTTGCCACTGGGGGTTTAAACCAGGTTCTAGGGTGCACCAACCTCACACTTGCCTCAACAGGTTCTCGTATCACAAAAGAAGTACAAGTTGTCTTGGTGAAATTAACTCCAACCCACCCAACGGCTCAACAATGTTGCATGCAAAAGCACACAAACATATAAAACATAAGAAGCTAAAAGCATTGCAAAGCCAATTGGCGGGTACTCAATGATCCAAAAATCTTACTGAATTTCAGCACAATATGGTGAATTACGATATAAGACACTTTCATTTTAGATGGATTTCGATATACCTGTTAAAAATTTTTTTTTAATAATTACTAAAAAGAATAATTAAACATAAGGCATAGCGCCACGTTCGGTGCATAATTCTGTCTGTATTTCACAGCTTTTAAAGTGTACAAGGCAGTCGGAACGACAGCTATATCCCCCGCCGCAGATGTGAATGTGGGAAAGGTTATGGATGGTTAAGATCAAATTAAACACTAGCTTTGGGCAATGGGCAGGCAGGTGGAAGCCAATTCAAGTGCAAGGGTATGTCGTGTTCAGATAAGTTTCAGAGTATTGGCCTGCTCAAAATCCAGAGGTGGCCTTGACCTTGAGCCAGCCAGGTTGGAACATGGGTTCTGCACATCAGGTTCATGAACTGAACATTTCACTTAGGTTTCATGATATTCATTCCAGGGGTTCAGAAGATATGAACTGGACACGAAATGCATGGTTCAAATCTTCAAACACCACTGTTGACCTTTAAATTGACGTGGCCATGTTTGAACATGGGTTCTGCATGTCGTCTTCATGGGGAGAGCGTTTGACTAAAGTTTCATGAAATTCCTTCTTAGGGTTGAAAAGTTATGGACCGGACACGAAATATGATCAAACACCACAGGCGGCCTTGATCTTGAGCCAGCCTGGTTGGAACATGGGTTCAGCAAATCATGTTCATGAACTGAACATTTCACTTAAGTTTCATGATATACATTCCAGGGGTTCAGAGACCACCAATATCTTGCCAGCTTGTGTACAGTCAAACCTGTCTTTAGCAGCCACCCAAGGGAGTGACTAAAAAGTGGCTGCTCTATACAGGTGGCTGTTAAAGACAGGTTAAAATGAGAACAAAATGTCAGTTTAGGACATATTCAAACTGGCTGTTTAAGACAGGTGGTTGCTGTTCGCAGGTGGTTGCTAAGGCAGGTTTCACTGTACATACACTGTATACAGCTGAGACCTCTCTTAAATGTAGTCTCAACATTTTGAGAATGTGCTACAAATGTGTTGTTGTTGTTGTTTTACATACAAACAGTGAATAAAATATTCAGAAAAGCCTGATTTTCTATAAAGTAAGAAAGTTTATTTGGTCAGTATCCATAGGAAATGACAAAATTTACACTATAAAATCTTCCAGAGCAAAGTTCTTAATATTGCATAACACAGATCTAAGCAGCAAAGATCACTAGGTCATTGACCAATGCACCCTAACAACATCTTGACATTGAATCTAAATAAAGCTGAAGACAGGTAGAAATATTGGAATTTTGATACTTGAAATTTTCACTCTACTACTAAAATTTTTGTTTCAAATTTTATCACTGAACTACCAGTGAATGAATTGTTCAGGAAAGATTGAATTTTAAGATGGTATAAAGTCTGTGTCAAAATCTGGCTGATAACTGTAGAAAATCATAGGTTAAAAACAGAATTTAAAAGAATTTTTTTTAAATCCTCAGGGCGGGGCCCCTGGGCAATTCAAGAACATGATTTTAACAATTTGAGTAGAGATCATCAATATCAATATTCATACCAAATTTGATGACAATCGGACAGAAAAATGTGACCTCTATTGCGTTAACAAAATATTTGCTTTCATCTGACCTAGTGACCTTGACATTGAGCCGACAATGTTGGAACATAGGTTCTGCACGTCGTCTTGATGGAGAGAACATTTGCCTAAAGTTTCATGAAATTCCTTTAAGGGGTTGAAAAGTTATGGACCGGACACGAAATGTGCGCGAACAGAAGGACGGACGGACAGACAGACGGACGGACGGACGAAGACCATTCCTATATACCCTAGCCGCTATGCGGTGGGGGATAAAAATATGCATATCAGGAATAGCCACATACAGAAAACACAGCCACCACACACGGCCAAAAAGTAAAGAATAGAAAACTGTTATAAATGCAAACAAAGAAATAAGCAAAGCGTTGCTTCGTTTTGCGATAAATTGCAAATAGAATTTTAGGGTTTTGGGGGTTCTAACTATTTTTCTTTACTGTTCTAACTTTTCTTCGCGTGTGTAAATTAAACTTATATTAATAACATTGGTTTGTGCAAAGTTTGATGGAACTGCATTGTGTCGTTAGACAGATTCTTATATTTTTCTTTTTTGTCTATGGCAAAGCAACGGCAAAGGGCGCAATACCTTTAAAAAGAAAGTGTTAAGAGTAGATGTGTGTTACACAATGACGAACACTTTATCACGGTTATCTGCTCAACTTTGGTGGTTGTCCCGCTACTAGGCGTTTTGTAGATAGGAGCTGTCGCCGAACTGGTACGATTCCCAGAATATGCTTACAAATATTCATAAAAGTTTTCAGATGCATGGTTGATATAGAATTTTGATTTAGACGGACCGTGCCAAAAGTGAAGACGGCTGTGTAGAAAACCCGTGCAATGGTACAGTGAAGTCATTTTTTGTTACCCGACAGTTCATTTCGTGGTTTATGGCAAAATGAATAAGAAATAGAGCTAATAAAATTTAAAATTGAAAGTTACAGCTAAAATACTTTGATTTTTAATCCCCCGCCGCATAGCGGCTGGGGGATAAAGGAATGATCTTCGTCTGTCCGTCTTTCCATCCGTCCGTCTGTCCGTCCGTCCTTCCGTGCGCGCACATTTTGTGTCCGGTCCATAACTTTTCAACCCCTAGAAGGAATTTCATGAAACTTTAGGCAAATGTTCTGCCCATCAAGACGACGTGCAGTACCCATGTTCCAACATGGCCGGCTCAATGTCAAGTTCACTAGGTCAGATTAAAGCAAAAACATTTGTTAACGCAATAGAGGTCACATTTTTGTCCGATCGTCATCAAATTTGGTATGAGTATTGATATTGATGATCTCTACTCAAATTATAAAAATCATGTTCTTGAATTGCCCAGGAGCCCCGCCCTGGGGATTTTAAATTTTTTTCTTTTAAATTCTGTTTTTAACCTTTGATTTTCTACAGTTATCAGCCAGATTTTGACACAAACTTTATACCATCTTAAAATTCAATCTTTCCTGAACAATTCATTCACTGGTTGTTCAGTGATAAAATTTGAAACAAAAATTTTAGTAGCAGAGTGAAAATTTCAAGTATCAAAATTCCAATATTTCTACCCGTCTTCAGCTATATTTAGATTCAATTTTAATTGTCGGTCATCCTGATGACCGACATATTTAAATCGACCAAACTTGAAATCTTTAGCCTGAACACCGGTTAACAGTGATATCACGTACCAGACGGAACGCATAATTTAGACTATGTCACCTGTTTACGCATGCAAAAAGATAGTGTAGAGGCTGATGTTTGATTGCTTGATATAAAGAGAAAATGTTTACCGGAAAAGACGTCAATGTTGATAATCGTGTTACTTGTATACTTAATTGAATTGTCGGTCATCCTGATGACCGACATATTACTCGTATAATGGACCAAACTTGAACTTTGAAGGGTAACACCAGTTAACAGCGGCACCGTACGTTGTCACTTTAGACAAAACCGCCTGTCTAAAGCTTGCGAATGCTATTTCGTTCCCCCTACTTGCAAAAAAAATCTTTTATACGTGGATGAGACAATATTTGAACATTGTAGTTACGGCAAATCAGAAATTGAGCTGATCTATAACGACATGTTAAATTATGTAAACATTCGTATTTTGTATTTTCTACAGCGTATAGAAATAATTATATGCGTCTTTATTTAGAAAGTCACGTGATGCAAACAGTTATAGCAAAGTTTCTAGTTGCACATAAGTTGAACTGATCCTTTATTTGAATCAAACAACTGTTCAGGATGATGCCATATATGAAATAGATTCGTTAAGTTGTCTTGATTTTGTTCGTCAAAAGCAAGACACCATTTATGTTTTTCTTAGAGACTCACGATTATCCGACTTTGGCGGGAAATGCTTTCTGTAAACAAAAGTTTACAAAAAGCTAGTCGGTCATTAGCATAACCTTTAACAAAAAAAACATGGCACTGAAGTTAAAACTTTAAGCGCTTTGAAATAAAAGCGCTTACATTTTATTTGATGTCATAAAATATAAGTTAGCTTATATATATTTCCGTGTTTTTTTAAGTAATGCATTCAAGCTGGTGATAAATCTTACCATTTTGCCATAGCAGCCTGACAGGGACTCGAACGGATTATAATTACTATTCTGATCGTCAACAATTTCGTTAGAATGTTGGTATTGCTATTTATTTAGAACTCTGTTTTTTTCTGAATGTGGCGATTCCTGATATGCATATTTCACCTTTTTTCAACATGTAATATATTACAGGTTCTTGCACTTTTTCTTGTTATTGTTGTTGTTGTTGTTTTTTTTTTTTTTTTTTTGTTTGTTTGTTTGTTGTTTTTTTGTTTTTTAATGATGTCAATACAGGTGTATGCCATGTTATATGAAATAATGCGGGTCTCAAAAAACTGTAACTGCGTTAACTTTGAAAATTGATGAAAACTTCTACATGTACCCATGCGTTCACATTAAAAAATTTTCTAACTTGTGGTATAAATCACCACATATGGTCGTGAAATAGTGGAGGCATATGACAAAAGGTTTTAAATAAGCATTTAGGACGAAGCAAATGCTAAGAACTTTGCTTAATTGTAAAATATTGAATTTTAAAGAGAGATCTTGCTTTTTGTGATTTCCAGTGCAAATGTTCTTAGAAGTTAACAGAAGTTTAGCGAATGTGAGATGACCATTGTTTAAAGTAAACTTCGGGAGGTCAGGGATTTTGCAATTTGTTTGCGATATACATTGCAATTTGGTGAATGTTCTCAGAAATAACCCGAGGTTTAGCGAACGTGAGATGACAATTATTTAACATAGGAGATCAGAATTGACAATTTTTTATCTAAAATCATAAGCGTAGTCGATGGGGCGGTGCAGGTACGCTAAAGGACAGTCATCGATACGTATAATTAGCTACGAACGTCAGAGATTAACGAATAGGATGGCCACAGGAGGTTAATTGCACTTTATGATTACACGTTCAGAGTGCCAGGGAAGTATCAATAATGAGTTTGTTTGTTTTTGTTTTTGTCTTATATCAATATTAATATGATAACAGGCAACATGTTTACTCAGTTTTTGGTGTTATATATTAACAAGTACTTCGTAAGTCAAATAATTATGTTGAAAAATCATTTCAATCCATAACTTGTAAGCTAATCAACCTCAGAATTGTGAATGTTAAAACCCGAGCTACGAGCGTTTCAAACTAGTTGTTTGGATGACTTTTCATGTTTTCATTGCATTTCATTTTACCTTTTATTTGCAATTACTCATTCAGAGGGACATTTATATACAATGTTCTTTCTCAAAGATTTGCATAACACTGCCTAATATTGAGCTTGTTGCACAGACTGCCCTGTTTTTTGAGATCTATCTATTTCCCTGTCCTTTTGAAATCCAAGCTGGAGCACTGATTACGATGCGGTATTTTATGTTTTTTGCTAAAAAGTCTTTAACAGTCTTAGTCAAGCCTGCCATATTTTCATATTTGTCGTGTTCGGTGGTTTTCAAAGTTACCTGTTCATCTATTTTAAGGGGTCGGTACAGTTAAGGTAGACAACTCATGAATTATTATTACCTTGTAAGGGCGATCTACTAGAATATACTGCAAGCAATGCAAAACCATCCTTTAAAGTAAAGAAATAATTGTGAAAAAAAAATTCAGAACAGTGGCATAACGAGAATTTCATAAATTAATTTAAATACAAATAGTGCTTTTAGAGTTTCTGTAATAGCTTCAGAGAAAATCGTTATAACACAAACATAAAATATGAGCAGCATAAAGCTTACGTGAAAATAATAAATGCATCAACATCCTATTTCACTGTTTACTTCTTCTAACGCTCATCAACTTCAAGTTTGACCAGATCTGCAGACTCAACTAAAATTACATTTATGAATGTTGGTAACGAATACTGCTCACTGTACAAATAAGTATCGACTGTGGAAAGTTCTATAGTACCTCTGTGAGCATTCGTATTAATATAACATATTTAATTCCAACTCGCTGGTGCTTAAACAACGTCATTATTTCTACATAAAATACATGAATAAAATACTGAAAATCATTTAACTTTGCGGGGACGAATTTTCTCGCAAAACAAGTAAATAACAAATTCGCTGCGATATGAATTAGCGCAACTGTGTTTTCCTATAAGAAACACTGTTAAAGAGTTAAATTTCGCTGGGTTTTTTTCTCGATTTTGCCGTAGCGCGAAATACGCGAAAATTAAACCCGCGCGAAATAAAATAATTTAACAGTAACAAATTTCGTCAATTAGAAACATTTGTTTACATTAATGTCTTTTGCCGGTACACGTCTTGTTCAATTTTCAAAAAATCAAACATCAGCCTTACAGCTTTTGTTTGCATGCCTTAGAATAACAGCAATGGACAACTAAATTCACAAATAGTTTGTCAGATACAATCTACGTGACATTGATCGACAGAAACTGGACATAGCCTTGACTTCCATTGGTCGAAAAGTAAATGCAAGCACGAATACATACTTTTTCTGTTAATTTATCTGCTAATGACCGACTAGCTTTTTGGAAAGCTAAAACTTGTATGTTGTTAGGGAGCATTTATCAAGTTGCTGGTCAATGACCTAGTGAACTTTGCTGCTTAGATCTGTGTTATGCAATATAAAGAACTTTGCTCTGGAAGATTTTATAGTGTAAATTTTGTCATTTTCTATTGATACTGACCAAATAAACTTTCTTACTTTATAGCACTTTGAAAATCAGGCTTTTCTGAGTATTTTATTCACTGTTTGTATGTAAAACAACAACAACAACACATTTGCAGCACATTCTCAAAATTTTAAGACTAAATTTAAGAGAGGTCTCATGCATTTCGTGTCCAGTTCATATCTTCTGAACCCCTAGAATGAATATCATGAATCCTAAGTGAAATGTTCAGTTCATGAACCAGATGTGCAGAACCCATGTTCCAACCTGGCTGGCTCAAGGTCAAGGCCTACTCTGGTGTTTGAGCAGGCCAATACTCTGAAACTTATCTGAACACGACATACCCCATTCTCTCACCAGAGGGCGTGCTACACAAGTTTCGCTTACACCTCTGTCAACGCCCGATGTACAAGATTCTTGTACAAAATATAAATAATGAATAAAATGCTCGTGAGATTATTTTGATCTCTGTATATTTTACTTAAAATGAAAATGGGTATTTTTATTTTTTTTAGAACAATGTTTAAGATATATTTTAACCCAAATTTTCGGGGAACTATTTTGCGGTGTGACGATAGAATATCACGTGTATGAGAACTACTTTTCCCGGCGTTGACAGAGGTGTAAGCGAAACTTGTGTAGCACGCCCTCTGGTGAGAGAATGGACATACCCTTGCACTTGACTAGGCTTCCACCTGCCTGCCCGTTGCCCACAGCTATTGTTTAATTTGCTCTTAACCATCCATAACCTTTCCCACATTCACATCTGCGGCGGGTGATATTGCTGTCGTTCCGACTGCCTTGTTGCATATAGATGTCACCACATAATGTGAAACAAGGCAACGAAAAGAGTCGGCCTTGATCGTGAGGCACAGATTTTACTCTGCATTACGAATGACGTCACAATTGATATGACGTCATATTTCAGGTTCTTAGAAACAAGATAGTCGACAACAAAACACGGTAGAAATAAATAGGCCTACAAGTATGTCTAAGCTTTTGAAAACCGATGAAAAAATCATTGGAAAGAATAAGTCCGTTTGGGACCACGTAAGTAATTGTCTTTGTACGTTAGTTGAAATTATCTTGTTAATAATTTTCTGCAAACTGCGAAAGTTCCCTTAAATTCTATCATCATCAAAGCACAGGAGTTTGACATTCTTGTTAATAATAAAAAATAGATTAGTCTTTACAATAAAGACAAGGATGGCAACTCGCGGCCGTCGATTCGCTTTTTCAAACGCAAATTTTTCATCGATTACAATAGACCTTGAGCTGCCAATAGACCCCCCTACCACCCCCCTTGTGGAATATTGAAGGGAATGTTTTTCTGAAAGCCTATACCATTCTACGCATTTTGCAAGTTGTTTGCACTCTGGTGAGTGAGGCGTTTTTCCGTAACGCCTGTTAGAATATGTTACCTTTGAAAAAAGTTTGTGTAAGAATCAATACTTGACAATTGTAAAAAGTCTAAAATAAACCTATTTATTCTACACCAGGAAGCTCTAATCTACATTACTAATGCAATAAAACATCTGTAACCTAAGGTATTGGTCTAAAATAGTGATTTAGTTATGTTACTTAACATAAAAACCTAGTAAAATAAGATGTATGAAACATTTCTTACGTGCAGTAGCAAGTAATTTGTGCTTATAAGTAAACTAGAGTAAGATAAATGAGAATTCTGGACAAATGTAATACAGTGATATACATCGGGACATAACCCCGTAACGCTATATTGAAATATGTTACCGAAAGAAAAGAAAATGGGAAACAAGCCATAAATGTATTAGACCTTGACTGCCAATAGACCCCCGCCCGGGGGAATTTTGAAGGATATGTTTTTTGAAAGCCTATCACATTCTTTGCATTTTGCAATTTGTTTGCTTTCTGGCAAGTGGGGCGTTTTACCATAACGCCTGTTTGAATATGTGACCTTTGATAAAATTTTATGCGTTGAAAAAATAATAGGCAATTATAAAAGTTCTGAAATAAACCTATTTTTTCTACACCAGGGAGATGTTGTTTTTTTTAATTTTTAATGCAATAAAACATCTGCAACCCAAGGTATAGGTCTATAAATAGTCATTAAGATATGTTACTTAACATCAAAACCTAGTTTAAAACGTTGTATGAAACATTTCTTACTTACATTAGCAAGTAATTTCTGTTTTATTTGCTTAATTCATTAATATTAATAAGAATGCAGTATTTAAATGTAATAAAGTCACATTGAGACACACTTCTTGTTTAATGTATGTAAATAAATACATATATTTGTAAATTCCAAAAACCAAAATATCTGGAAAAAAAAACAATGGAAAAAACATCTCAAAGATAGCAAATAAAATATTTATAAATAAATTATAAAGAAATAAACTCGGAAAGACATATTGTGTGATTTAAAGGTAAACTGTGTTAAACACTTTGTTAATATTATCTATAACTTTAGTTTTATGTGACTTTAGTTACGTTTAGTATTATGCTATATTATAAACTTATGCCTATGGTTAATAATTTTGAAGTTTTGGTGTAATTGTTTTTGTTTAAATACACCTCTTCATGAGTTTTAACGATTAGTTAGCTTTATATCATAATAAAAATAAATACCATATCATAAATCACCATTTTTAAATATGTTACCCAAAAGAACGTATTTTAGTTACCAACCTTCCTGCACTTTATGTATCCTGTATTAAAATAGGTAATATATATTAAGAATTATGTTACAAAAGGAAATTAAGGTATTGATGCTGGTGATATTAAACAGTAATGCATTTTTAATTTAAATGTAGTTAAACTTTAGAGGTTAATGATCGGTGTACTGCTCAATATGTCTTGAAATAAATGTGTATGGTGTAGATGGTTCAAGTTCGTCCTTTTTTAAATCTTTTTAAATTAACAATAAACCTATCAATATGGCTCAGTGACAACATTGTAATACATCTTACGTTTGCACTAATCATGGGCTGTTGCATCCAGTCTAAAGCTAAGTCCAGATACTCTCGATTGAGACAGATAACATTAATTTGTTCTAACAGAATATAGAAAAGAAAGAATAAACAAAATTAAAATTTTTTTAATCATTTTATTGTTATATTTATGTCTTTTGTCAACTTATAATATGTTACCAATTTTTACTTTAATAATCGGCAAAAATAATAAGAAAAAAAGCAAGAAACTGCAAATAATTAGTTAACATTTTGATAAATATTTTTATATAATATTATATTATGATAAAGTTGATCTATAACAAATTTAAAAGCTACTAAATTTAAACTTTACACAAATTAGCTGATTAAATTATCTGATGTTAGAAATGTTTTTAAAAGTAGTTTTATTCATCTAAAATACTAAGGTTCAGTGTAGAATTTGTAAAACATTAAAACAGCATGAGCATTATATAGCAATTTTTTTGACTCAAGTAAAAGAATTTTTACCTAAAAAAATTATTATACATAAGTCAACGTTAACTTGTCTATTAGCTTACCATCACCTGCATTACACAGATTGTCTTTCAAATTAGGATGTTTCTCTTGAACACTTATTTGTCTTTAAGAAAAAAAACATTCTACAAAGATCTTAAGGTATTCTTAACAAATTCTTAAGCTTTCTTTGAACAATGGAAAAACAAATTTCATTTAGGACAATTTATTTTTCTTATTTCACATATTTTATTTAACAGCAATGTCAGTTATTATTGCTCTAAAAGACCAGAACTGGTGCTTTCAACCTTGTTTTTAGTAAATATAGTTTATAGAAAGTTCATATTCACATTATGAATGACTCTACGGTAATCTAGATACAAACTACCGGCTAAAACATGGTTTAATAATTTATTTTCTTTATTCTAAGTGATCTTTCTAAAAACATTATTTAAATAATTAGGTAATATATAATTAATTTTAATTAGTTTTGTTTGTAACACTTTTCAAAGCATTACTTTTATCTCTTGTCTTTTTACTTTTTTGGAACCAATTCTAAAACTTCTTTTTAGAATTTAATTCATAAATGGATTGTACTTTGTCAATATTGTAACTTCAGAATTGTATGTTATGGAAATTTGAAGGTTTAAAATGGACAAGCTTAAACACTTTAACATTTTAACCACATATAGAAAATACTTCATTCAATCAGTAATATTAGTTAAAAAACGACTGTGAATGTTGTAATTAGAAATCTGTTATGTATGTTGAAAATTTGAAGTAATGCAAGTTTCAAGAACACTTACATTTATAAAGCTCAATAATTTAATTAAACTCTATATTTTATGCTTGTTTATCCAAAAACATGAATATAATGTTTGAATTAAGCGATATGGTAACATATAAGATTGTTGAAAAATTATTACAATTGCCAGTGTGATTTTTATGAAAATCACACTGTTTTATATTGTTTGATCATGCAGCTTTCAAAAACATGTACTATTGCCAAACTTTGATTACAAATAAATATCCTAAGTTTCTGACTTAAATTTCATCTTTTCAGGGTTATGTATGTTATATACTAAATATGTTACCTAAGTGCAAAAATTTTGATATGAAAACTACATCAATCAACAGATAATACTTCATCCTAGTATAAAAATATAAGTTTTATTAAATCGTATCTGGAATAGAGCAGAATTAAAGATTCAAAATCCGTATATTTTTTCTAGAAATTTTAGGGGTAACATATTTAAACCTCCGGAACACCCTTATGCCCCACTCGCCAGAGTGCAAACAAACTGCAAAATATCCAGGACATAACAGGCTTTCAGAAAAATCATGTCTACAAAATTTCCTAAGGGCGGGGAGCAAAAATATTCCTGGCCACCGGCCTACAAAAATAACATCGGCGATTTTTTTATCATCGGCAAGGAAAATCTGTGTTTATTAACGGTAAGTAGATTTTCAAATTGAAAATAACATTTAGCCAGAGAAAATAGCCATTATAGTTGAGTACTTGGTGAATGTGTATCTGTCAATCCGCCATGCGTTGCTCGACTTCCGGTCAACGCAGTGAATATTTTAGTACAGGTATCGTTTAGCAACCAATTGCAGGTGTCCCGTTAACCCCCACAGGTTTTCTTTTCGGTTAATTAATTATGATGTACAATGATATAGTTAACTCAAGTAAAACCACACGTACACGGAACATACTCCTTAAACAAGTGGCCGAGTTTTAATTAAAAACAATATTTAAATAAATATTGTAAAATATGTAAATCAAGAGATATATACATACCAAAACGCCAAACAGCCAACGGTGTCGACCTGTGACATGGTCACAGGGAGTCTATTTTCGTCTTCAAATATTCCAACAGGGCCTCAATAGTTATACGGCGGTTGTCGCCCGTTTAATATTTACCTTGATGACGTCACATCGCACGTCAAGACATTCATAATGTAAACAAAAACAAACCGACGTATTCACACCATAAGTTGTCATCGTTGATTTTTCAAAATAAAGTTATACATATTTTGTAGATATCTATATTTTTAAGAATGTTCTTTTTAAGATTAAATTGACATTCAATCCTGAAATCTGAAAACCGGAAGTAAACAAACGCATGGCGGATTGACATTCACGTTCAAAGAGAGGGTAAGTTTATTATAAAACAAGAGCCAGTCGGAAACGACAGCACGCTCGACTATTCGAAGTCAGACATATTTAAGCACATTTAAAACTGGGCTTCATTTAAACTGGGGAGTGATTCAGGAGTTTATGACACCCAACACACACACATGAACAAAAGTTTCTTAATCCAAGTAAGGAAATCAATAAATTACACTTAATTTATTATTGTAGTTTTTTAGAGGGTTTACACAACCCAGTCCATACACCCCTGCCCACCTATAGTGTGGTGTAGTATAGTAAGGTATGGTATTGTTGGTGGTGGTGTTGTTGACGGTGTTGTTGGTGGTGTTGTTATTGGTGGTGTTGTTGATGTTATTAGGGTTTTTGTTGGTTGTGTTGTTGGTGTTGTTGTTGTTGTTGTTGGTTGTGTTGTTGTCAGTGTTGTTGCTGTTGGTGGTGGTTGTTGATGCTATTGTTGGTGTTGATGTTGTTGTTGTTGGTGTTGACGGTGTTGTTGGTGATGTAGTTGTTGTTATTTGTGTTATTGTTGGTTGTGTTGTTGGTGTTATTGTTGGTGGTGGTGTTGGTGGTATGTGGTGGGGGGTGGTGGTAGTGTGGTGTGGTGTGGTGGGTGGCTGGTGGTGGTGGGTAGTGGTAGGGGGTGGTGGTAGGTGGTGGTGGGTGGGTGGGTGGGTGTGGGGTGGGTGAGGGTGGGGTGGGTGGGTGGGTGTGGGGTGGGTGGGTGTAGGGTGGTGGTGGTGGGGGGTGGTGGGTGGGTGTGGTGGTGGGTGGTGGTGGTGGGTTGTGGTGTGGTGTGGTGTGGTGGGTGGGTGGTGGTGGGTGGGTGGGTGTGGGGTGGGTGGTGGTGGTGGAAGGTGGTGGTGGGAGGTGGGTGGGTGTGGGGTGGTGGTGGGTGGGTGGGTGGGTGGGTGGGTGGGTGGGTGGGTGGGTGGGTGGGTGGGTGGTGGTGGGTTGTGGTGTGGTGTGGTGGGTGGGTGGTGGTGGGTGGGTGGGTGTGGGGTGGGTGGTGGTGGTGGGAGGTGGGTGGGTGTGGGGTGGGGGTGGGTGGGTGGGTGTGGGGTGGGTGGTGGTGGTGCTGGTGTGGTGTGGTGTGGTGTGGTCTCGTATAGTACAGTACATTACAGTACAGTACAGTACAGTACAGTACAGTACAGTACAGTAACCACTCAACACTTTCAACCAAAGTATGTTTAGTACATCTGTTTTAAACCTTTTCTATAGCATTACCTATGAAAAACACTAACATTGAAACTTTAAACCATAATTTCTAAGTCTTAATTCTTATTCTAAGCGAAAAAGGGCAAAAATTAAATAAAAAAAGCAAGGATGAGTTATGGGCCTTTGAAAATCAACCTGATGTATGATAAAATAAAGGTATACAAAGTTCTAAAGTTGTCGTTTTAATAGAATGAAAGATATGAGGTTTCAACACCTTGCACGCAAACTTTAACCTTAATTTCTAAGTCTTTAAAGGGCAATTATTTGATATAAATCAAAGAAAGAGTTATGGTTCTTGGCATACATAGTCAGGGTCATGATAGTGAACAAGTTTCAAAGCTATAGTACAAGAAGTATGAAAGTAACTAGCTTGCACGCAAACTTTAACCTGAAATTCTAAGTTGAAAAAGGGCCTTAATTTGATCAAAAATTAAAGAAAGAATTATGGTTCTTGGCATCCATAGTCAGGGTCATGATGGTAAACAAGTGTTGAAAGTTTCAAAGCTATAGTACAAGAAGTAAGAAAGTAACTAGCTTGCACGCAAACTTTAAACTGAAATTCTAAGTTGAAGAAGGGCCATAATTTGAACAAAATGGAAGTTAGAGTTATGCTTCTTGGCATACCCACTCGGGATATGATAATGAACAAGTGCTGAAAGTTTCAAAACTGTAGTATAAGTAGTATGGAAGTTACGGGTTTGTACACTAGCTTGCACGCAAACTTTAACCTGAAATTCTAAGTCGAAAAAGGGATATTATTTTAATAAAATGGAAGTTAGAGTTTTGGTTCTTGGCATACACACTTGGGAGATGATGATGAACAAGTGTGCCAAGTTTCAAAGTTGTAGTATAAGTATTTTTGAAGTTATGTGTTTGTACAGTAGCTTGCACGCAAACTTTAACCTGAAATTCTAAGTCGAAAAAAGGGCCATAATTTGATGAAAATGAAAGTTAGAGTTATGGTTCTTGGCATACACACTCGGGACATGATGATGAACAAGTGTGCCAAGTTTCAAAGCTGTAGTATAAGTAGTATTGAAGTTATGTGTTGGTACAGTAGCTTGCACGCAAACTTTAACCTGAAATTCTAAGTCAAAAAAGGGCCATAATTTGATGAAAATGAAAGTTAGAGTTATGGTTCTTGGCATACACATTCGGGACATGATGATGAACAAGTGTGCCAAGTTTCAAAGCTGTAGTATAAGTTGTATTGAAGTTATGTGTCTGTACATTAGCTTGCACGCAAACTTTAACCTGAAATTCTAAGTCGAAAAAGGGCCATAATTTGATCAAAATGAAAGTTAGAGTTATGGTTCTTGGCATACATACTCAGGACATGATGATGAACAAGTGTGCCAAGTTTTAAAGCTGTAGCTATAGTAGTTTTTAAGATATCAGTAGGTTGCACGCAAACTTTAACCAAAGCGGGACGCCGACGGCGACGCCGACGTCGACGCCCAAGTGAGTACAATAGCTCGACATATTCTTCGAATAGTCGAGCTAATAAAAATGTGTGCCATAAAGACTAAATAACAAGTAAAAAATATTTTTGTTCAAATGTCAAACTCCTGTGATCAAAGCACAGCAAAAAAACTGTCGGAAACGACAGCACGCTCAATTTTTCGAAGAGGTGGAAATAACACAAGCAATTATATTAAAACACATTTTAAACGGGGCCTATTTCAACTGGAGTGAAGTTTTTGTTTTTCGGCCCCTTCAACAAAATGTTTTATAGGTGTAAGTTTTGAAAGAAGAAAAATAGATGAAAATGGAACTGAAGACCCTCGACCACGACAAATATGATAATATTGCAGGCTCGGTTTGATTGAGCCTGTTCATGAGCAGTAATGAAAATGCTTATTACCCACGCCGCCTAGCCCCGGGTTGAGCGCAACTCAATATTTATCTACATCTACATCTACATCAATACGTTAAACTGTCACAACTTTGACATTTCTTTAACGGTGCGCAAGAGAAAAAGACAAAGAGAAATAAAATAGAATAGTCAGAATAAAGACTCGGACTATGGTAATGCAAATAAGTGACAAAGAAAGAAATAACAGTAGATAGTTGTGCACAGCTACTTTTCGGCCATCTAGGCAAGACCAATCCAGCTTCCGTGGCGGTGCCCGGGTTCGAGACCCTGCTGGCATAGCTCGAGCCCGTCATTTGGTGGTACTTCGTAGCTGTGCATGAAAGTCCCCATTAGAAGGTAAGGGTTGACAGCTCATTCTTGAAGGATGCCAAAGAATGAGCCTCAGCAACGGATGCTGGTAGGTTGTTCCACAGCGGGATACAACGAGGAAAGAAGCTGTACTTCATGACGTCAGTGGATGGTGAATATGGCAGGAAACGGGTACTGTGTGGCGACCTTGGTCTGGCTTTTGTTGGTGTTAAGTAAATGCCAGAGTCTATCTCAACGAGGTGGTTGACAATCTTATAAAGCATGGTGAGTTGGAGCATTTGGCGACGAACTTCAAGGGATTCCCAATTCAAATCATGCAACATATCTGTGACGCTGCTGATATTGTTATATCTGTTGGTGGTAAAGCGTGCTGCTCTTCGCTCTACCATTTCCACTTGGTATACAAGGTTTTTATGATGGGGGTTCCAAACTGTGCAGCAGTATTCTAAATTTGATCGAACGAGTGATATGTAGGCGTTGGTTTCAGTTTTCTTGCTTGTATTTTTCAGTTACGTTTTAGAAAGCCTAGCATGTTGTTTGCTTTTTTGGTTATTTTGTCTATGTGTTGTTTCCATCCAAGGTCTGATTGTAAGTCCACACCTAAGTATTTTGATGTTTGCTCTTCCGCCAGAGTTATACCTTTCAGGATGTAGTTGGTCCGGAGTGGAGATTTCGCCCTGGTAACCCGCAATACGCTGCATTTTTGAGGGTGGAAGTCCATGCCCCACAAGTGTTCCCACCTAGCTAGTGAGTCCAGGTCTTCCTGTACCAGTTGTTGATCCCGTATGGATTTGATCTGCCTATATAGGATGCAGTCATCTGCGAATAGCCGGGTCTTGGAGAGTAGTCCCTCTGGAAGGTCGTTTATGAATATCAGGAATAAGAGAGGTCCCAATACTGAGCCTTGGGGGACGCCGCTCACAACTGAGGCTTCATCTGATGACTGACCCTGGACGAGCACTCTCTGTGTGCGGTCATTCAGAAATGAGGAGATCCACTGAAGGGTCATGCCGCGGATACCATAATGGTGGGCCTTCTTGAGGAGTCTTTGATGAGGTACACGATCAAAGGCTTTGCTGAAATCCAGTATGATCATGTCTGTCTGGATCGTCTTGTCGAGTGATTCTGCCAGTTCATGGACGAGGGTGAGGAGTTGAGTTTCGCAGCTCCTTCTTGCTCTGAAAACATGTTGGCAGTCATGAAGGATGTTATGCCTTTCCAGATGTTTCATGGTTTGACTGACGATGACATGTTCAAGGAGTTTACAGCATAGGCTTGTGAGGGAGACCGGCCGGTAGTTTGCGGGGTCCTGTCTTGAGCCTTTCTTGTAGATGCCCGTGACGTTGGCATAGGTCCAATCATCCGGTACCTTTCCTTCCTTCATGAAGGTTTGGAAGATCATAGTGAGGATTGGGGCCAGGTCAGTTGCACAGTCTTTAAGTATGCGTGCTGGGATATTGTCAGGACCTGAAGCCTTCCTTGGGTTGATGTTGTGTAATAACTTCAAGATGCCCTCTTCATTGATCTGTATGTTGTCCATGTCCGGGAAAGGTGTTCCTACTGGCGTTGGGATGTTACTGTCTGATTCATGGGTGAAGACTGACATGTATTGCTTGTTCAGAATGTTAGCCTTATCACGAGCGTTGTTGAAGAGTCTTCCCTTATCTTTAAGTGGTGAAATGCCAGAGTGATCTTTCCTAAGTGATTTGATGAAGCTCCAAAATTTTTTCTGTTTCTGTTGTTTATCTTGGTTGGTGTCTTCGACTTCGATTATGTTGTTAACGTATGAGTGGTAGGATTGTCTTTCTAATTTTTGGAATTGTGATTTAAACTGTTTGTATTTACTTATATCAGATTCCTTTCTGGTCTTTTTCATCCTGGTGTAGAGTTTGGTTCTTCTCCTCATAGCCCGTTTCAATCTATTGTCTAACCAAGGTTTTTTCTTATGATCTTCTTTGATGGTTTTTGTAGGGATGTGTTTGTTCATTAAAAATATCAGAGTGTTTTTAAATAACGACCAAAGAGGGTTGGTTGAAATGTTTTGGAGCGTTGTCATTTCTGTGTAGAGATCACGCAACCCTTTGCTGAGGTCATCGTAGTTAGCCTTTTGGTACGTGTAGACCTTCCGTTTCAGTGGCTGTGATCTATGTGGACGGAGGCTCGCCTCTATATAAACAGCTTCATGGTCTGAAATTCCAGGTATAACTTGTTGTGTTGATTAACGAACTGTTGTTGGTAAAGAATAGATCAAGGATGTTGCTAGAGTGTTCTGTAATACGAGTTGGATCACACACTTGTTGTTCAATGAACCTGTCGTTGGCGATGTTAAGTAGTTGTTGGCATAGTGGACCCTTGGCTGCTGATGGATAAACGCTGTTGTTCTCCCAGTCAATATCTCCAAGATTAAAGTCTCCGCCCACCCAGATGTGGGCCCCATCAGGGATCCTGGATAAGCTTGTATCAAGGTGAGCGAGATATTCTGGTTGGTCCATGTTTGGTGGTCGATAGAATGCTCAGACATAGAGGTTGCTTGCGCCGGGAACAGATATTTGCACCCACAGCATCTCACAGTCTCTATCAGTGTTGATTTCTTCTGGGACCATACATTGGAGCGTCTTGTCAACAAGTATGAATACACCTCCGCCCTTCCGTCTACGTCTGTCCCGTCTAAAAACATTATAATTACCAGGGAAAAATTCACTGCTCTGGTGATTTTCTGTAAGCCATGATTCCGTCCCGATAATGATGTGAGCTCCAATATTTTCACAAAGAATTTCCAAGGATGATTTCTTACCAATAATAGAATGACAGTTTATGTTGATGACTTTCAAGGGAACATCTTTTCTTCTTTGTTTACATGCGTGGATGTTCTGGAAGTTATTGGAATTTGCAGACAGGCTAGAATGAGTGAGGTTGGCATCAGTGTTCATGGTGGTACATGGTATGGACATGTTGCTGTGAAGACGACTCTGTCCCTGAGCCAAGTTGTGGTTGGATCCATGTGATTGTAGATATGAAGTGAATAGTTGTTTGACCTATGATATGAAATAGAGATCAAATATAAGTAGTTATATAAGTGGTAAATTTTATTGAATACCACATATGACTGGCAATGATGTGATTATGATTTCTTGAAGAATATCAGCATGGATGAAAGATCCCTGGCTAGAGGGAAATGAAATTGTCCAAATAAGTTAAGCAAATGTAGTAAAAACGTTTAATTAGACAAGATATCACAAAAGATAGACATGAGAACTTCTGACATAAGTAGATGTTGCAATTAACTGATACAAAGTAAAAAGGTGTTTTATGCAATCCACATTAGTGGTAAGAAGTCTTTGATCACAATGTAATAGTTAAAGGTTAACAAGAACCTTTCAATACAATATTTACATGCAAAGGGAAAGCAATTGAAGTAAGCTGGGTCCGAGTTTCATGAATGCAGTTTAATACTGATATAAAAATAGAAACTGCTGTGAGGGGTCAGCTCAAAGATATCAAGCACAATGACGTATTACGCCGAATCCTCACGAGATATACATTCGCACATCCGAATAAAATTTCCCCGCAAATAAAAATAAAGTTTAATCAAAGAACATCTAAAACATATTTAACAAGAATAAAAAAAATCCACACAATTAAATGCAAACAAATTACTTTGAAATTTTCCCTTATCAAACATAACTTCCGTTATTGAAAGGGATGTTCAAAAAGTTCTTCTACCCCGTCCAAATCACTCAACAATTTCACTTCAAAAACTAAGGTTTCTACCCATAAAAACGTTCATAACAATACATTTTATTTATAAAACAATAATTTTGAATGCATAAGTAACAAAAATCACCAAAACAACATCTTTTCTAAACTTTTTTTAGTAACCCTCTTATCTCTCTTGGGTCGAACTAGATGGACGTATTAAACATCATCTATTAATACATGTAGTTAAATAATAAATATAATACATGACCCATAATTCGTCCAGAAAATAAAAAATAAATTTAGAAGTACTATTAACATAGTACATATAAATATCGTGCTCGACGACCTTCAAATGACGTAACTGATAACAGCAATGATTGAAAAAGAAAAAAAAACTTTTTTGGAGGGTGTGGTAGAAGCAAGATGCATGTACCTGAATTCCCACCCAAACAAAAAACAACTATTTGTTGGTTAGAAAGAAATAAAATAAAAAATTCAAGTTTTTGGGTTTCCCCTCAGCACACAAACACCAAATTTTTGTTTAATTGGTTTAAGTTTACAGAGAAAGAAAAAGTAAAACAAATATTTTTCAAGGTGGGGTTGCATAAATGCATGAATCTTCCTCCTCCCCCGCCCTCTTGAACAAACAAAATGTTTTGGTTAGAGTTTAGAAATAAATAAAATGAAAAATAAAAAATATGAACTGGGATACCCCAACCAGACACTCCATACTAGCACTACATGTCCACCCATTTTAAACTCGTCACACTTTTTATCAAAGTATTTAAGTGTCTATCCCACGTAGACACCCTGAAATAATAAAAGTGTATTTTGTTTAATATTTTTGGTATAGCATTATAAAAACAAGGAACTGAAACCATAATCTGTGTTTGTCCAAAAAGGGACGTAATTCAATCAAAATGAAATGCTAATTAGAAATAGTGTGCTAATCAACCAACCAGGTTTATGATGGTGAACAAAATTTTAAAGTTTATAATAGTATAAAAAAACACGAGCCTGAATGCAACATTTAACAATAATTATATAGTCCGAAATGTGAAAAAGGAACATAATTAAATTAAAACATGAAGGTAAGGTTTGACAACAACCATAGATAAAATGATGATGATTGTTATGATGATGATGGTGATGATGAGGATGATGATGGACGAGGATGATGATGATTATTAAGATAAAGATAAAGTTAAAGTTTTTTTAGCTGTAGAATAAGTAGAGTGAAAGAAATGGGCTTGCGCGCCAATTTTAAATATTAAATTCTAGTTTAAAAAGAGTCATTATAATAATTGATAAAATAAACAAGTTACTGATGTGATTCGTAGCTTACATGGGATATGATGCTAAGTATAACTAGTATGGAAGTTATGAGCGTGTACCTGCAGAATTGAAAGTATAATTAATTATCAATTTTATATTATTTTCAGTCGGTTGGCTATCTGTATGTTGGTAAGTTAGTGTTTTGTTTTGTTTCATTTGTTTCAGGATTATTTTACTTATTTCCCGTCTTGCATGCCGATCGTAGCTTTATCATCATTGTAATGTTTGCGTCACTTCCGTTTACAGTTCATAATGTCTCCTTTCTAATGTTTTTGTTAAACTAAGCCGCGCCATGTGAAAATGTGTGATGACAAAATTTAAGCAGTAGTATTATGAATTGCGTGGGAATAAAAATTAATATGAAATTTAATAACATTTTGAAACAAATAAATAATTTAATGATTATTAGAAAATGAAATATCAACTTTTGTGTTTTCTAAAAATAGCAAAATCTGAAAATCTGAAGATGCTAAAACATCACCAAAAAAACATTTTCCCGTAACGAGGTTACTTAGTAAGATGTTCTATCCGTCTGTCTGTTTGTCACTCAACTCTTTTATTATAGAATCACTAAATTTTGCATGGGCTTATTGCCCTCACTTTATTTGTGAAATTAAAAAGAATGAAGGAATGGACGGACACCCACAATGTAATGTGAAGGACTATATATTCACCTAAATAGTTTACGTCATAAAAACAAGACCCATAACTCTTCTGAATTTGTTTTTCAACTTTTTTCCCCTTAATTCAAACTTATAATAAAACCTTACTCCTCTCTCCTTTTTCGCTGTGTGGGGAGTCTGTGTTTGGTGAGTGCGGCTATTTCTGATATGCGTATTTAATATTTTTACATTATATTTGCACCATCATCATCTACTAACCAACTTATAGTCTAGATCATTTAGACGTTCTGTCACTGATCAGAGCGCCTAAATGATTGAGACTTACATAAAAGCACATGTAGTGCACTGTATTATAAATACTGTGCCTTGCAAAATAACTCCCTGCAAAATTTTTGGATTCTACAATAATTTCTGTGTTTGTTTCTTGTCTTACTTTCTCTTCTGTCTATCCTTTACTGTTATTCTTTCTTTCACACTTTTCTTTAGGCCAAAGACTCATGACATATGGAACTTTGCGGCAAGATATGCTGGTTGGCCCTTATAGTGGGGTACAATGCACATCAGTGGCAACCGCTGCCCTTGTGTTCTTTGCCAAAATGGGCGGTAAAAAATGGATGTTCCGTCCAGATGATATTGATAGTATCATATTAGAAGGACATGTTCTACATACTTATTTTCGGTATGAACGATAAAGGTCTTTCTATTAAACATATTATACTGTTCTTTAAAGGAAACAACAAATAGCGGTTTAAATTTGATTTGAAAACACAAAAATATGTTTTATGTTCAGATCATCTGGCACATCTGCCGTCAGATTATGATCTTCACTGTTCGCATTTAGATTTGAAAGGTTATTTCTGACCAAGAAGAGACCAGTGTAGATCCGCATAATAATTATATGTGCAGGTTAATCCGGATCTATATTGGTCCCCCATGTGAAATGTGAAGGTTTATCTGGATGTATACTGCCCCCCCCCCCATGTGATATGTACAGGTTTATCTGGATCTATACTGGTCCTCCCATGTGATATGTGCAAGTTTATCTGGATCTATACTGGTCCTCCCATGTGATATGTACAGGTTTATCTGGATCTATACTGGTCCTCCCATGTGATATGTACAGGTTTATCTGGATCTATACTGGTCCTCCCATGTGATATGTACAGGTTTATCTGGATCTATACTGGTCCCCGATGTGATATGTGCAGGTTTATCTGGATCTATACTGGTCCCCGATGTGATATGTGCAAGTTTATCTGGATCTATACTGGTCCCCCATGTGATATGTACAGGTTTATCTGGATCTATACTGGTCCCCATGTGATATGTGCAGGTTTATCTAGATCTATACTGGTCCCCGATGTGATATGTGCAAGTTTATCTGGATCTATACTGGTCCCCGATGTGATATGTACAGGTTTATCTGGATCTATACTGGTCCCCATGTGATATGTGCAAGTTTATCTGGATCTATACTGGTCCCCATGTGATATGTACAGGTTTATCTGGATCTATACTGGTCCCCATGTGATATGTGCAAGTTTATCTGGATCTATACTGGTCCCCATGTGATATGTGCAGGTTTATCTGGATCTATACTGGTCCCCCATGTGATATGTGCAAGTTTATCTGGATCTATACTGGTCCCCATGTGATATGTGCAAGTTTATCTGGATCTATACTGGTCCCCATGTGATATGTACAGGTTTATCTGGATCTATACTGGTCCCCATGTGATATGTGCAGGTTTATCTGGATCTATACTGGTCCCCCATGTGATATGTGCAGGTTTATCTGGATCTATACTGGTCCCCCATGTGATATGTACAGGTTTATCTGGATCTATACTGGTCCCCATGTGATATGTGCAGGTTTATCTGGATCTATACTTGTCACCCATGTGATATGTGCAGGTTTATCTGGATCTATACTGGTCCCCATGTGATATGAGCAGGTTTATCTGGATCTATACTGATCCCCCATGTGATATGTACAGGTTTATCTGGATCTATACTGATCCCCCATGTGATATGTGCAGGTTTATCTGGATCTATACTGGTCCCCCATGTGATATGTGCAGGTTTATCTGGATCTATACTGGTCCCCATGTGATATGTGCAGGTTTATCTGGATCTATACTGATCCCCCATGTGATATGTACAGGTTTATCTGGATCTATACTGGTCCCCCATGTGATATGTGCAGGTTTATCTGGATCTATACTGGTCCCCATGTGATCTGTGCAGGTTTATCTGGATCTATACTGGTCCCCCATGTGATATGTGCAGGTTTATCTGGATCTATACTTGTCCCCCATGTGATATGTGCAGGTTTATCTGGATCTATACTGGTCCCCAAGTGATATGTACAGGTTTATCTGGATCTATACTGGTCCCCCGTGTGATATGTACAGGTTTATCTGGATCTATACTGGTCCCCATGTGATATGTGCAGGTTTATCTGGATCTATACTGATCCCCCATGTGATATGTACAGGTTTATCTGGATCTATACTGGTCCCCCATGTGATATGTGCAGGTTTATCTGGATCTATACTGGTCCCCCATGTGATATGTGCAGGTTTATCTGGATCTATACTGGTCCCCCATGTGATATGTGCAGGTTTATCTGGATCTATACTGGTCCCCATGTGATATGTGCAGGTTTATCTGGATCTATACTGGTCCCCATGTGATATGTACAGGTTTATCTGGATCTATACTGGTCCCCCATGTGATATGTACAGGTTTATCTGGATCTATACTGGTCCCCATGTGATATGTGCAGGTTTATCTGGATCTATACTGGTCCCCCATGTGATATGTGCAGGTTTATCTGGATCTATACTGGTCCCCCATGTGATATGTGCAGGTTTATCTGGATCTATACTGGTCCCCCATGTGATATGAGCAGGTTTATCTGGATCTATACTGGTCCCCCATGTGATATGTACAGGTTTATCTGGATCTATACTGGTCCCCCGTGTGATATGTGCAGGTTTATCTGGATCTATACTGGTCCCCCATGTGATATGAGCAGGTTTATCTGGATCTATACTGGTCCCCCATGTGATATGTGCAGGTTTATCTGGATCTATACTGGTCCCCCATGTGATATGTGCAGGTTTATCTGGATCTATACTGGTCACCCATGTGATATGTGCAGGTTTATCTGGATCTATACTGGTCCCCCATGTGATATGTGCAGGTTTATCTGGATCTATACTTGTCACCCATGTGATATGTGCAGGTTTATCTGGATCTATACTGGTCACCCATGTGATATGAGCAGGTTTATCTGGATCTATACTGGTCCCCCATGTGATATGAGCAGGTTTATCTGGATCTATACTTGTCACCCATGTGATATGTGCAGGTTTATCTGGATCTATACTGGTCCCCATGTGATATGTGCAGGTTTATCTGGATCTATACTGGTCCCCCATGTGATATGTGCAGGTTTATCTGGATCTATACTGGTCCCCGATGTGATATGTGCAGGTTTATCTGGATCTATACTGGTCACCCATGTGATATGTGCAGGTTTATCTGGATCTATACTGGTCACCCATGTGATATGTGCAGGTTTATCTGGATCTATACTGGTCACCCATGTGATATGTGCAGGTTTATCTGGATCTATACTGGTCACCCATGTGATATGTGCAGGTTTATCTGGATCTATACTGGTCCCCGATGTGATATGTGCAGGTTTATCTGGATCTATACTGGTCACCATGTGATATGTGCAGGTTTATCTGGATCTGTACTGGTCACCCATGTGATAAAAGACGTATCCATTGAAGGGTTATTGTTTTAAGTGTCTTAATTTTATATGATAAATGACGCATCATGGGAGAAGTTGTATTTAGAAAATTGACGCTATTCTTTGAAATGACGTCATAAAGTTTATTCATTTCGTGGTAAAATTAGCATCACAAATTCCTTACCTTTTTACCTGCTAAGCAAATGATTCTGTTTTTACAATGCAATACTTTTATTTATTAAGATAACCTTAAAAGTTTATCTAAAGAAATATAATCATCATATAATAAGTAAAACAGCAGTTTATATGAGAAGCTATTAAAATAAATTCTTACTCTCCACCATTTTTTTGGATATTGTATTGATAATTCACGGCTTATTTGCAGGGACATTCTAAAACTTAGTAAGGATCCAGACGGAAAGATCAGTATAGAAAATATTCCTGACGAAACAGAAATACAGTTTCCAATGTATGGAAAAATTGCGTCTATACAGTTGCCAGAGCCAGGGTTATACGTCTTTGTGAGGACTCCGATTTTTGAGGAAATGCTAACGATCAAGGTAAAGAAGGATTTTTTCATTTCTTTCACTTCAGTCTCGATTCAAGGCCCTAAATGTCACGAAAAAATGAGTTGGATTTTAAACTCAACTAAAAGTGAGTTTTTTTTATATTATAATGCTGACCATATATAGCTTACTTAATAAATTTGGGTTATACAAATAATTTTTTTATAGTTTTAGGCTTAACACGCATTTTTGAAAATTTGTTTAACATATATTTTGATGCCAAAATTTAAAACATTTAGAACTTTTTCAGTTAAACGTTAGGTCAATTTTACAAAAACATAATTAGAAAAAAAAATCGTCTTGATGAATGACCTTTTGTTACAAATAAGTCACCAAACTGTGTGTAGCAAAACAAAGTGAAAGAGTCATGTTATATGTATTAAAATGTGTTAATCATTGGGAAAAAATGTATCTTGGTTATTTGACATGGCACTTGTTTGGCGATTTTTGGGGCCCTTTCTCAGAAAAAAACCTCCAAAATCTAAAATAGAATTAAAATTGACTTCCTAAAATGCATGTAATTGATAAATTAATTTTTTTGTAAGTCTAAAGTCACAAAATATACAAGCTATTATAATCAGTGGTGAAAATCAGTGTTATAAGTAAGTGTGGAACTTCAAAGTCCAGAAATGCATATATGACTTAAAATTCCCCTTTTTTTGTCTTTTTGTCTTAACTCGACACGAAATTCCCCTTCCGAAAGTGTATGGGTACCTGTCCCCAAAAGTTGTCCGGTGTCCTGATTGATAAGGCGACATAGACATTTTTACGTAGAGAAACGATTTTACGTACCAGTTATCCCTGTCGATATATCCACATGTGCCCAAGGCTATAAAATTGAGCATGGAAACCAGTCTCAAATCTCAAGCATCTTATTGGATGAAATGGCGACCAGTCTCAGCTTTATAACCTTCAGCCATGGTTTCATGGGAGCTAATTCACCAAGACAACTTGTACTTGTTTAATCGTATTAAACGGAATCTTTTAGGGGAAGTGTAAGGTTGGTGCAGTTAAGAACCTGGTTAAAACTCCCATTGTTTTGAAAGTAACCGATCTAGGGCGGTAACCAATCCTCTTTTTCGTGAATTGTGGTGATCGTTTTATGCTTTCTTTTCTTCTCTGTTTGTTGGCTGCATGGGGAGGTAATGTATTCTTTGGGGCGTGGCAATTCTTGATACATGTATGCATGTTTTAATTTTTTTCTCAATTTACACAGAACCTGATGCAATGTTTTTTGGGGGTTTTTTTTCAGCAATACTTGGAGGCTCGTTGGAGCATTGGTGAGCGCGCCAGCTTCCTCCTCACAGTGGATGTTTATTTTTACGCTGTGATGGTATTGGAGGATGGCAGGGTTCAGCTGTTCGACTCACATGGTCATCTCCGCTCTAAGGGAGAGGTTATTCTCAACAGGGCCGGAGTTCTAGCGCTGGAGAATCTTCAGGAATTGGAAGAATACATCTGCACAATGTACAGCGCTAGTTCTCCGGCCTTTGTTTGCAAATTATCTGTCACATTCCCCCCTGTGCCCACCACAATTTTGGTGGGAGAATGTGGCAGTCTCCCTAAGGAGCGTGATGATGTTCCTTGTGAGACCTTGGGGGTCTTAAACAATTCAGCCGTAGTGATGGAGCCACCTACCGCAGTAGAGCCAACCGGAAATGCGGAGGTGGCTCCTCCTATGGTTGACGTACAGGAGGCCTCCAAGGTACCTTGCCCTCCTCCTCAGGGGAAGGCACGGGCCCCCGAGAATCCCACTGTGAGGAGGAAAAGGTGGTGGCAAAAATGTCTGAGCTGGTTTATCTGTTGCTCCAAGGGAAAGTCAACCAAATCTTAAGGTAATTCTTTTAAACAGTAAATACAAACAACATACCGTATAATGGGTTATTTTCGCGATCGAAAATTTTCGCGAATTTGCCATAATTTAAATGTTCGCGGTTGTAATTTTAGCGAATTCGCGTCCGCAGTAATTAATTTTCGCGTGTTTTACTGTTGCAGTGCATTCATATTGCTATATTTCTTGTAATCCGGTACCAGCAAAGGTACCTGTAAAAACAAATTATTATTAGAAGAACTGTTTGCTAATAGGTGAAAGCTGTGCATTTAACAGTGGTATTTTATCAAACTGTTATAAACCAAATTGCCCGCAGCATAATTGACATCCGTTTTAATAACAATTAGTGTTTATGTTTTTATCGACGGAATAATAAACGTGACCACCGCAAATATAGACGTAATGATGCGATAATTGACCTTTGGCCCCCTGGGGCGAATATAAAGCATTTTCAAACAACTTATTAGGTAACGCTCATCAGCATTGTTTGTAAAGCATAGTATATGCAGCAAATTTTAAAAGAATTAAATAATCCCCACGCTTGTCATCAATACCAATATTTTCGATTCCCGAACATTTAACTATATCGGTACATATCTACTCTGCCCGAAGCGTTTACTTAATTTGTGCACTATGAGGTATACTCGATTAACCCAGAACATAAAGAAATAGCAACGTCAGTCTTGCAATATAGTGCACCTCGCGAAAATAACGTCGGGAATTTTTGGCGTTTGTTATTTTCGCGAATTCACGACGGTCGCGAAAATAGCGAAAATATTATGCTCGCGAAAAAAACCCATTATACGGTATTACGGATTTTGCCACATGTCATTATGTAATTGCACCTTTCGTTTTTGCACTGTCGTCGATAACAAAATTAAAATTCGCTGATGGCAAAATGCAGTTTCAATTATAATACTTTGTCAAAAAATGTTATTAATGTATCTTTATTTTAGATACGTTAAAAAATGTTGCAGCAATGAAGAAAATAGCTAGATCTTTAAAATTCCCTGACATTCTAATTGCATCAAAACACAAAAACTAGGCAACACAAAACGTAAATGCCTCAAGAGTAATTTGTTACTGACAACAATATATGAGGTCCTTTTTTCTTACAAATTATTACTATATGAGATATTGGTAAAAGTGTTTTTGACTTTGTTGTTTTCTTTTGTATAAAAAGTAGACAAAAAAGTTAAAATGCTGTTTTTTTTCATAATAGAAAGCTCTTTTAAAATCCTCAAGTATTGTTATGAGTGTCATATTTTCCCTGTTGGATTTTCAGTGGTTGTTTTTGTTGATTAGTTTTTGTGTTTCGATGTAAACGGAAATGTAGGGAATTTTGGTCTAGGTATTTTGCTTTACTGTTCTAAGTTTTCTTAATTTATGTAAAATACAGATATCTTAATAACATTCATTGGGTCAACGTTTAATTGGACTGCACTTTGCCGTTAGGGAGATTTTGAAATTTTTTATTTTTATCGATGAAGTGAATAAATGTGCCATAAATAATAAATAATTAAAGCAGCTAGTACCTATCACGCGGAAATGCGCAATACCTTAAATTGAGCAGCTAGTACATTTTACGCGGAACCGCCAGACCCATAATCTCGCAGAGTACAGATCTCTTCTCTTCAAAAAGCATGACATTAATAAAGAATGCCACCGTTTTAAAAAAAATCATGAATGTGACATACTTAATTTTTTTCAAAAAAACTGTGGTGTCATTGTATTTCGCGTGGATTTAAATTTCGAGTATTTCGAGCTTTGGTATCAGTGCGTATTAAACCGCAATGAGCATACAAATATAACTGCAACAGTGCGAATTTATACATTAATACTCACAGGAATATATGAGGCGCGTCACGGGAAAATGTACGGACAGATGACGTCAATCTTTGAATTGACGTCATAAATTTGAGCAGACGACATTGTTTATTATGCATTTCGCGGTAAAAATACCATTTTATTGTCAAAATGTGTAACAAAACCACATTTTAGTTATAAGAAATTGATTTATAGTTGTAAGTTCTTTCTTAATTTAGTAAAAGCTAAAATATCACTAAAAATGACCGAAGGTACCTTTTTCCCGTGACGTGCCCCATATCATTTCTGGCTTTTGCGTGACCTTTCGTCCCCGCAAAATTAAATGATAAAACATTATGCAATCGAAAATCGTAGTCACGTGAAAGTACGACTTACTCACATGTATTACTATTAATGAGTGTAAGTTAATTTTCAAACAATACAGTAGTCATTATATGCTTTCACATTTTTCGGATGACTACTCAAACCCTATATTTTCACAATATCATTTTCTTTTTAAAATTTAAATTTTCATTTTTCTGGACGAATGATGGGTCATAATATATTATTACTATGTAACTATTACTTGATTATATTTACTATAGTACAATTAGGCCGGCGCTAGCGAATGCTGAGAACCATGTGGCCCGGCTTTGGCATAGTATAAAGTATGGAGTGGAGTCTTGGAGTGGAGTCTTGGAGTTAAATAATATGATCCGCTATAAATTTGTCCCAGTCTGGGATACTTGTGGACAGTGTTTGTTTTCTTTAGGACAACTAGATATGTGATTTTTATAAATAACTGTCAAAATTCAAGAAACTTCATAACACAATGTCTGCAGAGCTTTTTTCTGTGTTAATTGGAGCAGAGACAGTCTCTAGGGAACTGAGATGATAGACGCTGGACATTAACTCTTGGTGTACCTTAAATCATTATTCGACAATTAGACTGAACTTAAGCTTTAGCAATAAAACATCTGTTCTAAGGTGAATTCAAGGTGTTCTTATGGAATGGGAATTTTTACAGCTTTAATAAAACATTTAATAAAGCAAACCTGTGATTAATACAAATGTATTACAACAATTGTTTATATTAAAATAATTAAATATCATTTGATAGTATAAAGTTGTACTTTCATTTCAATAAAACAACTGTGATGCAATATGAATACATGAAGGATCTCAAACCTTGAAGTATGCAATATATATATTAGCATGCTGATCATGTATAATCAAGTTATTTACTTTTATGCAAACCAGTTAGAAAATCAATTGATGGAAACAACATAAAATGGCCAACATTAATGACATTAAATATTCAGATTTGTTTCTTGTACAATAAATGTTTTGTTGGGTATGTCTTCTCCAAATTAATAGGTCAATAATGGTTCAAACAATGTTCTCTCTATGTTCCTGCCAGTGATACTGCTCAGTTATATGACATGCTAAATGGTCAGTTCAAGGCACCATGACAGCCCAAAAGAATTTCAAGAAAAACAATGATCTAATCTTGACACTTATGGGTTCCTGCCATAACAAGGTTGACTCATTACAAAAAGTGCAGGTGCATCCATATTTTGTGATAGATGTCATGGGATGTAAGAATAATAAACTGTAAAACGCATTAATTTCGCGTGGAGAAAATTTCGCGATTTTCATAAAAAAATGACCAATTTTCATTATTCGCGTACTTATGAACTTGCGACGTCGTAAGACTCGAAATCGTAAGTATATAAGGATAATTTATTACCGTGATCACGATTTCATAAGTAATTAAATCAAATAACTGAATTGTGGCCAAAAAGGAATTTTATGCGGCGTTTAAAGTGATTATCAGTTCTGTTAAAGTTGCCTCTTTTCGCATAATTATCGGATATATCAAAACTCATCATATATTTGCGATATGTATGAATTCACTAGGTAAACGATTCGCGAATATTAGCGAAAATAAAACAAACGTGAATAAAACCAGTTCTACAGTATTGTTTCTGAAAACTGTTCTTTGAACATTACTTTTGACTTTTAAACTGATAATCATAATGAAAGAAGGCTTTAAGTCCTCGGCAGATATAAAAATAATGACAATTATTGTTCATGATTTCAGAAAAAAATGCTGTCAAAAAAAATAGAAATTTAAAATAGTTTAAGGTATATTCTGCCCATATTGTACTCTTGAGATAAAAATACATTTTAAAAAATGTAAAATACCATACAATATTACTACTGGTATGAAGATTATTATCAACTTGCTAGGCATTCTTTAATTATTTTTTGTTAAAATCTTAAAACACCGCACAGTTTTTTAACACATGCAGATCAGCAAACTTAACATTGTGTTGCTATAAAAAAAGAAAGTCGTAATTACCTATTATTAAAGTGCAATTAAAAATATTAATCATAAATAGCTTAGAAGACATTCGTGTGTACTGAAACATGCTTATTACATAAAATAATAAGTATGTTTACTATAAGATTTGAACCCATTCCCGCTACAGATAAAAAAGAATATCATTGTCATGAAATATTTCAAAACTAAGACTAAACCAACTCCAATGTCAGACTCCAAATTGTCACTCCAAAAATTCAGCTCCAAAATTCAGCTCCAAGGTCAGACTCCCGACTCCACTCCAAGACTCCACTCCAAGACTCCACACCATACTTTATACTATGCCCCCGGCTTTATATATAGATCGTTGAGTAATGAACGGGAACCATGTCGTATGTACGTTAAGTTCAAGGTCAAGCTATTTATAATTGAGTATATAAATATAAATATTGATTTGAATTATCTCCCCTTAACTATAAATATAAATATATACATGTATAGATTATATAAATAGATCGATTAGTCGGTGTTTTCTTTTAATTATGCGAATTGAAAGTTTATTTTTGTAAGCAGTTAAAGAAAGAGTGTACATGTAGTAAGAGACATTGTTCAGATAGTTATTCTTGGATGATATTGAAGTTTGTGTTCTGTTTACGAATATTGGCAATCCTATGACTTGATTTTCGGCGCGTGAATGTGACCTATATTATGATGGTTCTTTGTTTACAAATGTTTTTGATGTTGAAATTGACGGTTCTAGTGGGTTTCTGTTTTACAAGTGGGCGATTTCGTGTCTATAAAGTAAATAATGATTGTATAACCATTTTTTGTAGGTCTTTTTCTGTTGTTAAGAATAATTGTGACTCATCTCCATCCCCTCCCATTCCCCAACCCCCCCCCCCCCCCCCCCCCCCCCTGGTTTACGGGATCAAGATGCTGAATATAGAAAGTTAGTGTAGATTTTTCATCCTGAAAGTACCAAAGGAATTGCCATGTACGTGGTAGGACAATTTTGAAAGATAATGTTGAATTTAAATAGAGCAAATTCGTTTAATGTGGTTAGTGCTATGCTAATACCCGCATGAACTCTTACACCCAACATCTAACTTCTTTAAATGTCGTCCACATATAACACGTCTGTGTTATACTTTTCTTGTTACCAGTCAATTGTGACTTACTGTTATAGGCTCGAAAATTCCCTGAACAAAATTGTTAACTTGCCGTATCAACATAAGTAAGAGTCTTATAACCAGACATTTATACTAACTGCTTTAAATTGTATCTGAATTTCTATTTATAGAAATGCCCTTTAAGATGATCTCCTTCTCGGTACAGCAGATTCTTCATAATCAGAATACATCCCGAACGAATGTTTAGACATAACAAGCCAACCAGCCATTGTTGATATATCAAGCCAGCCAGCCATCACTGAGATATCAAACCATCATTGACATATCAAGCCAGCCTGCCAGCCATCATTAACATACTCGGCCAGCCAGCCATAGATGACAAATCAAGCCAACCAGCCAATGTTGACATATCCAGCCAGCCAGCAATTGTTGACATATCAAGCCAACCAGCCATTGTTGACTTATCAAGCCATCCAGCCATTGTTGACATATCAAGCCAACCAGCCATCATTGAACTACGAAGCCAACCAGCCATCGTTGACATATTAAGCCAACCACTCATTATTGAAATACGAAGCCAGCCAGCCAATGTGACTTATCAAGCCAACACGCCATTGTTGACATACTAAGCCATCCAGCCATTGTTGACATATATAGACAACCAGCAATTATTGACATATCAAGCCAACCAGCCATTGTTGACATACTAAGCCAACCAGCCATCGTTGACTTATTAAACCAACTTTTTTCTCACACCCACACTCACTCCGCCATTACTGATTACAAATTATCAAGTTACCACGTAACGCAAATTTCTAGTGCTATTTAATATTTCATTATAAATGTTACAATGGGTTTTAATTGTTTAAAATTTACAAGATTCATTTGTAAACTCATAATCTGTTATACTTACAGATTTAGCAGACGGGCCACAATTGCAGCACTTCAGTGAATACAGTAACAGTTGTTCTACCGTAACTCGTCTTGCTTTCTCCCAAATTCCATTGACCGTCAACCAAAATAAGTGATGTCTTTAAAAATAAATATTATTTTTAAATGAATTATTTTATTTCCTCGTGGTGTTTCGACAGAGTTATAATTTCTAAATAAATGAAAGGGGAAAAGTGAAATCTGATAAAATGATAACTATTCGAATACTTCGTGAATTGTTTGTGCTGTCTTATTTCAAACTGACCCATGCTCTCTTTTCCATTTCTACTTTTTGGCTGTGTTTGGAGGCTGTGTCTTGAATGCGGCGATTCATTTTGTAGAACAGTTTAGATTTTCTGCATTGAAGGGAGATAAATCTGTCAGTCTTGATAAGCCTGTTTCTGAATTTATCTCTGGATGAGCTCCCTTGCATTACTGTCTTGCGATTTCTCTTACGGTGGAGCCGCGATATGGCTATGGTGCAAGCCGATTCAATAACGGAAGCCGTATTTAAACCATGATTTAATATTTAAAATGTATTCACCCCGATTTAATGCAGTTCTCTCCAAAGTGCCTAGGCTTATGGCCCCGGGTTGCCCCGGTGTCCACACCAGGACGAACCGGGGCTGTATACCGGGAGAGTGTGAATATGGCTTTAAATGCAGAAAATCTAAACTGGCTGAGTTACACTTTGTTTAATTTTATTTGGTTGCATGAGTTTATAAATACTCTTGAACAATTAAAATCATCAAGATCTTGCAGAATGAACTGATCTCGGAAGAGTCAGATACACTTCTGTCTCGGAAGGGTCAGATACGCTACTGTCTCGGAAGGGTCAGATACGCTGCTGTCTCGGAATATTCGGATACGCTAATGTCTCGGAGGGTCAGATACGCTACTTTCTCGGAAGGGTCAGATACGATACTGTCTCAGAAGGGTCAGATACGCTACTGTCTCGGAAGGGTCGGATACGCTACTGTCTCGGAAGGGTCAGATACGCTACTGTCTCGGAAGGGTCAGATACGCTACTGTCTCGGAAGGGTCAGATACGCTACTGTCTCGGAAGAGTCGGATACGCTACTGTCTCGGAAGGGTCAGATACGCTGCTGTCTCGGAATATTCGGATACGCTAATGTCTCGGAGGGTCAGATACGCTACTTTCTCGGAAGGGTCAGATACGCTACTGTCTCGGAAGGGTCAGATACGCTACTGTCTCGGAAGGGTCAGATACGCTACTGTCTCGGAAGGGTCAGATACGCTACTGTCTCGGAAGGGTCAGATACGCTACTGTCTCGGAAGGGTCAGATACGCTACTGTCTCGGAAGGGTCAGATACGCTAATGTCTCGGAAGGGTCAGATACGCTACTGTCTCAGAAGGGTCGGATACGCTAATGTCTCGGAAGGGTCAGATACGCTACTGTCTCGGAAGGGTCAGATACGCTACTGTCTCGGAATATTCGGATACGCTTATGTCTTGGAAGGGTCAGATACGCTACTGTTCCGGAAGGGTCAGATACGATACTGTCTCGGAAGGGTCAGATACGCTACTGTCTCTGAAGGGTCGGATACGCTACTGTCTCGGAAGGGTCAGATACGCTACTGTCTCGGAAGAGTCGGATACGCTACTGTCTCGGAAGGGTCAGATACGCTACTGTCTCGGAAGGGTCAGATACGCTACTGTCTCGGAAGGGTCAGATACGCTACTGTCTCGGAAGGGTCGGATACGCTACTGTCTCGGAAGGGTCAGATACGCTACTGTCTCGGAAGGGTCAGATACGCTACTGTCTCGGAATATTCGGATACGCTACTGTCTTGGAAGGGTCAGATACGCTACTGTCTCGGAAGGGTCAGATACGATACTGTCTCGGAAGGGTCAGATACGCTACTGTCTCGGAAGGTCAGATACGCTACTGTCTCGGAAGGGTCAGATACGCTACTGTCTCGGAAGAGTCGGAAACGCTACTGTCTCGGAAGGGTCAGATACGCTACTGTCTCGGAAGGGTCAGATACGCTACTGTCTCGGAAGGGTCAGATACGCTACTGTCTCGGAAGGGTCGGATACGCTACTGTCTCGAAAGGGTCAGATACGCTACTGTCTCGGAAGGGTCAGATACGCTACTGTCTCGGAAGGGTCAGAAACGCTACTGTCTCGGAAGGGTCAGATACGCTACTGTCTCGGAAGGGTCAGATACGCTACTGTCTCGGAAGGGTCAGATACGCTACTGTCTAGGAAGAGTCGGATACGCTACTGTCTCGGATGGGTCAGATACGCTACTGTCTCGGAAGGGTCAGATACGCTACTGTCTCGGAAGAGTCGTCAGATCCGTATCCACCTTTTGACAGTGCCTTTGACCACGTTTTGGGTCGGTTGACCCAGAGTTATCAGTTTTCTGACTGTTGACAGTCTCACCTTGTGTAATTATAATAACAAACTGCAGACCTTAGAACCGCCGAAAAGTAGTTCCAATATTTAAAATATTATTTTAGTAGTTATATTGTTAAAAAGTTCTGACAGTTGGTTTGCCGACCCTTAGTACTTTCAATTCTTTTATTTTGTTTGCATACATCTGTATAATTATTATAGTTGGTTTGGCTAAATTATTCTGGAAGATATGTAGATATTCATAAAAAAATTAACCGGGGACGCGAGGAAGGGTTCATAAATATCAAATAGTTTAACTGTCTTCAAACCTTACCTTCTAAAAACTCAGTGTTTATCATAATGAAATATTCAAGAATTTGTAGTAAGTGAAGACATTCAACCCTGAAATTAATGTTGGTACTAGGTATTAGTGTTCATCAGTTGTGTTACCTCTTTTGTTAAAATAATTGTCTTAAGAAACAAGTGACCTCCATGTAATCAAAGCATTATTTATAATATAATTCTTTGTTTAAACAAACACATGTCATAATAATATGTACATGCAGGTCAAATTAAGTTACCTAGTGATAAATTCTTGCTGCGTAGACAATTCCCTGGAAATGCAGAACAAAAACTGCCCATGTAAAGAGGTTGGCGGCAGCCAGTTCACGCCATTTAAAAACAAGTTCATATCATTAGTCAAAAGTTCAGTTTAATGAAATATGTGAACAACTTGATCGTTCTTTTACTCTTAAGTATTAACATTCAAATTGGAATTTTACTAAATCATTTGACATTGAATCAGATTATTAAGCGGTGGTCTTAATTTTAAGGTGGCATTAACGAGGTGTTAGTGTAATTTCTTATTGGCCATGAACATCCTTAATCAAATTGAGCGTGCAATATTTTGATATTTTTTTGGTGTTTCATGGCTTTAAAAAATTCTTTTCCATCTATTTAAATATCATAGGAGCACTGTTTTGCTTCTCTTTATTACTCGTTTCTTGTCTCATTTTTCTCTATCCTTGCTTTTCCTGATAAGGACGTTACGCACAAGTCAGCAAAATCAGTTAACCATGCAACGGAACGGCACAGACTGTCAGTTCTCGTCCTTTCAGGTAATTTTGAATACTTGAATAAGAAACTCCATCACCATAAAATACTTATGAATAAATAACAAGTACTCTGAACGCAAAGATAGTTTAATAATTCAAAAAACAGAAACAAGAGTCAGGGTAAATAAACTTTTTTGTCCCAGAAGACGGTATATGATCCTCTTGGAATTGAAACAGTTCAGTAAATAAACCGACGCAAAACCGTGTTATCTCATTTAAAATCAGTATTATGACTGACAATTTATAAATAAATTCTCTGAATTATTTATCTGTATCAACATTCTTTATTCCTGAAAGGCAATGGCAAATTTTATTATGATTTGATATCTAGAAAGATAAAACGCTGAACCAGCATTTACAAATGTTGCATCATTCTAAAGGTATTAATATTTTAATTGCCAAAACTGATATTCGAACCCATACGGCGACAGCGCATAGTCATATAACTTATTTATGTTTTGTCATTGTATTACCAACATCCCTGCAGTATAAATGCCACTACTCCTGGTGATTGTCATTTCCATGAAAGGGTTGAACGCTTCTTTATTGTGAAGAAATATTACAGCTAAAGCAAGAACATGGCCCAAGATCATAAAACTGAGATCGGAGACTAGTCTTAAACAGCCCAAGATCTTAAAATTAAAACTGAAGTCCAGTCTTAAAACTCAAGCATCTGATTGGCTGAAATGACAACCAGTCGCCATTTCAGCCAGCCAGCTGCTTGAGATTTTAGACTTTTCTCCAGATTTAGTTTTATGATATAGGACCCATGTAAAACGTTTTAATATCTAAACCACATTCAGTATGAATTCATTTAAAATTGTTTTGAAAGTCATTTTGAAGCTATTTCATAACTAATAAAAAAATCTCCAGGGCTGCAAACAAATTGTTATTTAATTTCTCGGATAAATTTCTAAATAGAGCATACAATAACTTTGTCTTAGTATTTAGACCGAATGAAGTGTGATATTTGGATATAAATGGTGCAATTGTATGGTCATTTTATGACGATTCCAGTCAATACCGAGGAGCTAATTCACAAAGACAACATGTACTTGTCTGTTCATATGAGAACCTGTTGGGACAAGCGTGCGGTTGGTGCACCCTAGAACCTCGTTTAAACCCCCAGTGGCAATTTGGTTTAGCTACTGACCGTCCCAAAGCGGGAATCCATCATGCTCCCTTGTTCGTTAATTGTTTGAGGTGTCTTATTTGAAACTAATGATTTTGTAACCCCGTGCTCTCTTTATCTCTCTTCTTTTTGGTTGTGAGGGAAGTCTTATCCATGTTTTACTTTTTTAACAATGAATTTTGATCATTCATTAAGTTTATTCTGTAGTCTATTTTCTTTTGGAAGCGACCAGTGTGTGCTAAATGTTTGATGATGTACAACATAGAAAACCCATTTGAAAACCAAAAGACAGCTGAACTTGTCTTAGCAGCCATCTGCATTGAGCAGCCACCTGTCTTAAACAGCCAGTATGAATATGTCCTAAACTGATTTTATGTTCTAAGTTTTACAGCAGTGTTAAGCAGCCACGTTATGTCACTCCCCTGGGGGAGGGAGGGTCTGCTTAATACAGGTTTGACTGTATGTATATCGGAACAGTCTTCCCACATTGCCAAAAAGTAGAATGGAAAAGAGAGCATGGGTTAATACTATGATTTATTTTTTAAAGACACCACAAAATATAACAAAAATGAGAACGCGATGGGTTAACACATTGTAACCTCCAGTGGAAAAAAAAACTATTTGCCACTGTGGGTTTGAACCAAGTTTAGTGTACAACAACCTCACACTTGCACCTACAGGTTCTCGCACAAATTGTCCCTGTGAAAAAAACCATCAACCCATTAAAGTAAAGAGGAACATTTCAGCTCTATAAAATGCGGAATTATAATTTAATTTGGAATTGCTCATGATGAACACTAACCAATTTACTGGTTAAAATTACATTTTGTAAATCAATTTACTTACTGTGTAAACCATTTAATGAAGCGCAAGTAATGATTTATAGATACTATTTACTGATACTGGGATTTCATTGGACAACATATAATTACAATCGCTAATGAAAGATAAAGTGGTTTTAAAACTCTTAAATATCTATATATTTTAGTGGCATGTAAATTTTTCTATAAAGTGGCATGTAACAACTTTTATAGTGTCGTTAAGTGCACTTTGGTTGCAGCCCCTCAGTGTGCTCTTCTGTTGAAAGTGTCATTAAGTTCACTTTGATTGCAGCCCCTCTGTGGTCTGTTAAGGGTTTTCATCCATAATGTAGGCCTTATACTTGAAATGTTTACATGATAATATAAAAAACCGTTAAAATGTGGTCAAAAGTGGATAAACTGTAACGGAAATTAGTTTAAAGCTGATTCTGGTAGTTTTCAACTTCACAACATTCTAAACTGTACGTGCACACCGTTTGCGTAGATGGCGTTTTTTTCAGATTTTTTTTCTCAACCATTATTAATTTCATAAACATCTATATTCAGTTTGCAAGATTTTAAATAATACTTGTGAATCAACTTATGCGGGTTTCTGAACAACAATTAAGTTTTCTGATTGCGACCATGTCATGCGAACGGTGCATAAGTAAAATTTATAATGTTGTGAAATCTAAAACTACCGCAATCATCTTTAACTTAGTTTTGCAGATGAAAGTGAAAAGTATGAATATGTAATACAAACAAAAATTATCAAATACATTGAAGCACTTTGCTAGCAACAAAACAAATATACTAACAGGAAACAAAAACAAAACAAGAAATGCATAAATAGTTTACCCATAACTTTAAAGGTTAATAATACTGAAGGCATCCGTCGCTATGGACACAAAAATAATTATGGTTTTGTAAATAACATTTTACCATATAATGTTTAATACTGAGAGAATAAGAGCAAAATTCGTTAACAATATTCTGAAAACGATATACATAACAAATAATGTGAAAATTTAGATTATACTTGATTACATAAACAAACTGGTGGCTAATTGGCGTTCCATAGAATAATGACATTAATTTTCAAATGCTTGCATTTTGAAGACATCCTAGATCATGAAAATAAATTTGGTTAAAGTTTATTAAGCAGACTAAATACGGTTTAAGAAAAAAAATGGATGATATCAAATCGTTTTCACGAATTACGTTTTGTCAATGTTTTTTTCGAGCATTTCTAAAAATAGATTCTTTATGCGTTTAACGTCTCAACCAAGTCAACATAGTTATTTTCCTACTTTGATGTAAGTTTTTGCTTGCCATTGATCTAATTTCATAATTTATTGAATATCAATGCATTGTGAAATTCAAATCTGCTGAAATATGGTTCACTATTTAGAAGAAATGCAAATAAATAATTTTCAGTAGCACTTACTTAGCACTTAGTTATGTAGGCATTCGAACTGATTCTCATACAAAGTACTGATAAAGGCAGGTTATTGGTGCCAAGTGACTACATAAATATTCTCTAAATCTCTAATGAAATAATCACAGGGCTTATTCGTGTTTTCAAGATATACAATTTATTACTTACTGTGCTGTAAATAAAGCTATAAACATTCGTGTCGCCAACGCACTAAATAGTGAACAGTTTTAAATTTATAAAATGATTAGCCCTGAACATTTTAGTAAAAAAAAACAACCCAAAATTGAGGCGCGTCATGGGAAAAGGTGTTTTCGTTCAGTCAATTTATAAAAAATGACGTCATAATAGATGAGCAGACGACAACAATTATTATGCATTTCGTGGCGAAATTAACATTATATTGTCAAAAATGTTTAATCAAATCTCCAGTTGGTAATTAGAAACTGATAGTTACTTGTAATTTTTTTCCAAATAAAGAAACAACTAAGATGCCAAAACATGTCACCAAAGGAACATTTTCCTGTGGCGTGCCTCAAATGAGATGTCATGTAAATTTCGTGACATCGGTAACAGACATTACCATTGTTGATGCTGGTTTTTACTTTGCCTAAGTGTCATTTTTTTCATGAAATCTACAAAAAATATTGCCTGTCAAACATCTTATCGATTTCAACAACACCTTATTTGATCTTCAGTATGAAGAAATATCATAAAAATGTGTACATGATTTGCCATAGACATAGACAAATTTAATACTGAAAAAGTCGAAGTATGGACGGATCAGGAAAATGAGCTGATGAAATTTTAAAAGTTATAGTTATCTATAATATAATTATTGGGTATTCAAAAATAATTTTTTTTCAGAGACATTTGATTTAATAAATACTGTTTCAGTAATATGATTTGATTTGGAAACACCTGAAAGTTGCTGTCCATTCATTTGATGAATGACTGGCCGGCTCCATATCGTCTCAAGTCAAAGTTCCGATTGTCATTTTGTACTGATTTGTTTTCGGCACGGTCAAAGCGTCCGAAAAAAGTAAATGTGACAAAACTTTGCACACAATGAACGCACAGGGTTGGATGCAAGGTTTCCAGAAAGGTGATTCGTTTGGGGCGGTCTTTGGGTAGTACCATGATAATATCCAGCTTTCTGGTCAAATCCTAACAAATATGAAATAGTGTTGCTCCAAAAGGGGATTCGAGCAACCCCACTGAATCCCTCTTTATCCGCCCTTGGCGCAAGTTTTGTTTTAACTACGTTATAGAGAAGTTTGCTGACAATCACAGTAATTCATCCTCATACACAATTCTATACTGAAAAACTGGTACGTCTACACATTCTTCTAACACGTGTGCATACACTGTGAAATAATAACTTCCTTCCTGTGGTAACGTCACGTGATACGTCTCCGCGTTGTCTACGTCACGAATTTCGTGATCTATTTTTTCCTCTAAAGTGTCCGTATCTATTTCCGGTCCAGGACCTGCGTATTCTAGTTGCGGATTAACGGCAACGTTTTGTAACAATACCGTAATACTAAGTTTACCATCATAGGTTTTTATCACAGATTTCATATTTAGTGGTTGTATATTAAAGTGAAACATAGCCGGCCATGTTTTCAATGTGCCCTCAAAGGCTTCCATTGTAGCCGGCTGGTTCATTAGTAACCATCTTTTGTCTTTTGGAAAATGTGAAAGAAGAAGTTCGTCCGGTGACGTGGCAAAATAATGCTCACGAAAAAATTTATCCCCAAGGGCACCATACTGGGGATCAACAAGTCTGTAATGGCCGTCCATACACACTGCTACCCAGGAATGCTGGAATTTGGTAGACTGAACTGTATTTCCGGGTAAGTAGTCCGCGCTTTTCACATATCCATCCACGCGCTCACTCTTAAGCCCCGCGACCCTAAAGAAATAAGAAAATACATAGATTTATTTGGCAAATCTGCAGAAATATGACATAAAAAACACAAGATTTATAGACACAAGGCTTGCTAAATGTAGATCTTCGTCATTTCATTAGATTTGTGCTTTTATGAAGATCTTCAAATGTAATAGTTCTTTTTAATAGTAGATCATAATTGTAATCGTCCGTTTTATAGTCAGTACAGACAAAAATGTATTCAAAGACCACTTGGGAATTAAACAAAAAATGTATCTGAATGCTCTTAATTCAATAAGAATATATTTAAATCAGTCAGTGGGACAAATAAAATGTCTTTATCCACAGGTGTTTTTTTTTTGTTTTCATGTGTTTTGTTTTCATGCACAGTCTGGACTTATATCAGAATACAAAGCACGTTTGTATTATTGAATGTCAGCTTATGAAAACACAAAGTTTGCTTTTAAAGACTTTCACGGTAGTTTCCGATTTCACAACGTTAAGAAATTTTACGTTTGCACCGTTTGAAAAGTTTTCGCCTTTAAATGGTTGTGATTTTTTTCGAATTAGTAGGCCATTTGCGACCCTGTCATTTGAACGGTGCGCATGTAAAGTTCATAACGTTGTGAAATCAGAAACTACTACAATCGTGTTCAAAGAAATATGTCAAACTCACTTTAGCATATCCATGTACATAGTACAGAACATATATTTCTTCTCGTGGATTTGTTTTAATCTTCCAGAAGGAGAATTTGACTTTTTGCTACACTTTTCGAAGCTCGATGGATTCTGACTTGTAAGCCAACAGTATAAAGCCTGAGCCTTTGAATGTGCAGAGCACAGACCCTTTGTTATCGCTGCCACCAGGCTCTTCATGTCGTTATGCTGATCTGGTAGCACCTGTGAAGTATAAACAGCTAAGTAAATGATCCTGTATTTAATAATTAACGAATATGAGAAGTTTCCTGCTTTTATTAAGATATCGATTGAAGTATAAGCATAAGAACGATCAGCAAACCATATGCGGCAAACTGGTCAGCTTACCAAAAGCAGCAAAATGGTAAACAAACCTTATGCAAGAAAATTGTACGCAACCCGTATGTAGCAAAATGGTAAGCAAAACATATGCAATACATCATACCTAAGCAAACCATAGGCAACAAAATGGTAAGCAAACCATATGCAAAAACAAACGGTAACCAAACCATATGCAGCAAAATGGTAAGCAAAACATTTGCAATAGAATGGAAAGCAACGTATGCAATTTAATGATAAGCAAAATGTCTGCAGCTTAGCGCAATGTAAATTAAGTCTAAAACCTTTTTTTCCGATCCAAATTGTCTTTAATCTTAATACAGGTAAAATATTTTAGTTGTTCTTGTCTCATCTGAACGAGACGAACCTGTATTACTGCACAGCTAAGCAAGATGATATAATTGGTTATTAAAAAGCATGGTTATTTTCTTATTTAATTTACAATGATTCAGGTTTTGCAATCACCGGAAAATCTGAGAAAAAAGACTGAAGTAAAACGGCAATAGCTCAATTAGGTTCAATGTATGAAAAATATAAAAAAAAATATTGGTTTGTGTTGTAAAAAATGGTAATAACCTGTTAATTGAGAACGATTTCTATAATGTTATCAGACTAATAAATTACGCTTGTCAAACATTTCCTTATATTATTCATAATAATTTAATTCCGATCATGAATATCAATTATTAGACATTCATTTTTTGGTATAAATCTGCATAATTGCAATGATAAATATCTCCGCGACATTGATTTGGATTGCTATTGTCCGAGCATTGTGTTGAAGGTGAAGGTCATTTAGCAAAATTGTCGGACCAAGATACGGGTTTTGTTCGAATTTATATGCATATTTGTTGTGAAGCTATGATAAAAAAGAAATCTACTGACACACTTTAATTGTTCATTTCCTTTTTTTATTTTTTTGATTTACATTATAGGTTACTTCGATAACCGTCGGTTTAAAAGCGTTGTGTGGCGGTCGGAAAAAGTCGCCCCGTGCTTCGAGTCATCAATTGCAATTTCGGATCTTTCAGCTGATTAGAGGATTCTAGCTCACTATGAGGGCGAATGAGAAGTTATAACTTATTATAGATAAATGGACAGTCACGTGATACTCTGTTTAAAAAAAACGATGCATGATCTTATGACAGAAATGAGCTAACTTTTTTTCCAAAAATCAATTCTAAGAAAGATCAATGTTGTAAAAGTTTTTGCTGATAAACCATATTTAAATGAACTTTTTGTCACGTGACTGTCAAGTTATCGATAAAGTACTATAGGCTTAACTCATTCCTCATATTAAGTTAAAATCGCCTTTTATCGCATGAGCAAACAATGTAGATCCAGATCAGCAGGCACATCTGTCTGATCAGGATCTTCACTTTTCGCTTTTTGGTCAGAAATAACCTAACAGATCAAAAAAGCAAACAGTGTAGATCCTGATCAGACGGCACAGATTTGCCTGCTGATCTGGATCTATATTGTTCGCCCATGCCATATAGACGTACATATGGAGGAAAGGGTTAATAACCTACCTCATGCATGTAAAACCATGTTTACAATTTGCTTTTTATACTTGAATTCTTATTGTGTACTTTGTTTCTATTTACTTGAGTGGTAAGGTCTTCGCAAGGTGTTCTATTTAACCAAGTGTTTAAGTACATATTCGTTATGGTGTTAATTTTGTGTGTATTTGTACGTTGAGTCATTTAAATCTATTGTGTAACTTACTTTTGAAAATAAGAGACAAATATTTTGATTTTTAGACCATTATTTCGTATTTGTCCAGCTGCAATAATTATTTTTGCAAATACTCATACTACGTCGGTCGGGCTTATAAGAACAACAACCGTTATAGATTTATCATCTATAACAATTTACAAAAAATTAAACGATAATATACATTAATATCTATTATGAAACCTTTTAAGAAAAATAAATACAAGGTTATCCCTTATTCAAACATGGACTGTTTCAAATACATGTTCTCAATAAAATATTCATTGCAGAAAAAACAAACTGACGCAGTATTTATGCTTTGGGGGATTAGGAAATGATGTTTACAGGTTTTGACCTACTTTCTAGACCGTAATAAAAGTTTCAGTAGTCGATTTTGTTTGGTTTTGATCGACTTATTCGACCCTGAAATACTCCCGTCTTTGCTGTCCCTTTTATGGTAAACCTTTTTTTTCTTTTGAAATACGTATTATTCAAATTATTTCGACGACTCTATCGTATTATTTTGTAAACACGTCATTGTATATTCATTGAATCAGAAAATAAATAAGACAGGCATTTCTTTCTTATATTTGAACAGACACAAAACGACTTTCTCAGCAAAATTGTCCTTTACATAACCATTTTCATGAACATCTTTACATTACATGAACATCAATTTATTATATAAAGCGAATTTGTTGAAATGCCAACCACAGGTGCGAGATACAATGAAGTTGCTAAACGTCTTATGAATTGCTCTACATATTATAACGCCCTTATTTCATTTCTGGTGCATGTTTGTATAACCCTTAACTGCATGTTTTACGCATTTTTTACGCTTGTGCGACCAGTGTTGATCCAGAACAGACTGTACATTTATGTCAACTGATCTGGATCTACACCGGTAATCTCTTGGTCAGAAATAACCGACTGAATCCTAAACCAAACAGTGTAAATCCTGATCAGACGGAATGGATGTGCGGGCTGATCTGGATCTAAACGGTTCGCCCTTGGATCCAGCCATATTCCATTGATAAAGGAATAACCAATATACATGATATAGTTGTGCTTCCTTTCAGAACCTCAGTTTTTCAACATACTGTAAAACCATTAATATTTGTGGAGTTCTAATTTTTCGTGGATTTTTTTGTGGGCAGATCGATCCACGAAATAAAAACAAACACGAAATGAGAAATTGAACTTAAAAATATTTAGAAAATTGAGATCCACGAAATGAAGTGCCGAAGAGAATGGTATCGAAAAGAAAACCACGAAAATTTATGCCCGCGAATATGATTGCGTTTACAGCATCTTGTTCGATCTTTTGATATTTGAAAATTTGATGATGGATAAAGAACTTTGGAAGTCATCGAATAAGACAAGAATGAAACTATTGCAGGTTCGATAGAATAAAGCCTGTTCAGAAGTAGTAAAAGATATGTCTATTTTATTTTCTACTAGAAAAATCCATGTTAAACTGTGGGCAGAGATCGACTTCAAGTTTTCAACGTTTTCTGAAATTTGCAACGTTTCAGGACGAAAATATTAAGTGTTTTCAAATACTGAAACAAAATTTAAAATAAAACGTGTGTAAAACCTGTTAACAAAGTAAATGTGATGTATTTATTGGTACTATTAATATTTTACAATACTGAGACATTGCAGTATTCCATCCTGTGCCCAAGGTTATAAAACTGAGCATAGAAACCAGTCTCAAATCTCAAGCATCTGATTGGCTGAAATGGCGACCAGTCGCCATTTCAGCCAATCAGATGCTTGAGATTTGAGACTGGTTTCCATGCTAAGTTTTATAACCTTCAGCCCAGAACTATGAATATGCAGCTTTAACATGAATAATACAGTGATTACACTGTTAATTATAACAGTGAAACCCCGGTCTTAAGACCACCTCTGGGACTGTATAAAACTGGTCTTAATAGTAGAGCGGTTTTAATTTCATGGCAAACAAGTACAATATTCTCAAAATGAATATTAAAATAGAGGTCTTAATAAGGTGGTTCTAATGTCGGGATTGTCCAAGTGGAAGGTTTAAATATACAGTAAAATCTGTATTAAACAGCCACTCGATAAAATGACAAGGTGGCTGCTTAACACAGGTGGCTGTATTGAAATTAAATTCGTACAAATATGAGAGTATCCGGATACGTGAATGGTATCTGGATACTATCTTACTATTCGGCTATTCGGATATCCGGATAGCCGTTCCCATCCCTAATTGAGAACAAAATGTCAGTTTATGACATATTTAAACTGGCTGTTTAAGACAAGTGAATGCAGTTGGCTGCTAAGGCAGGTTTAACTGTATTTACCTTTGAGACTTTATCGAGCATTTCCTGGCAAGAGGTGGCTACGTCGTGCTCATCAAGGTCTCTTTCCTTGTGCAGTTCCGAGCTCGAGTAGCTGGCAGATGAAGTGCTGACTGCAATACCACTGTCCGGTCGACTCCGGACCATCACTTTGGTTTCCATCTGAAATTTAAGAAGCGCTTGCTTAATTACTGACATATAGTAACGTACTTCATGGTGATATGTGCAATACCTGTTCCTTTAATATTTTTTTGGTATAGCTATCTTTGCCTAAAGTCATAAAATTAAATCTGGAAAAAGTCTCAAACCTCAAGCATCTGATTGACTGAAATGGAAACGTGTCTCATTTTCACCCAATCAGATGCTTGCTCTCCATTTCAGCAAATCAAATGCTTGAGATTTGAGACCGGTCTACAAACTCAGTTTTATGATCTTGGACATTGTTTCACAAATGTGACACTAACATAATACAAAAGTGGTTAACTTTGAGTCAATGTTGTCAGTAATTGGCCGAATACACACACATAGCACATATGCAAGCCCATGCAAGGATCTGCAACGGCCCAAAACAAATATTATTAATTTTTAAGTACTGTAATCTTTTAATAAAGAAATCAATATCGAAACAGTGCAAATGTGGTTACTAATGAAAGAACCTGTTTATTGTTTGTCGTTATATACATGTTTAGAACGGTGTGCCAAGTTAGTTTGTTTTTAAATAATTTGATCTGCGTGTTATTCGTATTGTATAGACAGTCGATATGGCTTAGCTTGGCTTAATCATTGCCTCCCTAAAACGAGTTCACGTTCTTCAACTTAATTTTATAAAAAAAACTTTCTATACTGCAATGCTATGCTATGAAAATATGTGAGAGATAGATCATAAATCTCGCCCTATATACTACAAAAATATTTATATATCAATTTTAAGCATTGAGCCTTTTATTGAACTTGTTTTCTTTATATCTACGGGTCATATATGTCCATGTTAACACATATTGCTTAATCAGGCGTGCTGGATAATTCTTTATCCAAATGACATACATGCCCATATAAACACATTTCGCTCAACCATTTTTGCTAGACATTATCTTAGTTTCCTTCATGTCCATAAAAAAATTACATATTTGCTCCATCGGTCGTGCTAGTTAATACTTTATCTAAGTATCTTACATGCCCATATTAACAAAATTTGCTTCAACCAATCCTGCTAGTGCATACTTTAATTATCTAATTGTCCTAAGTGCCCATGTTAACACATTTTGCTCCGTCATTTGTGCTAGTTAATACCCTATCTAAGTGTGGTACCTGTCCATATTAACACAAGTTAATATCTTAACTAAGTGTCCTACATGTCCATCTTTACACAATTTGCTCCATATGCCGTGCTTGTTAAAGAGAATAAAGACGATTGGGGTAGTTGCCAATTTCACAACATTATGATTTCAACTAACCCACCGTTTGCCTATAACAAAGTCTCATTAAGCAAACTCGTTCTTTGCATATTAACCGACATAAGAAGATTCACACTTATTAATTTTCAGAGAAAAGACTTGTCCACTGATATTTTTAAAGTTTAAAAATATCAGTGGACAAGTCTTTTCTCTGAAAATTTAAACAAAGCATCCCTTAAAAAGATGATAAATTATGGCGCACGCGTTAAATTTATATCGCTGTGAAATCGGAAATTACCGCAATTGTCTTTAATACTTCATCTACTCACCTCTTCAACTTTTGGTAAAGCATCTTCTTCTATTTTTCTTAACGGTGTATGAGGAGTTTCCACGGATACAAGACCGAGCCCGTGTGTTTGGGTTTGACCCCTATTCTTATCACGCTCCCTTGATTGCCCGGATGTTCCTCGTGGACCGTTCGACCGCCGACCAGAAGGCTGAAATATAATTTAAGAGGGTTAATGTGTTGTTGATTTTTTCGAACATACTTCTAATGTTAACATTAACGTCTATTATACACATATATACGCAAACTACATTTTTCATGTTCACTGTTTTATTAAGTGTATAAAATCAATTTTAATTACGTAATCTAACATAATATATGTCATTTGTTATACCGTATCATCAGCGTTTAGGTTCGTTGACCATTCGGCGTATGATTTTTAAATATTTTTTAAACCTATATAAAAGTATGCTACGAATGGCAAAAAGTATGCTCTGAATGGTACAAAACGGGCAATTTATGTCGGCACAAAACAGCGTTTATGGATTATACAACAGAATAATTTGCATTTGAAAGTCGTAATAAACAAGTTGTTGACCGTTTTTGTGCAGTTTGTTTAAATGTCTAGACCGTCGCGAAACAGTTTCCAATTTACCGGAAATGTATATGGTTGACGCTTATATTTATCTTAAACAAACCCTAAAGATTAAACCACTTTCATCTCCGTTCGGATATAATTGAAAATCAATGTTAACGTTTGCGTCTGGGGTCAAACATTGCTTGTCTGGTCATTTGAGAGTTTAATCGTTTTGTCAATCCATGATGTTAACTTAGCCATTGTATTGATATAGGTTATGTATGTTTTGATCTTAAAGCATGAAGTTTTAGATTTAGACGCAGTGGCATCTCAAAGAACACTTTACTTAATAATAATATTAATAATAATAATTATTTTTATTATTATAATTATTATTATTATTATTATTATTACATGTATTTGTTGTTATGAGAGCGATAACAAGGCATTCGCATTCGTACGGCGACCTCAGTGTTCGCCTGCAGAGCTCTGCATTGTAGAAGACATTTCTGCGCTGCTGTGGCGACCTTACGGCGATCTCACAGCGCTCTTATCAGACGCCAAGCGACGGCGTTTGATATGCGCATGCTCAAATAACACGCCGTCGCTCGGCGTTCTATCACGTTTAGTGATTATCCTGTTTATACTCGCATCTCACTTCCTATTTTGCTTATGTACAATTATGCACATGTATTTCACTTGTTTGTTCATATGTTTGTATGTATTTGTAACCATCTGTTGCCTCTCAGAGGCCCTGATGTGAAATAAAAGTTGAAAGCAATCCCGGCGCGTCTACTGGCGGTGCCACATTGTTGCTGCAGCGATGAATGCGCACCTTCGCTTTTTGCATTTTTCTTGGGCGCCGTCGGATCGAGGACGCAGTGTGATTTAAGTACCTATTAGTCGTGGCTCATTCGTGTGTAACTGAGATGATTTTTTTTCGATGATATGAATAATAGCAGTATAAAATCATGATAGGTAACATTTTAGATTAATAATTCCTCGGAACATGTCAAAAGTGATCCGCATAGTAAAAATAGTTTTCGGGAATTAAAAAAAAAAGCAAAAACATATGCACAGCCGCACCGAATAAAATCCCCCTTCCTTTTTCTTCGATGAAATTTCGATAAAATACGAAAATGGACAAATTAACAGGATAATCAAAGTTCCTAAATATCATTTCTGCTCATGACAAAGTTATAATACTCAAAACTTTAAGACTAAAATTTCTGCAAATGTAATTATGATGTCACAGTGGATTTTTTTTGTATTCACTGCATTTTATAATTTATGAAAATTTCGCAAATCACTTGTTAGCAAATTAAGTAAGCTTTTAAGTTATCTGAAACCACAGTGCAATATGAGCCGAAAAAAAAACAGTATATTATGTAATCAACCTATGTCAGTATATTCAATTACCTAGAGAATATAATAAATAATTCATAATACCGAATAAAACTCTGAATAGCATAAAGAATGCATGCATAGCGTGCAATGGATTGTTGAAGATGCATTCTAAATTTCTATCACTACACTGTCCCGTTGGGATGGACAAAACTTTTATTTAATTATCAATAATAAGTTGCTTTTAAATGAAATTGAATGCAAAATCAGCAACATGTGATTTGTTAATCTCTGTAGTTCGTATATAAAACTTTAGTAAGCAAATGAGATTGCCCCTACTGGGGAGCGAACCCGTTCGGCGACAGCGCCTAGCAAGTTTGTACGTTTGTTAAGGTATTGCGCCTTTCACCGTTGCTTTGCCATAGACAAATATAAAAATCTCTCAAACATCGAAATGCACAGATGTGTGAAGTTAGCGGCCTAGCGGCCTGGCGGCGTGAAGTTAGCGGCCTAGCGGCCTGGCGGCGTGAAGTTAGCGGCCTGGCGGCGTGAAGTTAGCGGTCTAGCGGCGTAAAGTTAGCGGTCTGGCGGCCTAGCGGCCTGGCGGCGTGAAGTTAGCGGCCTAGCGGCGTGAAGATGGCTGCCTTTATCAAAATTTAGCCTGATTTTAAAAAATGATTGAAATCTATTTTTACAGCATATAATGTACATTGCAGGGGTGTATAAGCAAGTTATCAACATGATTTATCTTTTATTTTTTTAAATAAATTATTTAACAAAGTTCTAGCTTATCTGCAAAGACGACTCGGAATCTCTTTGTACATTTACTCTCATGTACTCTTTGTAAATGTACATTTCAGGGATGATTAAGTAAAATATCAACAAGATTTAGCTTTGATTTTTTTTAACTTTTCGAAGCCTGGCGGCCTAGCGGCCAAAACTTAATATTTATCATAATTTATGTTTATCTTAAAAATGTCTTGAAATCGACTTTTTCAGCATGTTATGTACATTTCAGGGGTGAATAAGCAAAATATCAACAAGAACTAGCTTTGATTTTTTTTTAAGTTTTCGAAGCCTGGCGGCCTAGCGGCCTGGCAGCCTACCGGCCTAGCGTCCTAAACTTAATATTTATCATAATTTATGTTTATCTTAAAACGTCTTAAAATCGATTTTTTCAGCATGTAATGTACATTTCTGCGGTGAATAAGCAAAATATCAACAAGAACTAGCTTTGATTTTTTTAAGTTTTCGAAGCCTGGCGACCTAGCGGCCTGGCGGCCCAGCGGCCTAGCGGCCTAAACTTAATATTTATCATAATTTATGTTTATCTTAAAAACGGCTTGAATTCGATTTTTACAGCATGCAATGTACATTTCAGGGATGGTTAAGATAAATGTCAACAAGAACTAGCTTTGATTTTTTTAAGTTTTCGAAGCCTGGCCGCTAGGCCGAAAACTTAAAAAAATCAAAGCTAGTTCTTGTTGATATTTTGCTTATTCACCCCTAAAAAACTAACTTCACGCCGCCAGGCCGCTAGGCCGCTAACTTCACGCCGCCAGGCCGCTAGGCCGCTAACTTCACACATCTGCAATGCACTTCCATCAAATTTTCCACAAATAAATGCATTTAGTGTATGAGTATTTTGCATACGTTAAGATAAGTAAGAACAGTTGAGAAAAAATGTTAGACCTAACAAATCCCTAAAATTCTATTTGCAATTTATCACAAAAATGAAGCAACACAAAACAACACTTCAAATGTCAAAATGCGTGAAATGATACTAACAACAATATCGAAATCAACATTTTTATTTTTATGACATCCATTTTCGCGACCAGGAAATTGAAGGTCAAACACACTTCTACAAATAACTCAAATGTTAGACCAAAGGGCTTTAGGCATCGTTGTCAGTAACTCATTACTCATCAAGACATTTATATAGAGTTTAGTGTTGCTTCGTTTTTGTGATGAATTGCAAATAGAATTTTGAGGGTATTTTTGTTCTATCTATTTTTCTTTACTGTTCTACCTTTTTCTAAGCGTATGTAAATAAAACATATATTAAAAACATTGGTTTGTGCAAAGTTTGATGAAACTGCATTGTGCCGTTTGGGAGATTTTTATCCTTTTTGTCTATGGCAAAGCAATGGCGAAAGGTGCAATACCTTAAAACAACATTTTGTAAGTCATAGTTCTTGTTAGTTATAGGTCTTTAAAGCTACCGTTGTATAAATGCATCGTAAAAAGCAGTAATAAAGAAATTCTAATTTTAAGATACTAATTTAAAGCTGCCTATTCAGAGTTCAGGGTTGAATATTGCAATGTTACGGGTGTATTAATATTCATTGTAACACTATCAAATACATATAAATAACTAAAGAGGTACGAATTTCTTCGAAATTTGGGACAAATAAGTATATTTTAAGATCTATTGTGAGTGAATATATACTCAACAAAAATAGAAACCTGACACTTTATATTTGGTGTATTTTCCTGGAATCAGATTTAAAGCTAATTGAATTGTGGTATGTAATAAAAATTGTGCATGTTTTGAACTTAATTATGCATTTTGATATTTTTGGTGCATGAAACAAGTGATTCAGTGGTTATTTTCTTTTGGATGGTGCAAAAATATATAGATTTTGAATATGCACCTCATACTTATTCAAAGTTACAGTGTCAGGTTTCTTTTTTTGTTGAGTATATTTAAATCCGAAGTTGTTACAGCGTTACATACGCTGAATTATTCATTGACACCAGGTTTGAAGGTTATAAAGCTGATATTGGAAACCAGTCTCAAATCTCAAGCATCTGATTGGCTGAAATGGCGACTGGTCGCCATTTCAGCAAATCAGATGCTTGAGATTTGAGACTGGTTTCCAATCTCAGTTTTATAACCTTCAGGCAAGGCCCTTATATATACTTACAGGAATGATATAGTAGAACAACTAATATGAACCACATCTTAGACAGTGAAGTATTCTACCTTTAAGTGTAAATAGGCGGCTTTTAGTTGTTGCCTTATAGAATTGAATACCAGTATTATGCAATTTTTATTTTAGTTCCTCATGTTAAAATAAAATGTTATATAACTGGCCATTTTAGTGCTATTAGCCCAATACATTCTTATTTACAACTGATCAATATAATTGCGTTTCAAAACTTATTTAAATTTAATGTAGTGTTTGTAATAAAAAAATGTAAAGAATGCATTTTCTTGTAATGTGCTTAAGCCATAACTTGTTAACTCGGCTTTTATGGCATGGGCGAACAGTGTAGCTCTAGATCAGCCGGCGCATCCTTGCCGTCTTATCAGAATCTAAACTGTTCGCTTTTAGATTTATTAGAATATTTCTTACCACGAGGCGACTATTGTAGATACAGATCTGATGCTTCACGTGTTCAGGCAGATCTGGATTTACACTGGTCGCACATGTGTGAAATTGCGTATGTATGAAGTAAGAGGTTAAAATAACATCTTAAAGTTTTTGCAAGAGACTTTGTTTTTAATGCATGTTGTAGTTTCAAAAAATACTCTACAGTCAAAATGAATAACAAAATCCCCTATTTGTTACAGGCAAAGAAAACAATAGATAATCGTGAGACTTTCCAAATGTAGTAAAAACTTCAATGTCTAAACATGTTACCCAGGACGCCATTTTTTCGGCGTGAAATGCCCCCATTTTATCACTAAAAATACTTACTCGTACTGTTATTATCACAGACATTTTTTAAATCCTTCTTATTTTTGTTTATTATATTTCCACGTATTTTTATTTGATTTATTTAATTAATATTCAATAGACTATACTTTTAACTCCATGTATCGATGAACAATAGCACACAGATCTTTTCTTCAAATCCATGATGGTGATTAATGTTTAATCACAAATTTTACTTAATGGTCAGTGCGAATTTTCAATTCGCTTCTTGTATTTAATTTTGTCCATTTCATTTAAATTCTATCTATCCTTTATTACTATGTCTCGCTGATCCAGTGTTTATCTATCTGTCAGTATTCACACATTGTAGCCCAGATTTAAATCCTTTGATGATACAGGTTTGAAATTTAATGTAAAATTCAATGTCAATAGTAAAAATTGAAAATTTTGGGTTACGGTTTTTAAATAGTGTTAGTACGTCATAACCTCGTATGAACTAAAGTCGCACACGATGTATTTAAAGAGTTTATAAACAGGTTTTAATAACTAATCATTTCCCATTTTATCGGGTTTATTTCTCTAAAATCAAATGTCATCCATTATGCGATACAATTGTGTGCGACACTTCTGCAGAACAAATTTAGCAAAAAAAATTAATGACCATTAATCGAAGTAATTTTCACAGTGAGTAAATAACACGATTAAATTTCTCCATCTTTTACCACCAGCAAGACTTTATAATGTTCGTCTGATATATATACCCCCTCATAAAGTTGAAAGGAGATTAGATGAGAAGATATGTTTTACTAAAATACCTCAAAGTTTATGTGTGACAATAATGAAAAAGTATTAAATGTAAGCCTTTTGAACATCAGCATGGGCCACTTTAACATCATACATAAATGGGAGTTGATCCACTTGGCTTTGAGACTAATTATTGCGGTTTTAATTACGATTCTGCAAATACTTAAAACTCACCGGGTTAAAGAGGTCATAATTTTAATAAGATGAAAAGGGAATTTTGAAAGCCACCGAATGCGATAAATAGTCAACGTATTGCAGGCTCTGTTGGATTTGGCCTCTTCGTGGAGACTAATATAATGCATATTTCTTTCCACGTGATCGCATTTAAGAAAGACGGCACAAACAATTGCATAAAGAGAGAACATATGAGGTTACAGCCTGGGAACTGTCAGTGACAAAACATATTTGTAAACTGGGGGGTGAGGGTGTTAAACAGGTAATATGTTCAACCTAAATCACAATTCTCCCATAGATTGTCAACAGCAACCATTAACAAGTTGCCTTACTGAATTAATTTCAACCCACCCACCATTCTCGACAATACACTATTGATTTGCTTCCAAACAGATAAAAAGATGAAAGGGAATTTTGAAGCCACCGCACACGACAAATGTGAAAATAGTGCAGGTTTGGTTGAGCCTGTTAATGGACAGTAATGGAAATTCATATTACTGCCCCGATTTGAGCGTAACAGGCGTGTCAACGTCAACAGCAAAGTATTAGACACAACAACAATGTAGAAAGAGAAAGATTCCCTGAGTAAATGCTATAAAACTTTAGAAAGTCACACTACTTTGTACATGAACTTTTGACCTTAACGGCCTCAGTGAACTTAAATTTTTTAATTAGATTTTAATTACTTTCAACGCCTCCCCCAAATCACTTTTATAAAAACGTAACGGTCTTTATATTGAAGGGTAAAGTTTACTGTGGAAATTAAATCCCCACACTCGACTAAGTTCAATATAGGGTCTTATCAAAAGTTTCCATTGACATTAACCAGTAATTAATTACTTTATCTTACTAATCAATTAATGGTAATTATGAAGCGGACTGGCCAATGAAAGGATCAACTATCTAATTAGGAATGGTATGTGAATGTGCGAAAAGAACAGTGGCGGATCTAGAAGGAGTTCAGTGAAGTTGCTCAAACCAATTTTTTGCTGCATCGAGATTTTTTTTATTTGTTTAAGGGGGGGGGGGGGGGATTTTGGCCAGGAAGTTGGAAATGATAATGTAACCACCCCAGACGAGTCCCTTTCTTGAAATCTTTCATCCGACTATTAAGAGATTAAAATTGTAGGGTTCCGTGTATAAAGACTCAGTATTTGCCTTAACAATGGTATGTAACACAAAAGAAAGATGCCAATAAAAATCATTCGTTTACGAAAAAGATATTAAAACTAGCAATGATATATCGCTCTTAAATTAAGTTACACTAATCCAACATCATTCTGATCAAAATCGTTGTGGGATGAACATGAATTACACACGTCTGATATAAAAGAGCTTTTCTACTTATTGTAAAGAATTACAACCAGATTCGAACACAACTTTATGCCACACATGGTGCAATAATAAAATTTATGACCTAGTAAATAAAGTATGCCTTTGTTTGCAAAAGAAAGGGATACATCAATAGTTATATTTTTCGATCTAACATGATGTCAGAAATTCAATAAATTGGTATTCTTTCGGTTAAACTAAAATATTATTTCAAAATGAAAGTTAAGAAATAGTTCAGTCGTGTAGGGCAATAAAGGCCTACATTTGTAAGTTATTGATATAGATTAATGTACAAATGAAATAAAAGGTATTGTCGACATGAATATGTGAAAACAAGTCGCGGGAGATCTTAAAGCCCAGGCGATGTCACATGTCCACATCACCGTTTATGGACTATATTTTACTGGCGTGCTTGTTTTTGTCTTTTATACTTCTTATTCAATCATCCATTGGAGCATGCCATGTAATTTAAAAGTACTCCCAACATTTATTTCCACTTATTCTGCATGTTTGTCTTTTAACATCTGTTAGACAGCGCTTTAGTCACTTTATGGCTTATCGATTTATTAGTGATGTGAGTCGGCCGGTAAAAGTCGCCCCACACCTTGGTTCAGATTAAAGATAGAACTTCCTAAATCCGATTATCATTGGAGTGGAGGATATTTTTTGCAGTTTAAAGGAAACCAATATAATCAAACTAAATCAAGCATGGTTCACTATTTTTAAATATGGGCGTGATCTGTGAAATCATGAAAAGAAACCTATACTTGTCAGTGTTTGCTAACACATCATTGTGAAGTCTACATTATATACATTTACATTGGAAATCGTTTAGTGGTGTATCGAGAAGGTCCCCCGTGTACACATAACCTTTAACGACAGACGTGCAAACCAGGTGACCCTGTATTTTATCATGTTTGATTTACGCTTCATTCATGTACCCAACAACATCTGAAGGCTACTTAATCTTTACTTTCACTTGGCATACGCAATATTTATTCCTAAATTATGTCAAATGCGAATGATAGAAGACATTTATTGGATGCAGACATCTATAACTGTTTGTTTTGTTTTTGTCAATTTTTTTCCACAACATTCACATTTCTAACCTCATCCTATTAAAATGCTAAATAAACTCAGAAAGCACATAACAGTAATTAAAACATATGTCTAAATTATTTTATACATCAATTATCAGGTGCAAAATAAGAAATATAACTATTAACTGGCATACAGCAAAAGATATAAACAAAACTTTCTTGTTGATCAGGAAACTTTGATTGGTTTATAAATTATTATACCAAAAGGTGTGGGTGGGATTTAATGTCGTCCGACCCAGGGTTATCAATTTTCTGACAGTCTTAACAAGTCTTATAATAGTAAAAAAAACTGCAGGCCTAAGAACCGCTGAAAGGTAGTTCTAATTTTCAAAAGTCGGCTGACAGTAGGTATGTCGAACCCTCAGTACTTTCAATGATTTGATTCGATACAACTAGTTAGTATATTGCCACTATTCATTTTTCTTTCTTATTCATTTCTCATCACGGAACAAAATGGAATACATCACGAAAGTTATTTAAATTTCAAAGTTTTCTTTAAAAACTAAAGGCTTTATAATCTGCAGATATAATCGCGATAAAAACCATTGTAACATTTGAATCTTAAAATTTTGTAACAGGAAATATTTGATGTAAAAAAGCACTCCATAAATGGTTTTAAGTTGGTTGAATTTCATGCAATAATTAGCAAAGCTATAGAAATCAATAATAATCAGTATAATATAATAGTAGTAGTAAAAAATAATCCGGTAGGGAATTTGCGCTGCAATTATACAATTAAAATTTCAATGAATTCACAAAATCAATAGCATTCTGGAATAGAAACTCATACGCATGTTCATGATGAATTTTATTGTCTATGAAAGGTATGTAGGTGCAAAAGCATTGACCAGCGCTCCTGGAGAGCGGTAGAGAGAGTTTCAACCAACTGCCGAGCCTTCAAAACACTCTATTAAGGCGACATTGTCAAAGGTTTCGTGCAAATGTTCTAACGTTAAATATACCAAACAGTTCGTTATGTAATACGAGGGTTGTTCAAAATTAAATAGGACTGCGGGTCATGCTTTTTCATAATTCATTAAATCTTAACATTCGGGATATTTTACGTAAGAACATTTGCACGAAACCTTTAACGATATAGCTTTACGTAAAGCTATATCGTTAAAGGTTTCGTGCAAATGTTCTTACGTAAATTATCCCGAATGTTCGTTATGTATTAAAGCTATATCATCAAAGGTTTCGTCCAAATGTTCTAACCTTAAATATAACGAATGTTTGTTATGTATTAAAGCTATATCGTCAAAGGTTTCGTCCACATGTTTTAATGTTAAACATACCGAACTGTTTGTTGAGTATTAATGAGTATTAGAGCTATGTTCTAATGTTAAATATACCGAAAGTTCGTTATGTATTGAAGCTATATCGTCATCCTGGAGAGCGGTAGAGAGAGTTTTTACCAACTGCCAAGCCTTCAAAAAACACTCTATTAAAGCGACATTGTCGAAGGTTTCGTGCAAATGTTCTAACGTTAAATATACCAAACAGTTCGTTAAGTTTTAAAGCTATATCGTCAAAGGTTTCGTCCAAATGTTCTAACGTTAAATATACCGAACAGTTCGTTAAGTTTTAAAGCTATATCGTCAAAGGTTTCGTCCAAATGTTCTAAGGTTAAATATACCGAACAGTTTGTTGAGTATTTAAGAGTATTACAGCTATGTTCTAATGTTAAATATACTTCTTTCAACAAGTAAGACACGAAAAAAGGTACAATGATTAAAAATCTTTTGAACTGTTTCAATGAAACTGTAATACGTAATTTAAGTTATTAAACAAAAACAACAACCTATTTTACCTGCATGTACTTCATTTAAGCAGCGACGCGTAAAAAGATTGTTTTTTCCTTTCCATATATTGTACCGCATTTAAAAAAAAAACACACTTTGGTTTAAAATGTTTTGACTCTATACTTTGTTTTATCTTTAAATTATGACACAGTTCCTGTAATATTTTTCACTTTCCACTATAAATCATGATAATCAAATTTGTAGCACGTGATAAATAATAATTTCAATGATTAATTTACCGCACGACATGCAATTTAACTAATTGTTTAGTGCTGAAAAATCAACTTCAGACTAAAATGTCACTCTTTTTATCAAGTATTTTGTTTACCCCCCTTAAATTCCTCGACACAATCTTGAGATTGTTTTATGTTTGCATATAAACTAATGCATTATTATATAAAACCAATGCTGCATTATGCACCGCAACTGCAGTCTGCATGGGCGTACTTAATTAACATGTTAAAAGCTACAGACAGAAAAAAAATTAAATTGCAATGAGGGTAGCATTTACATTTCATGATACTTTCTTTATATATGTTTTGCATGTAACAAAAGGTGTCATTTAAAGTTTTTGACAGCAGATTAACTCATATGTTTTAAAGCTGAATTGTGGTACTCATGCAAATAGAAAACCTTACAATATGTTTAAGAATGTCATACCTAGCATTTACAAACATAATTAAAAGAGTATTGTCTGAAATATCAGTTAAAAGCAGGATCGAATGCAAGATTTCCAGAAATGGGGTTCGTTTGGGACAGTCTTAGGGTAGTTACACAAAACTTCACAACTTTCTGGTCAAAATCTCTATAAAAATAAAAGATTTTGCCCAAAACGTGGTTCGAGCAAACCCACTGAACCGCCCCCCCCCCCCCCCCCCCCTGGATCCGCCCTGGTTAAAACGATACCAGTCACTCTGTTATTCATTCGGTCCAACCTTTTATTTGAAAATCGTAACAAATGGAGAAAAAAAAAGTTGTCAGTCTGTGTGCCGTATAAGAACTTTTGGAATTTCATTTGGTTTGCTCCGTATGAACATTTACTGAAAATGGCATGCGCAGACAGGCAGATTGCTGGGCACTAATCACCAATTTTCAGCGTGTGGTATCAATCACTCGTTTTTGACACGAAGAAAGTTCAGAAAGTTCACAAAACTATAAATTAACGTGTCGAATTTTAATTGATTTCCAAATAAAGGTTGGCCAAATGAATATTAGATGTTATTGGTTCTCTTTCACTGATACTTAAATTGTAAATTAATCGCCTTTAAATTAAATAATTTTCGATTTTGTTGGTCAGTACAACTAGCCAATGTTAAAACAAAACGAATTCCTCTCCTGTCATAATCGTTACCCTCTCACTTTATGTTACTTTTTATTTCTATTTAAAGAATATTAAAGAGGATTGCGGTTGTTTCCTATTTAACAACGTCATGAATTTTACGGGCGCACCGTTTGTATTTTTAGATTGTTTTGACTCAAGATGCAAACGTCGTAGCAAGTTGGCATAGGAAAACTTTCTTTCGTAAATAATGTTAGTGAATCAACTTGTGCTGGTCTCTGATAAACCACAAAGTTTGCCGAAAGCGACCGTGAAGTGAAACTGGTGCAACGTAAAATTCTTAACGTTCTAAAATCGGAAACAACCGCAATGGTCTTTAAGTAATCAGGAGTTTGAACTGATATACATATTACGACACAGTGCATAAAAAAGTCATGTCAGAGCAAGTCAGTAAATCACTTATGTTTGAATAAAATTTTATCATATTTGTTTAGGAACATGTACAAGTGTAACGTTTTTTATATTTATTGCAAATCACATATCTTAAATGTACCTTATATCACAAAGTGTATCTAATGCCTTAAAATGAGATGTTTATACAGTTATCTGAAGTTGAAAACCAAACAAAAAGATACTTAAAAAGATATTTATGTTTTAAATGCTGTCGCACTGATTAACATATTAGAGGGCCGAAGTTTTTCCCTTGCCTAATTCGTCTCGAGAGACAGTTTGTAAACCTTTGTCTACTGTCAAGTGATAACCCACCGACAACTTACTGCGACATAAAAAGGTTAACATTATTTCCTTCAGATACATCAAATACATGAACATGGAACTTTGAAAGCCACCAAACACGACACATGTTAAAATATTGCAGGCTCGGTTTGATTGGGCCTGTTCATGAGCATTAATGGAAGTGCAAGTTCACGCGCCAGTATCGTGCTCAACGTCCTTCAAAGGGCTATATAATTTATTATAATTTATACCGGCACGGATTGAATGTACGGGGAACGTTTTACATCCGCAACAAGGCATAAAAAACGCTACAGTAACTAAAATGATATATAGATAAAAAGGAAGTTTTATAGTTTTTTCGTTTTCTGTCGAAATACTAAATATGTACATCTGCATTGAACTAAAAGTCTGACATTACATCTGAATGTACCTCAGCCAAAGTTCTAACGCATCATCTAAAATTGTGCTTCGATTTTCATACTTAACCATCTTACATTATGGAATATTTAAATGTAAAGAAAATTTTTACAACTTCTACAAAATAACTTTACTTTTAGCAACTGAGCAGAGAGGTTTGTTAAATTATTTAGTAGTCTTTTAAGATACGTGTAGGAGGAAATGTCCACTATTTTTAAAGTTGTCTTTTTTATTTTAAGATCCAAATCCTCATTCTCACGAGGGGGGGGGGGCATCCCAGGAAAAGTCTACTGGAAATTGTTATAATTCCTTGAAATTACGTCATAAAGTTTGACAGACGATATTGCTTATTACGCGGTAATAGTAAAATAGTCAAAATATGTAACACAAAATAAATCCTATGTAAGTTAGGACGAAATAACAGATAACCGTTTTTTGCAAGCATAGTAACAACTATGTTTCAAAAATATGACCGAAGATAAATTTATCCGCGCAACCTTTAGGGGTTGAGTGGGGGTGGATAGTTTTGTCCCGGCTACATGTAGCTTAATCAGTGGAGTGTTTGACGTTATTTAGCAATCTTCTTCGCAAAGTTGTCCTTCCTTACACTCACGTTACGCCGATAGCGTAAGACCGTGGATATGTAGCTAGGCGCTGTCGCCGTACGGGTTCGAATCCCAACGGAGGTTAACAATTATTCCCGTACCTTGTCCCAATGTACTTTTATTTTTTTAAAGATTTTCAGTGAGCAGAACTGTCTCGATTGCAATCAATTATTGCTCTAATAAGATTATGTAACGATCTACATATTATCAGCCCACTTCTCCGGTTTCGATCATGGAAACATTTTGTCTGGCGGAAGACACTGAATATCTAACACTAAGGTTGTGCAATGACCTGTTACACTGATATCATTTTGTGTTATTCATAAAGCTAATGACATAAGCTGCCTTTTATAATACTTAACGAGCTCATTAACTTTCGGAAAGAATATACCTTTGACTTAAATTCCTGCACAAGTTTCCAGCCTATTAATAAAGAACAAAGTGCAAGCCAATGCAACGAATCAAAAGAAATTGCGTGCTATAAACCAGATAAAAATGTTAATAGTGGGACTTAAGTAACAGTAAAAATATAAACCCAGGGGTGGATCCAGAGGGAGTTTAGTGAGATTGCTCGAATCCCTATTTTGGGGGCAGCAATATTTTTTTTCTATATTTTCAGATGGTAAAATCTCAAGTTTTGTACATAGTAATACAACGATTATACAAATCTTATTTTCAAGAACAGGCTTAATCAAACCGAGCCTGCAATATTTTGATATTTGTCGTGTTTGTTGGCTTTAAGTTTCTTATTCATCTTTTAATTTATCTAGATCTATTTATTTTTTTCGGGGAAGGGCGACGATAAAATTGATGGAATTTAGTTCTGACTGTTTTCCAATCATCTGCTATAAATTGTTAATGTAAAATAGTGTACTAATATTAGAAGAAGACTGTCGCTAAAGTTGTTATAATGTACTTTTAATTGAAATACAATATGTTTAAACTAAAATATTAATTGTCGTTTCTTCCCACAAGTTTTGTTCTTTTCAAAATAAGATGTTAATTAAATTTTATGAATAATTAAGATAATATTTCGCGCCACATGAACGATTAAGTAAATTAAAAATGGATGTGTCGTGAGCCAATTTAATTTTAAAACTTTTTCGTCAAATAAGTTATTCCCTAGGCTTCGACCACACAACTTTGATAGCTCGTGTGCATGTTAATGGTTTTATAAAAACAATTTCAAAGTTCACAGAAAATACTTCAACATCTCATATTTGGTCAGTAGGCGCTACTGCTATATGATGTGAAGTTATTACACATGTTTTTGTTGTTAATTCTGCTATGCTATGGATCTTGTCAGATTTTATTTGCATAATAATAAACCCAAAAACATTTGATGCATATAAATGACTGAACGGGTGCGAATCTCGCCGAAATTTTGGACTAGCCAATACATTTTAGGACCTGTTGTAAGTGAAATTACTGCGTCATTAATGCTGTATCAACATTATGTATGGGAAGTAGGCAGTAGCAGTTGGAGCAGTAGGAAACGTGAAGTTAGCAGTAGCAGTAGCAGTAGCAAAAATACAAAACGTGATATTGGCAGTAGCGTTAGCACAGCAGTAGCAGTAGCAAAATTATAAAACGTGACATTGGCAGTAGCAGTAGCACAGCAGTAGTAGTAGCAAAATTATAAAACTTGAAATTGGCAGTAGCAGTAGCATAGCAGTAGCAGTAGCAAAATTATAAACGTGAAATTGGCAGTAGCAGTAGCACAGCAGTAGCAGTACTCAACTTTGGCTTTAAATGAATTCAGTCGTACGTTGACTGATAAAAGTATTACATTACATTAATGTTGTTTATGGATTGGTTACCGTTTAAGTTATAAATTTTGATATTTGGAAAAATTTACGTAATATTTTCGATTTGATACTTGACCGAGCAATTTAAAATTGGCTTATGTGTGTTTGTTGATGTGTTTTTCTTTTGTATTCAATTTAACACTAAATGTGTTACTTGTCCTCAAGTTGGTCTGTTCTTTGAAATAATACATTTATAATTTCACTTGGATGATAATTATGGTAATCTACAGTATGAGCACCAACTAATTATGTGATGTTTCGTTAAAAATACATATGTCTTTGGGTTGGAGTGTGGGAATACAAAAACGAAGAGGGCATAATTTGTAAGGTCACGATTAACAGACAATGTCCATATGTATATCTTAATTATCATAAATATTTAAAATAGATATTATTATCTTTAATGCTTTAAAATAGATATTATTATCCTAAATGTTTTTAAATTGATATTTTTGTCCTTAATGCTTTAAAATATAATATCAGCTATCCCTAAACAGAATTGTCACTTGGTCTTATATTCATGGGCGGCTCCAGGATTTGCTGTACGAGGTAGGGGCACATCTCTAAGCAAAATAAAAAAACAACATCTTTTAAGAAGCACCTAAAAATTTTTATTCTGAAATTATAATGTGTTTTTGCTTTTTCATTGAACTAATACATGTTCTCTTATAATATTGACATTACAATTTAATCTGGACTATTTTAGAGGGGTGGCGCGCCTGGTGCGCCCACCATCTTAAATCCGCAATAATTGTTATTCATGCATCTACTTTGGCCCATTTGAATGTCATATAATATACTCTTATGTTCGCGTGATTTAACTTTATTTTTCATAAATAACTAAGCTGACAGTAAACGAAGTTTCCGAAAGAATCAGATAAAAACAATTAAACAAGTTAAGTTGTGTCACTTTAGTTAAGCATGTTTCAGATCAATAGATCTAAATAGCTGGTCATATCAGATCAAAATTAATTATGAGACCTCATTGATCATAAATCATCAGTTTTTTTCTCCGGGATGATACAGAAGTACATTGTAAATAATTGAAAAATGGACACATTTTCCGCTTAAATTAACAGATAAAGGCTTCATTATAGTCAAAGGATTTAAAACAGTTTATACAGACATTTTCACCATTTAAGTTTGAGAAATCAGTCAATGAAATAACTACCCGTGGGGTATAAAGTTACTCTCAACATGGTATAGTATTACGACTCAAATCACACCCTGTACCCACGTGCTTTATTTATGAAAGAAAAGGCTTTGTGGTTTAAACCAGCAATAAATATTGCAATGTAATCGCCAGGTAAACATTATCAAAGTGAGCTTGCTTCACCATGGCAAGTAATGCACAGTTCAAGGTTCTAGATCGATCAAAACCAAAAAAGTTGTTTCATATTAAATAAAGAAGCATAGAGCTTTTTGTGCTCTCATCCCACGATTTAGTCTTCCATGAAGCCATGGGTAGGTTGTTTAAGGTGGATGGACACGTTGCTCAGCTAGTTTTGACGTCAAAAATTAAATATTGTCCAAATCTTATGAAATTTGGCCAGAATAATGTGTGAGGATCGCTTAATTGAAATATGCAAAATATTTCCACTTGGCGACGACGGTTATTGAAAAATAACGCCATGTAGATTTGGACAATATTTTTAAAATTTTTGATGTCAAAACTGGCCGAGCAAAGTGTCCATCCACCTTAAAAGCTGTATATTCACAGTTAAGTGGTCAGAATACTCCAATATTCATTGCACTCCTATATATACCAGCCTATAAAGTACTGAACAGAAGCGAATTCTATAAAAATTCTGGAATGATATTGCTTCTAGCTGGGAGCGAACCCGCACCGTCAAGGATCTGCCAAGAGTGAATTTTACGGCCTTGGTAACGTTATAACAATTTTGGCCAAATCAGTAAACGATTTGTTAAGTGAATTTGAATGCCTTAGTAACTATATCAACATTGGCTTCAAATATATTTACTATAATGTTGACTGTGTAAGAATACTACACTATGGCCCAGTTGCTCGTATTTTACAACGGAAATTTTAACGAATAATTAACGGAGCTTTTATTGCTTAATGCTAATTTAACGTAAAATTAAAGTTTTTGTTAAATTAATGTTGAATATTTAACGATATATTCAAGCAACTGGGCCAATACTTATTTAAAGGTCTTCTACAGTTTATTAAATTAAAAATTTGGATATATTAAAACACTTTATGTTTTTACCCTGATACGCGATCAGAAACCTTTAAACATTTATCCAACGGATATCTAACCATGGGATAAATGTTTACACTATATGAGAACTTTTTTGTCTGTTTGAAGTTACAGAAAGCTTATTTTTCTTTTCACTAATTTATGAAATACCATTTGAAAGAAACATTAAGCACAAAACTGGTAATTCCCCAAAGTTATCTTGCAATTCAATGCATGAAATTGCATAACTCAAGGTATATCATATTCGTTTAGACATTAAATAACACGCTTTATCAATTAGTTTAACTATTTTTCTTAATTTCGAACGAAAACCGGGTAAATTTCATTCACACGTCCCAATGAGACTATTATTCTATTACATTCATTTCATTTCCATAAAATACTTTACTTGAACGGAATGCCAATGTATGAAAAGGCAATTTTATCGAAATTAAATTAATCACCAATTAAAACTCGATTAGTTGCTAGTGCTATCAATGTAATTAAAAAACGTGTGACCGTGCATATTAATGAAACTGATATCGGCCAAGCCATCTTGTTCCCATTTTGTTAAAATGTTTTTACCGTTCTTATCAAAAACATCTATTGCCAAAAAATTATACCTTAATTCATCAATATTCTGTTTTCATTTTTTTCCTTACATTATTTTTTTTCAGATTAGTTCAGATGGAAAGATAACCCAGATTTCTGCCTTGCAATTAATGCTAATATAGTCAGAAATGCTTCAAAACCATAAAATTATATTGAAAAGATTTATAGAACACAAAGAAGACACCTGACAGATGACATCATGACTGTCATAATGGTTCTTGGGGATACAAGAACCTTAACAATCCTGTAGGCAAAGAAAGCGACCCTCCTGCAACCAACGATTGCGTCACCCCTTTCGAACCTTTAAGTGACAGCTCGATGAGGATGGGAATGTTAGTAAAACAGGAAAAAATCAACAGAAGCGAGACTGGTGGTTTCTATTACCGCCCATGAACAACCTCTGTCAAAACGAGACTACAAGATTTTGATATTTGTCGTGTTCGGTTGCTCTTGAAGTTCTTTTCCATATATTATTTGTAAGAAGTGAAATTTGCATATCAGGACTAACCAAAGCAAGAAAACAAAACATTCTCATAAGCCAAAAATAGAGGAAAATAGAGCATGGGTTTACAAAAAGATCAGTTAAAATAAGACACAATAAACACTTAACGAAAACGAAAGACGGTTAGTGGCAAATAATTTGTCACTGTGGTTTAAACCAGATTCAAGAGAGCACTAATCCAGTTCGCTTTTGGCTTTAGTTATAGTCGGAGTACAGTAAACCGAACGGTATGCGGTATGAACCAATCTCACACGTGTACAAACAGTTTTTTTTACAAAATACTTTTGCTAGACTAGTCTAAGAGAGAATAAAAATCAACCCCTCAAGACGCTTTATAATGCACACGCAAACGAGTGTTACTTACCGGAAGTAAACTGTCGTTATTTGCTCTAGAAGACTGGATGCTTTCTCTTGCCGTTTTTAATTCTTCATCTTTCTCCTCAATGTCCTCGAACTCGGTAAGAAGTCCATATGATGATTCTCGCGATAATGCACTTTTGGCACCACTTGAACTTCCGGAAAAGTCCGAATGGTTTCCGTAACTTATGCCGGAACTGGTTGTGGAATAAGTATAAGAACTTCCGGTACTTCCTCGCGACCGCGTTCTACAGTAACTGTTTGTTCTGGATCCAGGAACGGATCTAAGAAAACTGTTCTGCCGTATTGAACCTGTAAAACTATTTTGTCTGGCTACAACTCCTGAAAAACTATGTTGTCTTTTAAGAAATGGCGGCTGGGTGTTAGAGTTCTGTGCTGCTGGGCTTCCAAACCCAGTAAAGCTGTTGGAACGCTGGTTGCCATTCCAGTCGACCGCCTCCTCCCTGAGGTTGAAAGACTGTACTCGTATAAGCCTGGTTTTCTTCATGTGGACGTTTAATGAGTCAATAAATGCATCGACAGTAAACCCTTCAGAGTCCTTGACTTCTTTAAATTGATTCACAAACTCATCGTCAAGTTTTTTCACACCCTGAAACACGGATTCAACATAATAAGCAGTCTAAGACCCGTTTATTGTTCCTGACCAATTTTGCTTTCAACTGGTCATTGTCTGACAAAATAATTGTTGATGTCTGTCAGCTTAGAAAGTAATAAATTAGATGTCAGACCTTTTTTAAAAATTAATTTTTCATTCATAATAAAAGAAAGAATACCATATCAGTTGTACGAGTTTTCTATTATTCAATGTCTTTTGAAAATTCGGTATTGAAAAAAAAAGAAATTATAAGTCCACCTCTACGTCAATACAACAAACACAACAAATAAAATATTCATTTTCAACCACGACTCCTATGGCACATTTAAATGTCCTTTTTATTAAAATTCAATTTTAACAAACAAATTCCATAAATCCAAAATCTCTTTTCTCTTTCCAACGAAACCGAATTTCAATAAAACGAATTAATTATAAATTTCCTTCACTACTTATTGTCTATCTCGGCGAAAGCAAAATTATTTCAAATAAAAAATATGAATGATAATCGATATTTAAATGCCTGTGTCTTTGAAAATCAATGCGTGGTAAGTGGTTGTCTATTGTTACCTTCTGATTTAGCCAGCCATGATAATTAACTTAAACTGTTAAGGCCACCTTACGCTTATTTTCTGTAACTTTATCCAATTAACATGTACAACATGGCAAATTGTTCAAAGTTTTGACATGTACGGTTGATTTGAAAGACGCGTTAGAAAGTATATTGTTTAAACTCTTTTAAAAGTACTTCATTAGAATTCTCCCAATTTAAACAACCCAATAACAAATTCATCAATTGCAAAGTATAGGCTTTTGGTTTATGTCGGTATATTCTCAATTGATTTCGTTGTTTTCAAGTTTCATACATATTGTTCATTTACTTGTTTTCAAGTTTCATTCATATATCGGATTGATTGAATGATTTTTTTGGCATCCTTGATATTTCAACATAACAAGCTTTCAAAATAGTTTATTAATATAAAACAATTATATTTCTCTGAAATTGCTTTTTCTCGATCCGAGAACTTTTAGCTCAATTTAAAAGAACATATTCCTGGTATTTTGTTCGATTAACATTGATTTTACAATCAAATCTGAGAACGTGCCCAACATCAGTAATCTATCGCCGTCTTTACTTCTTTTGTTCGAAGGAAAATACATCATTTAATACTCAATATTGGCTAAATATTTCTTGCATAGAAAGTTTTGTTCAGTACAACAATACATTATTCATTCTTGTTTATTGTGTGAAATATTACCGTATACAGATATACACTGAATGAACATTATTTCTTTCATCTGTGTATTTGGTGGGTATTGTTTGTAATTGAAAAAAGGCTGGCTTGCTAAAAGGTTTTGGCATTACTTATTAAGTAAACAGAGAAGCGAATCTCCGCACATGAAATAATGCTTCAATAATTTGCCTGATTGATAATATATTCTGCCTGGTGAACCAAAATGGCTCTACAAGTTTGTAAGCACTGTGCTTTTTCCGGTCATGGAAACTAGTTATAAAGGTGTGGAAGATTGGCTAAGTTAATGCAAATCTTTATTCTTTATGTTTTAATGATGCAGACTCCTCCGACAGGTTTAATTAATCAATCCAGTCTTTATTCCAATACTTAACGTTCTGCTGTTATTCGAGACAAATTATGAAGTCAGTCTCCCCGTACATATAGTCAGTATAGTTATCAGTAAATAATCGATTTCCGGTGTCATGCAGTGATGATTACGTTTTTTTAGGGTAAACGATCAACTTGTTTTTGTGTGTGTGGGGGGGGGGGGGTTCCGGTTAGCTCAGTAGGTAGCGTACTTGGCATTGCTTGTCTAGGCGCTGTCGCTTTACGGGTTCGCTCCCCAGTAGGGGCATTAACATTAATAAACCTATTATTTACTGATATTCGCTTTGACTGTATACATTACGGGGAGACTTTTAATTTTACTTTGTGTACTATAAATTCCAAACGATATTGCCTCTACTGGTGAGCGAATCAAAGTTACATACCGATGGCACACTGGCAAATTTTTCAATTATGATTAAACATTTAAAAACCATAATGGTTTGACATCTAATATATTGTTAAACACCAACCTGGTCTGATTTAAGAATGTTCAAAGATGGTGAATTTTGTTGACCCATTTGTTCTTGGTTGTTAATTTTAGGAAGTCTTGTGTCATTGCTGGACTCGGAACCGTCGACAGTGTTATTTCCCTCTTGTCCCTAAAATTGAAAGCATAAAAATAAACATTTCCAGGAGAGAAACTTTTTTCTATATTTGGGGCACGCCACGGAAAAAGGTAGCTTCTTTTGACAACTTAGTTGTTACTTTATATGGAAAGAATTTACAATTATGTATTATTTTCTAATAACAATTTGAACAATTTTTTTCATGTTTTTCACAATTAAATGTGTTATTACCTCGAAATGCAAATTAAATAATGTCGTCTGCTAAAAATGTTTGATGTCATTTCAAGAATTGACGTCAACTGTCTGAATGCACTTTTTCCCCATGAAGCGCCCCATTTATGAGCAGCAAGGTCAAACCGGTTGTGTTTATAATTCAACAAAAAAGTGAAATATATCAGGAATCGCCGCAAAAAGAAAAAAACGCCCTCCACATGCGGGGAAAACATGGAGAGGAAAAGATAGCATGGATTTTATATGCTTCATGCTCAAGAGTCTTGAAAGGGTGCTATTGATACAGCACTCACTGAATGTACTGGGAGACTTTTTACAGCCGCCACACGGCACAAACAACGTTATTTATGTTGGATAAACAGTGCTTTTCATCAGCCACAGTTTTTCGGTTTCTAAAAATACAGAGAACAGTGAGACAATCTGATACAAGAAGACAGTTGTATGATAACAACTGTTCTATGGTAATAATTGCTTTGGTACTTTCGCGAACAAGTTGGACGATGTCTCCTTGTACATTCAATTGGTGTTGTTATCAATAACGCCTTTTGAAGCAACATATATCTATGTAAATATTGAGTTGCGTTTAATATGGGACTAAGGCGTTCAATATGGGACTAAGCGACGTTGGTAGTGTGCATTTTCAAAACTGTCCATGAACAGACCTAGCTTGCAATATTTGATTATTTGTCGTACTTTGTAGCTTTCAAAGTTCATTTTTCATCTATTAATGTAAACATTTCATTCTTGTCTTTTAATGACATTGAAATTTGAAATGTCATTGACTTTTGGGCCATCGAGCTTTCTATGACCAACTCCAACAAAGAGCTTGTATCGTCACGCGCTATTTCGTTTTCCGTATCAGTGGCCACAAAATGGTTCGGATTACATGAAGAACCTCCTGTCGTGCGCTAGGGTTTCAATATGGGGTATTCGTTTTCCGAACGCGACACATTATACACAGGTATAATCTTCAAAGATCGGTTTAACGATAACTACAAATTTTCTGAATGAAAGAGAAACACTAGTACATGTAAAATGATGTTCCGATTGTGACTTCGTATTGTAGAGACATTCCCAAAGGAATGTGTGTAACAAACAAAAATGTACTTTTTCAATAAGCCATTTACAGTAAATAAAAATTCATTTATAATTTTGTTATTTGAGGTAGTAACAAGAGATGTTTTCAAATCTTGAATTCAAGACTTTACTGTAACCATATTGTAGTTTTAAAAGCAACGACAGGCAGTGTACAAACTGTTCATTAACACCAGCTAGTAGGCTAGTAGCCACTGTTAAAATAGAGACACGCCCCTCACTTGTACCAATCCTGTTCAACTTTCGTTGGTTTTCGGTCCAAGGAAGTGATGAAAACGTTTATCAGCGTATTGGGTTTGTCCCGGTTTGCTATATAGGTAGCGTAATTGTAATTGTATGTCTGGGCGTCGTCGCTGTACGGGTTCGCTCCCCAGTAGGGGCAATTTCCCTATCAGAACGTTTTTACTCAATTGACATAATCGGATCATTAAAATGATAAATAATTAGGGCAAAGAAGCACTAAATTTGCCACCAGCCCAAACATTTGTTGTTTTTTTTAATTTTTCTTAATCTGAGTGGTAGGTTATTCTTTCAAAGAACACATTTTTGCAGAGTTGCTCAGACAGATTATGTTAATGCCTGTTCATGAGCAGTAATGGAAATGCATATAACTGCCCATGGCGCCTAGCCCCGGGTTGAGCGTAACTCAATATTTACACCAATAAACAGTACAATGTTGATCCATTCCAAACGCTGGTATGCATATGGCGGTGAACCTTCAATGCGGTATTTTCAGATCAATACTATTCCATCTTCAGCGGCGTAAGGTATCCAGATTTAAGAATGGATTAAAGACATATTTCATTTGGCCAGCAGTACAAACTCATTTTTCTTTCATCATGTTTGCAATGAAGGTTATCAGAAGTTATTTTGTATTACACTAATATGTATTTTATATTTGTTCGCCAAATAAAGTATAGTAATATTTGCAACGTTAGTAAGTCAGTAAGGTTAGTTTATCACTAAGGAAATCATGCAGCGCAGTTTATTTCACCCTTTAAAGACTGTGCTGAATGTTTAATATCCATTAGGATAGTTATTTTAAAGTTGGAAAAATGTTCAAAGAGAGAGCAAATGTTTTGATTGATCAAACAATTTTGTTTCTATTCGACAATAGTAACGAAACATGATACCTTTGTTTCCGATGTTCCTATCTAAGGCGCATTTTCAGCGATCAAAATAATTAAAATTAATATCCAACTTAATTAAACTTTTAATCTTATCAATCTACGAACAATTTCAAAAAATTGCATACTGATTTGAGTAAACCAAAATCATTCACAAGAAAATGTGTGGTTGATCATAATCTTTTGTTTGGTATGTTTTTTACCCAGTTTAATTTCAGATATCCCGAAAACCTTCTGAAATTAATGAATTTAATGAATAGATTAATGCTATTTTACGGTTATAATGTTAATTTAAGAAAACATTTTTATAAGATTATATCACGCTTTAAGAAAGATCGTCAGAGTATTTCGCAAATATATGGAAAATGACATTACATTTCAATTATGTGTCATGAATATATTATCAAAGAGATCAACATTTCAAAGTATTTTTATTGCATTCTTTTGATGAACGAGAAATTGTTCGTTAACTCCATATAATAATTTCACGCCTGGTGGATTCATTTTATCTTTTACAGTTTTCATTGTTTGAATGACATTATTGTTTCTTTTTAAAGTACACCTCGGGGATCGTATGAATAATTATTCTCTAAATAGGTCTACTCTTTCACAAATATTGAAAAAATAATTAATAAAATATAAATTAGAGCACCCTTCATTGATATAACTGCCTGATAATATTCTTTTCCCAACCCCACGTATTTCAAATACACTTCGCCGCGAGAAGACGGCGTACCACTTTGTACCTTTTCACGTAAACGGTTACTATACTACTCAAATTTTGATAAGGGCCACTTTTGTAGTCTGTAAGTATTCCCGAATAGATAATTTTACACTCATGTTTCAGTTCAATATTTCAACTTGGATGACTAATTCATTTGTTTTATCAAATAAACAATACAAACAAAACTAAATGTGTCATAAATTGTTTAAAATGTTAACCTAACCAATAATAATTACAGACTACAAAAGTGGCCCCTATCAAATTTTGAGTAGTATATTAAAGTACATATTACCAGAAAGAAATCAAAGCATTGAAAGTAATGAGGGGTCGTTGTACCTGCTGTCGGGACTTTTGAAAATTAGAACTACTTTTCGGCGGTTCTTAGGCTTGCAGTTTGTTACTTTTATTAGACCAGATGAGACTGTCAAGAGTCAGAAAACCGATAACTCTGGGTCTACCGACCCCAAAAATAAACTCGTATTATTTTCCTATATGTATGGATTTAAAAAAAATGATAAAAAGCAATATTTTCTGCATTATTTAACTATAGTGAAACCCCTCTATTTAGATCACCTCTTGCACTAGAAAAAGTGGTTTTTATAGTAGGGTGGTCTTAAGACTCGGGTAGAAAATAGTTCAAAACTGTTAAAAGCGATATTGAAATAATGGTCTTATTATTTAAGTGGTCTTCATTTCGGAGAGGTCTTCATTATATTGCCCTACTGGGAAGCGAACCCGTTTGGCAACAGCGCCTGGCATATAAGGGTTTTACTGTACAGATGCTTGGCGTAAGGCGACTAGCCTATGAGTGTTTAAGTGTACAGATGCCCTGGCTCATTCGTAACCCCGTCCGTTAGTAGTTCTTTCTACAATGACATACATACCTTGTTAGAAGCATTTTGTTTTTCTGCATGTTCAATCACTGACTGTATCAGAATTGCCTCCCTTTTCCTGTACTCTTTCAGTAAATCAGTGACGATGGATGGTGACAACGTATCCCAAAGTAACCGGAACGCTTCAGTTAACTCGGAATACAACAGTAAGTCCTCTTCCTGCAAAAAGAAATTATGAAATCGATAAAACAAATGAGTCTTTTAGAGGAAGCGAGCATGAGAAATATCAAATATTCAGGCTCGGTTTGACTGAGCCTTTTCAAGGGCATTAATGAATATTCATGGTGCCTAGCCTTTCGAGTCCAAATAATTATTTACAAAAAATAAAAGAAGACTTTGTATTTTTCAGTTGAACTGGTACACAGAGATAGAGTATAACAATATTGCCCTCAACCCATTCTTAAAGTAGTAGTAATTATATAGAGAAAATCTCGTCTTAACAATTAAAAATACGTTTAAACATTAAGAAAAAAACAAGCATTAACTGCTTGGTTGACCACTTTGGACTTCTGTCGTTGAGATTTATATTCCGTAACATTTTTGTTAAGTATTAAATTTTAATCTCAATTTAAATAATTACTGTAAGCATGACTTCTTTTGCTTTTTTCGGTTATCATTTCTTTGCTACAAACACCTACACAGTGTGTTAAGGCTCTGTTTTGTTTATTGTCTTACATCTAGCTTATGGCAATTTTATAATCACATCAAGAAACAAACATTTATTTTTCATTCTACAATAGTTTATCACCCACCTCAATACTTTGAAGTTCCGGCTCTTCGGTTTCAGAGTCGATTCCCGATTCGTTGTACGATTTTCTACACGCTGCGTCCGGTGACGATTCAGGGGAGGTAACGCTTGTATTCACTACACTAGTGTTCGTCTTGCTTATCGGAATCGCTTTGATTTTTCCTCGTGAATTAACCTGCTTTGAATTAGGAACTTTTGATTTATTGATTGGTGGGAGTTCAGAAACTGTTTGTGTGACAACAGTATTATCGCCGGCCTCAGTGTCTAGTTTTCGCAACTTTCTAGCACTAACGGGTCGCCGTGTGAGCAATCCACGGCTCTCAGGTGGTTTATTGTCTCTAACAGTTAACTGTTTTGGAACAACCGTACTGGGATGATCGTTTGAAAGACTCGCTTCTTGGACCTGTTGAACCTTCTCTATGGTTTTAAGATGCTCTGCCAGCAGGATTGAGATGTCCTCTCTTGTAATGTAGTTACCCTTTGCCGATAATCTCTGAGAAAGAAGCTTTTCAGATGTCTCGATTATCTGGAATTTAAACAATTATTGGAAATGATATTGTCCCTACTGGGGATCGAACCCGTACGGTGACAGCGCCAAGCCATGCAATGCCAAGTACGCTACCCATTGAGCTAACCGGGACAACCATCAAAACAGGTTGATTGGATAACCCTGATAAACGTAATCATCACTGCATGAGACCAGTATTGTTACATGTGTAAAATAAAAAAAAAGTGAAATGTGCATATTAGAAATTACCACACCTAGAAAACACAGCCTCACATCGCAAACAACATTTAGAGAGGAAAGGAGAGCACGAGTTTATGAAATAATTATCAAATAAGTTACCACAAACACTTTACGAAAAAGAGAACCTGAGCGGAAGCCACCTTGGCACGGTCAGTGGCAAACAATTTGCCACTGGGGACTGGTTTAAACAGGTTATGGTGCACGAACCTCACACTTGCTCCGACAGGTTCTTATATGAACAGTAAGTACAGGATATCTCGGCCTCAACACACCTATCAACTCGACAATGTTCCATGTAAAAGCTCGCATACATATAAAACATAAGAAGCTAATTGCTTTATTCTACCATTGATATATATCATTCATTTATTTGGTTTAAAGTGGTTTAAAATTGATATTCATAAATTTGATGATAAAAAGTGAAAAAAACATATCAGGAATGGCCACATCCAGGAGACACAACCTCCTCACACAGCCAACAAGTTGAGAAGAGAAGAGAGCACGGGTAATAAAATGATCAATTTCAATTCATGAGAACGAGAACCCGAATGGTTTCCGCCTTGAAGCGGTCAGCAAAAGAGGTAATAATATATAACAAACCTCTTCGTCATCAGTACGGAGTCGTATCTGAACCTTCCATTCTTCTTCCGAAAATATGTTTGTTTGCTGTCCCTTCAAAAATAAAAAGAACAACTTTCACATTCGCTAGCCACGACCAACTATGCAATAGGGTGGTTTGATGGACTGGGCCTAAGATCATAAAACTAATATTGGAGACCAGTCTCAAATCTTAAGCACCGGTCGCCATTTCAGCCAATCAGATGCTCGAGATTTGAAACTGGTCTCCTGATTTACTTTTATGATCTTAGGCCCTGTAGTCGTTTATGTCCACAGTATTTATGGTTATAAAATCGGCCTATTTACGAAGACAACAATCCGTTTAAGTCCTGTTAGATATTTTTTCGAATTTTCAGAAATTATGCTTTTATGTTCTTTTGCACTTGTATCAATGCGTCTGAAAGATATAAATTAGAATGTTTGTTTTTCTTAAATCTCAGGTATTTCAATATGTTCTAAGTAAAAAACAAACTGTCCAAAAGTACTGTCCAGCATGTATCTTTCTCGAAATGCGGTTTAAATTAGATAATATGTTCTTAGTATAAAAAAAACTTTAAGTCCAGTCCATCTTGTATCTTTCTTGAACTATGGTTTAAATAAGCTAATATGTTTTTAGTATAAAGAAAACTTTAAGTCCAGTCCATCTTGTATCTTTCTTGAACTATGGTTTCAATAAGCTAATATGTTCTTAGTATAAAAAAAACTTTAAGTCCAGTCCATTTTGTATCTTTCTTGAACTATGGTTTCAATAAGCTAATATGTTCTTAGTATAAAAAAAACTTTAAGTCCAGTCCATTTTGTATCTTTCTTGAACTATGGTTTAAATAAGCTAATATGTTCTTAGTATAAAAAAAACTTTAAGTCCAGTCCATCTTGTATCTTTCTTGAACTATGGTTTCAATAAGCTAATATGTTCTTAGTCTAAAGAAAACTCTAAGTCCAGTCCATCTTGTATCTTTCTTGAACTATGGTTTAAATAAGCTAATATGTTCTTAGTCTAAAGAAAACTTTAAGTCCAGTCCATCTTGTATCTTTCTTGAAGAATGGTTTAAATAAGCTAATATGTTCTAAGTCTAAAGAAAACTTTAAGTCCAGTCCATCTTGTATCTTTCTTGAACAATGGTTCAAAAAAAGCTAATATGTTCTTAGTATAAAGAAAACTTTAAGTCCAGTCCATCTTGTACGTATCTTTCCTGAACTGTGGTTAACATAAGCTTATATTATCTAAGTAAAACAAACTTTAAGTTCAGTCCAAAATGTATCTTTCCCAAACTGTGGTTTAAATTAGCTAAAATGTCCGAAGTAAAAAAAAATTCCAGTTCTTCATGTATCTTTCCTTAACTGTGGTATAAATTAGCTAATACATAGATTGGAACAATGGGTTGTCTGGTCTGACATTCTTTTAACGAGGTCTCATCACTCGCCGTTATAACCAGAAGCTGAAGGGAAGTTCGTTTCGATGCGTAGATCTCCTGTCGTGAGCAATTGATCGCAAGTTCAAGTGCAGATAAAACCTTTGATTATTTCACTTCTTCTCAAAACATCGATAATTTAAACAAATAGAGATTATCGCAAGTCCATTTTAAGTATTGTTTTAGGCGATATGAAATTATTGAGTAGGGCCATGTTAGCGCGGCAACGAGAGCTATTCAGATGTTGTTTAAAGGTGTATCTTCACCACATGGGTTGTTCTGGCCTCCAAAAGAAAGTGGGATGTTTCTTTAGCTGTCATTCAGGTATGATAAATAGCTAAGCTTGCACGGACAACATTCGTGCATTGCTTTGATATGTAAAGTTGAGAATTTTATCATTCACCGACCCGAAGTGTTTTTTTCATCGATATTTTCTTAAACTTACACATTGTTTTGGAATTTTCTTACGTAAATGAAACAATCGAACTTAAAGCCAATGCCTTTTACATTTATTTCTGGGCTGAAGGTTATAAAGCTGAGATTGGAAACCAGTCTCAAATCTCAAGCATCTGATTGGCTGAAATGGCGACTGGTCGCCATTTCAGCCAATCAGATGCTTGAGATTTGAGACTGGTTTCCATGCTCAGTTTTATAACCTTGGGCACTGATTTTCAAATTTATTCCTTTTTTAATTATAAAATGTGCACAGAGTTATTCACACAAGAATTTTTCTGTCTGGATTTCCTCACTTTGAATTCCTTACATTGATTTTACCAGGTAATAAAATAAGGAAATACTATCCTTAGTTTACATAAGACTCGCAGCAGACCTCAGGTATTTGGTATTGAATTCATTTGAGTAATGTCAGGAAATATTAGCCAAGATTAAATCAATTTCAATTGTTGCTAGATAAATTGTTTTCTGTGAAACTGTTTAATTGTTATAACAAACATCGAAAAGTGAATAAAAAAGTGTTTAATCGTTGGACGAATGCATTGAGAAGGTCTGTGAAACTATTCAGTTCTGCTATCATTTACTAACTTTGATGGATGTTGAGAAAGATACATATGTTTGTGTAAATATTGAGGAGCGATCAACCCGGGGCTTGGTGGCTTGGACGCAAATTAAGACTATGCTTTCTTGTCGCACCAATACTGAAGACTGTCAGTGAGAAATCTGTCGTTTAAAGTGTCTACTTGGAGAAAGATAGTACATGTTTATAGCATTACAAGATAGAGATACGTACTTGGTCATGACAAAACTTGAACTTTTTCTTGAACATTACATCAGTGGTAAAGTTTGAAACCTTTTGTAAAATGAGCAAAATCAAATTGCTAGCACATAATTATTTTCAGGTCTTACTAGGTTCCACCTTCATGATAAATCCAAAGTGTTCTTTTATTTTAAAAACATGAAACAAGATTTATTGCCCATACGAGTAATAATTACTAATCAAATCATTGGATGTACTGAGGGGTCGGCATTCTGTCTGGAATTTTGAAAATAAAAATACTTTTCGGCGGTTCTTAGGCCTGCAGTTTGTTACTATTATTAGACCAGTTGAGACATTCAAAAAACATTCAGAAAACTGATAACTCTTGGTCTGCCGACCCGAACATTAATTTTCATAGAGACTGAATAGTACCATAACCTAAATGTGTCCATCTTAGTATTGACTTAACCCTTATGACGGACTTAGTGTGTCGCTTTTTTGTTTTGCCAAGATGATAGAAAATTCAGTTGACCATTTTTCATTGTTTTAGAACGGAGTTCAGTGGGGTTGCTTGAATTCCCTTTTTGAGCGGCAATATTTAATTCAGCTGACCTTTATTAATAGTTCAGGATCGGATCTAGGAGATTCTGTTAGGTTGCTTGAACCCCCTTTTTGACAGCAACATTTAATTCAGCTGACCATTTTCAATAGTTCAGGAACGAATCCAGCGGGTTCATTTGGGATGCTTTAACCTCCTTTTTGGGCTTGACTGCCCCTCAAAAAAAAACGAAGCCCCCGCCCCTTCTAAAAATCTTGCATCCGACCCTGTGGCTTTATGGGCGGTAACGAAAGCCTTTGTGTTTGATGCAGTGTTAGTATGTTCTGCTACTTAGACAATGTGAATGTCTGACGTTAAAATTACTGAATATTGTGTACATAGAAGTGTAACTACTGCTTTCCTAATAAACTACTGTTGTATCATTAAAATTCTCGGGTATTAAATTTTGTGCGAAAGATATAAATGACATTTTCGCGGAGGCACTTGTATTCTTTATAAGATATATGATATTCAAAGGTTTTATTTCGCTTTGGTTTCATTTCGCACAATTTCCGTAGTACAAAAACGCAAAAAAATAAATCGCCGCGAAATATCATGAAACTACAGTAAGTAAAAATATGCATAATGTCTGGCACGGATAAACTGCAGACAAAACAAAGTATAATTAGCAAGTTGTTTAATGTTTGTATGTGCAACTCGAAACCTTGCCATTGAAAAATGAGTTTCCAGATTGTATTTACATATTGAACAAAGCCTATGTTCATCTTGTAAATCATATAAAGCTCAATAGAAATCATAGATTCATATTACAGTTTTCATTTAACACAACATTTCCTAAATTCGAAAACAACAAATTACTGTATTATCATTATATTTCGCGGGGGTTGAATTTCGCGTATTTCGCACTACGGAGCGTGCGCAAAATCAAACCCCAGCGAAATCAAAACATTAAATATCAAATTAAATTAGGATTATACCACTGCGCATATTCATTCCCCTCGAAAACGACATTTATGTCTTCTACGCGAAATTTTGCCGTCGCGATATAAATTGTTAATACAGTAAATTATTTTGTTGTTGGTTTTTCTCTCAGTGCAATGTTGTTAGTTTAAATGCTTCTTTAATTAGTGTCTCAGACAATTCGGTTGATAGATTTTAAAAAGTACGTGAACATTAGGGGTGCGCCATAGGAACATGTATCTTCAGTCATATTTTTTACATTTTTGTTGAGAAATTACAATTATGTATTATTTCTCATAACAATTAGGCGAGTCTGTTACATATTATCATAATGTAATTTTTACCGCGAAATGCAAAATAAATAATGTCGTTAGCCCAACTTTTTGACGTCATTTTAAGAATTGACGTCAACTGTCCGAAGGTTCTTTTTTCCTTGACACGTCCCATATGAATATAAGTAAACCCGAGATAGAGACTAAACAATCATGCGAAAGCACAACCTTTAACTTGAAACATTACATTAGAAAAAAACAAAACGTTTTTTGAAATATTACCTTGACTTCAATTCTAGGCGTGGACTGCTGGCACGTGAAGCCCATCGCCATGGCAACCAGCTGGTACCTCAGACTTCTGAGAACATTCTCGTAGTCGGCGGGGGAACACAAACCACGTAATCTCAACTTCTCTATTGCCATTGCCATTGAAGTAACTAAATCTTCTAAATTCTGAAATGGTCAAGACGTCATTATGCTGCTAAAATAAAAAAAAAGTTCTTTGTTTTAACTTCGCTGATAGAAAGTGATATCACATTTTATACCGATATCTATTTGTTTAAATACGTCTTATGTAAAAAAAGTTTTCATTTTTCTTTTGTACATGTTTATAAATATTTCTTATGAAATTATGTAAATGTCGTCCTTTTTCTTATGTAAATAAAAGTTGCCCTTTCTGTTTTGTATACAAAAATGAATTATGTAACTAACATATCAAAATTTTCATTCTCTAATGTAGATAAATACATGTATGTTTTATGTATATAAATGATGTCCTTTTTCTTATGTATGTAAAAGTTGTCCTTTCTCTTATGTATATAAATATAACAGTTTTCTTATCTCTTTAGTATAAACATTTACCCTAGAAAATATTTGTCATAAATGTAATATTACTTAGTAAAAGTATACACGTATATAGAGGTACGACCACTATGAATTGTCTCTTTACCAAGAATTATTTATAAAAACGTGAAATAAAATTATACATATCAGGAATGGCCACATCTAAAAGACACAACCTCCCTAACCAGCTAACAAGTGGAGAGAAAAAACGTATGTTATAAAATGATCAATTTCTATATAGACACCACAAACAAGTATTTAAATAAAAATATGCAATCTAAAAATGACAAACATCGAAGTTATAAATGTCTCTACCATACAATAAAAGGATCCAAACGGCTTATGAGTTTAATTCATAGTAAAGTATAATTTTTTCTTTCATAATCCCTAATTCTGTGTTAGTATTGAATAAATTGCATACAGTAATAAGATAATGGAATAAGATAGACAAAATGTCACTGCACACATACATGGGAATATAAACATAAGTGAACATTTTAATATAGGAGTTTTATGAAGACAGAACATATCTGAAACAGTTTCAAAATACCCGACTTGAGATTAAAGAGAATAAATTAAGAAAATAGCTAAAATGAAAGACTGCAGTCGATGGTCCTTTCTAAACATCTATATACCATCAAAACCAATAAATAACATTATCAAAACGCTAAAGAAGAATACAACTATTTGATTTTTGATTGTTTCAGTGAAGGAAAATGAAAAGCCAGTACTTGATAAATTTAGCTGTAAAAAGTCTCCCCGTACTTTCAATCAGTGTTGTTACCAATAACACCCTTTTGAAGGCCATTGAGCAAGATACATATATCTGTGTAAATATTGAGTTGCGCTCAACACAGGGCTAGGCGGTGTGGACAGTAATATGCATTTTCATTACTGCCTATGAACAGGGTTGAAGGTTATAAAGCTGAGATTGGAAACCAGTCTCAAATCTCAAGCATCTGATTGGCTGAAATGGCGACCAGTCGCCATTTCAGCCAATCAGATGCTTGAGATTTGAGACTGGTTTCCATGCTCAGCTTTATAACCTTTGGACCAGGATCAATCTAACAGAGTCTGAAATATTTGGATTTTTTTGTCGGGTTCTGAAGCTTTCAACGTTAATATTTCTCTAGATCTATATAAAAACAGACATTAGTCAAAAAGGAGCAGTTAGGAGTATTTCAAGTGAACAGAATAACAAAGCCTTATATAGGTGGTACCATGAGCAAATGAAAACCCACTAAGACCAAGGCTTTACCTGTAGGGCGTAAGCTTGACAGCTCACCCGCCATAACTTATCTATTTGGTCAAAGTTATGAGTGGTCAAGATCAGCCACAAAGTTCTCTCTCCTGTGTCGGTCGTCTAATACAACAATACAGAGGATATTTGTTTTTACCAGTGTAAGATTTGTAACATTTGTTTAGGACATTACGTCATGACGTCATATACCCAAACTTGAAACCATGTTCTAAACGTTCTCATTCGGAATATTATGTGCGTTTGGGTACCAACATGAAATAAAAACAGTGACAATAAAAATAATATTCCACTGTTGGAAAACAGTGGAATACCACTTTTATGTCACAGAGAAAATTCTATAATTCACTGGAAATCATAAAATAAATAAATTTTCTCAAAAAGTGCTAAATTTTTAGCAAGCTTGTAAACCTGGTTATGAAGGAATTGTATGAAACCATGGGAAGTCAGCAGGAAAATGATTAGCATAATATACATATTTTAAGGCATGGTCAAACCCAGTCCCCCGTACCCGCAACCCACCCATTACGTTCACAAAATAGCAAAAGCGTTAGATATCTCCCAATAAAATCTGAAAAGACACACTGATCTCGCGTTAGATTCTCCATATCTATAAGAACAGGGTCTACGATAATAACACTAAGATTGGAGACCAGTCTCAAATCTCAAGCATTTGATTGACTGAAATGGCGATATTTGAGACTTGTCGCCAGATTAAGTTTTTGATCTTGGGCCGAGGCTCAATCAAACTGAATCTGCTATATTTTCATAATTGGCGTCAAAGTTTCTTTTTCATCTATTATTAATATTGACTTGTACATAGCTGCCTTAAAATCATTCGGAAAAAACTATTTAGATCTTTGGCAGTATTTATACAAGGAAGAAACGTGTCTAAAACGTAAGGTAAGTGAATATCCCGGCAGCATGCGAATAGTGTTCCTTAACCTTTATTACTGGATCCGTGGACACAACCAATCCCTCTAACCAATATAATTAAACATTATATACAGTCATTATTTATACTTTGTTAATTATCTTCATTTAAATGACGTGTGAGTTTGCTAAAGTTAAAACGTAACATTAAACAGAACATTTAACATGAAACATATATACATGTATGTATTAGGTATTCCTATCCAAATTTTGTGGTGTTTTAGAAAAAAAGAACGATAAAATTGAAAATCATTTTATCATCATATACAATTGTTGTTGAACTTTTAAAATTTCTTTAAAACAATAAAACTCTTTGTTAATAAAATCGTTTGCTGTAAGTGATTTGATATAAATTTTGTCAGATGAATATTGTTTTTTCATAATTAAGTCGAAGATAATTTTCGTTTTCATAAGGTTGTGAATTTTACTTGTTCACCGTTTGTATGACACAATCGAAATTAGACTAGATGGGTGTTCAGTTGAACCCTTGTGTCGCCCTCTGGTACAATGTCGGAAAAAAATGCAAGTTCAAAATAGGGTATAACTCCATCTTGACCGAAACAACATCTCATCATCATGAGTGTGTTGTCTTGAGCAATATAATTTTGAAGTATCATGAAGAAATATTGAGAAATGGCAAAGTTATAGCCAACATTAAGTTTTCGTGTAAAAATGCAAGTAGAAAAAAGGGGCATAACTCCAACAACTATGACCTTGACCTAAAGAATTTGGCATCATCATGAGCATGTTGTCATAAGCAATATAATTTGAAAGTTTCATGAAGAAATATTAAGAAATGGCAAAGTTATAGCCAATGTTAAGTTTTAATGTCAAAATCCAAGTACAAAAAGGGGCATAACTGCAACAAATATGACCTTGACCTAAAGATTTTGGCATCATCATGAGCGTGTTGTCATAAGCAATATAATTTGAAAGTTTCATGAAGAAATATTAAGAAATGGCAAAGTTATAACCAACGTTAAGTTTTCGTGTCAAAATCCAAGTACAAAAAGGGGCATAACTCCATCAAATGTGACATTGACCTAAAGAAGTTTGCATCATCATGAGCGTGTTGTCATAAGCAATATAATTTGAAAGTTTTATGAAGAAATATTAAGAAATGGCAAAGTTATAGCCAACGTTAAGTTTTCGTGACGGACGGACCGACGGACGGACGGACAAAGTGATCCCTATGTATCGCCATTTCTTCGAAAGGGCGACACAAAAACTCATTGGATTCAAAAGTGTTATTAAAGCAAGAAAGCCTCTCCCTTGCAATATTCTTCGCATTTTCATTTCATTGAAACAAAACAACCCTTAAAAAGACGTAATTTTCATTACCTTGAAACAAAATAACCCTAAAAAGACGTAATTTTGATTTCCTTGAAACAAAACAACCATAAAAATGACGTAGAAATGCAAACGGTGCTCAGGTAAAATGCATACAATGTGAAATCACAATCGTCTTTAAACGGAAAGAACTTTTCAGCGTTGTCGGTTGGTTAAGGAACATGTGAATATAATGCGACCACTACTTATTATCTATATTTTTTTTGAAAACACATCTTTGTCCTTTAAAAAAAGCAAGAGTTATGAAGACGTTTTTTTACAGAATCAAATGTCTGTTTCATTTACAAGTTAAGCCCTTTCCTCCTTATATACACCTTGTAGGCAAAAATTGTCCGTGCCGTCTAATCAGGATCTCCGCTGTTCGCTTTTTGATTTGTTAGGTTATATCTGATAAAAATGAGACCATTGCAGATTCTGATCTGGCGGCACGAATGTGCCGGGTTATCTGGATCTACACTGGCCGCACATGCATAAAGATGCGTATGTGTGGAGGAAGGGATACAATGTAAGAGAGTTTACACATTTATGTAATTAATTAGTTATGGAAACAAGTTGGTCGCACTATACAGTAACACTCACCCCTTCACAGTGATTACACAAATCAGAAGGTGCATCAAAACATTCCTGGTTAGTGGGTGTACTCATTCCATCCATAGGCGTTAGTATTATACTCGATATAGACCGTTCGCTAGCTTTCTTCGCCAGATTTATGTCCATATCCGAATATGTACCACTTACAATTCTGTACATATCCGTCGGACCACCCACTCGGGGTGTTACCGACGAAGAAATCATCACGTCGGTGAAGTCTTCGTTCCGTACCCATCCTTTTCTCCGTGGTGTGTTATCTTTACTCCTATAAAATGCGCCTGTTTCGTCAGGTATTGACAACATATCCGTGTCACTAGTTTCCGTGTCAGTCGAACTGTCAAGGTCACTGATAATCCTTGTTGAATTTCTAGCATCTTTCTTATTGTTTCGGTTTCTTCTATTTAAACGTTTTCGAGCACTTTTAGGTCTGGTGTTTGTGCGTCGATCTGGGGACGCAGAACTTACACTATTCAAAGAAAGAGTGTCGTCCGATAAGTCACCATGCGTTTGGTCGCTGGTCAGTATCACAGATTCACCTTTAGCAGAACGGATTAGTCTCCTAATCTGAGATTCTGACAAATCAGTTCTACTTGATGTTTTCGCAGATTCGGTGGTTCCCGTGTGTCCTCGGTGACCAAGGCGACACGAATGCGGTCTTGACACACGTGTTGTCAATTCCCGATCGTCGTCATTTTCCTGCTCCCTGATTTTTTCGGGGCTGGAATGTGATAGTGTTTTTGTGGATATATTTTGCCTGTGGAATAGATATCCATTAGGGACATCATTTTCGCCTATGCCAGAATCACGTGACTCGGCAGCATGTAACTTTCCTGATGTTGGATTAATGTCGTTTTCGGTGTCTACGTCAATATCGGAGTCTCGGTCATTTTCGTGTATTGTCGGCAATTTCCGTACGCTGTTCGAGATGAGCACGGAGCGCTTACTGCCACAGACCGTGCTTATGCCTGTACCCATTGTTACATTCCTAAACACAGTTTAGAACTCCACTTGGTATCGTTCATTTTCTGAAAAGAGAAAAGAAACGTTGCATATTTTAAATGTCAAGAAAAAAAACTAATTAAAAAAGTAAAATAATCATATCAGGAATGGCCACATCAAGCAGACACAGCCTCCCCAAACAACCAAAAAAGTAGAGAAGAGAGCATGCTGATGCAATGATCTGTCTCAATTGTGCACCAACCTCACACTTGCCCCAACTGGTTCTCATGTGAACAAACAAGTACAAGTTGTCTTGGGGAAATAACTCCAACCCACCCATCAACTCGACAATGTTGCAAATATCATTAATGGCCATATCCAGCAGACACAGACTCCCCACACACCTAAAATAGGAATAATGTTAATATTGCATTCACAATTATGAAGTAAAATGGTTGATTTCAAAAATTACAAATATTGGTGTGAGTCGTTGTAATTCATATTTCTGAAGAAGCTTTTTGTTATGTATCTGTTGACGTCCACAAAAAATGCCAGAAACATCACACAAATTTAGAAGATATCTCTAAAATAAGATCAGATGAGATTTAAGAGTACAAATGCATCGTTTGTAAAAATCCGTATTGAAAGCAATGATCATAGATAAAAATTAACTGAGACTTTTTAAAAGTAGCAATAAAGTTTTCAAATGATTAATATGGAACACGGCAAGCTTGAAAAGAAATTCTTTGACACATATCTTTGAAATACCAATAATGGTAGACATACGACAATGAGTTTATGCGGAAAGTCTGTCAAAATAGTAAATACTCAAATAAAGAAATTGACTTGCTTGTTAATAAAGTTTGAAAAGGACGCTGTAGGATCTGGGCTGGAGGCTATAAAACTGAGCATGGAAACCAGCCTCGAATCTCAAGCAACTGATTGGCTGAAATGGCGACTGGTCGCCATTTCAGCCAATCAGATGCTTGAGATTTGAGACTGGTTTCCATGCTCAGTTTTATAACCTTGGGACCAGGTTTGAATGAACAATTATCTGTTGTTCAAATATGCAAACGTGCGACTGGAACTGACTGAGAAGGTTATAATTACTCGTATGTGCACATCCATTGATAGAGTTCTTTTGGGGTTATTTGTTAAAATGGCATAAGCAGACGACATGCATTTATCTAACAATAAATCTTATTCGCATCTTAACAGTTGGTGAGGTACTACAAACATTTATTCTTAAAACTTTCAGACGTTAACAACCTGTTTAGTTTGTGTTTGAATAAAAAAAATGCATTCAAAAAAACGTAGCTTATCAACTATGAAAAATTATAAGATGCAATAGGCAAAACATGTGAACAACATGAAAATGTCGATTTCAAAAATGGAAAGAAATCGAAATTGATTGTCAATGTGATAACAAAAGACACAAGCATTTTTAGGAAGCTGTTTGGGCAAGAGCAAGGTCGGTGCACCTAGAAACTGGTTTAAACCATTACTTATTTAGTGGCAAATTGTTTTGCCATTGACTGTTCTAAGGCGGTAACTCCTCTGGTTCTTTTCGTTAATTGTTTGTGGTGTCTTATTTGCAACTAATCTTTTTTACAATCCCATGCTCTTTTTCCTCTCTGCTTTTTGGTTGTTTTTTTTTTGTGTTTGGTTTTTGATATGCATGCCTAACTTTTTTGAAGCATTTATGAGGAGACGCTGCATCGAGAAAAGATGACATATGAACATACGAAACTAATGTTTGAAAAGACGTGGGAGACGTACCACCCCCTACCAATTCAGACCACCCAAATACAAAAACATCCCAGAGATCGATGGTTGCACTCAAGACTGTCGTAACTCGTACACACATTGCAATTAAGATAAAGTTACGAAGTTTGCTTGCATCCCTTGAAATGGTCTTAGTAGCGATGCTTCACTTTGTCGAATGTCTCCTGATAGTTCTCCTGAGCTGATAATTATAAAACTGAGATTTGAAACCAGTCTCAGATCTCAAGCATCTTATTGGCTGATTCAGCCAATCAAGGATGATTTAAGACTTGTTTCCATTCTTTTTTTATAACCTTCAGCTCGCTGTCTGTAATGAGGTATTTACATTTTTACATTTTTTATTTATATTTTAAAGGGCTAAAAACATTTCAAAGCGCGCAACCTACCGCTTATCCTAGCAAAAATTTAAATTAAAAAAGTAAACCCTTGTCAGCTTCGCTAATAAGTAATGGAACATGATAGAAAAACACTGGTTAAGAAAAGAAAACCAACCATTCATAAATAACGCAGGATAATCAGTAATGGTATTCTTGAAAATTGATATTTTCTTTGACATCAACAAATTATTTTAAAGTAAACTATTTACGCAGACCACTTAAGATTTTCATTAACGTTTTAGACTATTTCTTGAAATAGAATGGATATTTGACGCCTTGGTGCGATCTAAAAGACCGTAGTTAAAAGTGCAAATCAAATCGATAGAAAAATAGCATCTAGAGGTTAATTAATCTATTTAAGATTTTTATTACCAGGTGGTACGTCGGATAATGCGAAAGGTTAATTTCTGTCGCGAACGTTCTAAAATTACTGACCGGCACCCGTCACAAAGTACATTTGTTATGCTGCATGTATTATATAAATATGTATGTTATAAGTAGCACTTGGTAAGACTGCGTTCGGTGGGTTGTAAAGTTCGATTTCGCAAACTGAGCTGTGACCTTTCGGACGAGTCTTCTTTTATGCCTCTAAAGTTCAAAATCAATGTAAATTATCGTTTGGATATTACATTGTAAAATATAGGGTAAATATTAGCAAATTATCCATTTTTTGGTTACTCCAAATATCTATATATAAAAGTACATTTACGGCTAAATGCGTAAACCAGAAGGAACACGGGCGAGGTTATAACCATGGAACGAGCTTGGTAAAATAAAATTGCACATGGGGCTTGAAACAGGTTTTACAGTGGACCAACCTTACACTTGCTCCGTAAGGTTCTCTTATAAACAAAAATATACATGCTGCCTTCAAACCTAAATTTACATTTGACATCATTACATGTAATGTTATACAATAATATTTATACTTTTGTGAAGTAATTTGAACCTACCTACACGTTTGATTCACTCGAGGAGCATTAATAATACCTTGGTGACGTATTTTAAACCTAAAAACACCTTTGAAATTATAAAAACGAAAGAGAATGTAATATAATTATAATTGTTGCCAGTGCAAAGGAATTCGAACCTAACTACAAATTCGACATTATAAAACGCGAGAGCATATATATATTGCCTTGGTAAAGTAATTCAAACCATAGTGCACAACTGACCTTATAACACGCAAGGGCATATAATTTTATGATTATTGCACTTGTTATTCAAACCTAACAACACGTTTGACATTATAAAAACTCAAGTTCATATAAATGATAATAAGTGTTGCCCTGGTAAATTAATTCGAACCTACGTACACGTTTGACATTATTACACGAGATATGTTGTCTTGTTGTGTAATTCAAACCTAACTACACATTTGATATTATTACACACAGAGGCATATCTTTTGCATTTGGTAAAATAATTCAAACTTTTCTACACATCTGATATTATTACACGCAAGGGCATATCTGTTGCCTTGGTAAAATAATTCCAACCATACTATACATCTTATATTATTACACGCAAGGGCATACAAATTATACATGTTGTTTTCGTTAAGTTATTCAAACCTATCTACACATTTGACTTTATAACACGCTAGGGCATATAACATAATAAATGATGCTCCAGTGAAGAAATTCTTACTTTACTACACATTTGAATGATTATTACACACTCAGGCATACAAGCATATGAAATAGAGTTTTTAAAAGACGCTGTAGAGTCAGTTTGTTCAAATATAAAACCGCCATTTAGAGGGTTATTTTTGTGTGTTCAATCATTTATAAAGTTCCTTATAATTAATTAAGTTCCGTAGGGGTATTTTCTTAAAATGACGTTGTCATAAGATAAGCATTTTGTTTTACAATACGATCAACATCTTTACAATTCGTAAGTGAAGGTACAAAAAACATCCATATTTTAAACTTTCTGATGATAACAATCTTTAACAATCTTGCTTATAATCAATTATCAAATATTGTGATTTAATTATAGGCTTTTTTTCATGACTGTTTTAGTTTAAATAAATATCTTCTCTATCAGATCAGCAGGATTTTAAAAAAAACTTTGCCGAGTAACAATGGCCACATGATGTGAGGAAATAAGCAAACAAATGTTACAACCTAAATGAAGACAATATTAAAGTGTCCATTCCAGAATGTGCAATTTATATCCGAGGGGGTGGGGGGGGGGGGGGTAGGGTTCACCTTTCCTTCTACTTGCTCTTAATAACATTCTTAAGTATACATTGCTTTCCTTCTGCCGTACGGCTAAAAGTTATGGCTAGGCGCTGTCGCCGTGACGATACGGGTTCGCTCCCAAGTAGAGGCAATATCATTTAAGATGCTTTGCAAATAAATAATACATATAGTACTAAAATAAACTTACTGTACGACCAATAGATCGAACATTCTTTTCTTATCCAAATCTTTTAGTTTTTAATTATAACTCTGTTACTTTAATTATTTAATATAAACACCCTCTTTTATTAATACCAACGATGAGAATATAACCAATCCATTTTAACCGCTGATACTTTATTGACAGTTTTGATCCATAAAAATATATAGTCTATAGTAAGACCAATAACAGACAAAATCGACATTAACCTTATAATAGAACAGTATTTTTACGTATAGCTTCGTAATACCCCAGAGGAAAGACCAATTCCCCTTATCTGAAAATCGATGATCTTTCAAAGAGATTAGCAGACGTGAATTGCAGACGGAGAAAAGTTTATCAAACCACATTGAAAACGTCCCGAATAAGGTATACAATACCATGGTAATTGTAATGGAGAGAGAAACATGCTGGGGAGAAACAATATGAATGGATAGTCTGGTTCCCGATCACTGTTTTAGGATCGGGAGCCAGACTATATCAATGGAAAGCAAACAATGGAGGGCATGTAGACATCAGTCTATAATAGCGGCTACATCGATAAAGTTACTGTATTAAACCGGGCCCAAGAACATACCGGATACCAGTCTGAAATCCCAAGCATCTGACTGGCTGAAATGGCGACTTGTTTCGGTTATATTTCGGTCAATATTTTTGACATTTACATTGTTACTGTATTTGAAAATTATCACATGGCACAACAACGATATTGTGATATGCAAATATATTTAAGTTTCGGAACAATATGCTTATGTCAAACAACAAAGTTTTAGCAAAACTATTAAACGGATCAATTGAAAAAACTAAACTTAATAAAATTTTAACATAAACCTTATATCGTTGCGGTTATGTTTATTTGTATTGAAAGTGCTTGATGTATTGATGTTTGTTTTATAAAAAAAATGATTATTTCCGATTATTGTACTGCCTTTAATATTAAATAAATAACTTTTTAATAAAACACGTACCAGACGAACAATTACACAATCTCTCCGACCCAATTACTTTTAAATACTTTACAATACTTTTATCGCCTTAAACTGATACTGTAGATGCCCTCAAATTCGTGGGCATAAACTTTCGTGGCTTTAACACATATTTTTGTGGGTTCCTAATTTCGTGGAACTCATTTTTTAAACTTCGTTTATATCATTTCTTTATTTCGTGGTGATTATAAATTCGCGGGTCGATCTGCCCAAGGAATCCACAAAAATCCACGAATCCACAAAAATAAGTTATTCACGAATATTCATGATTTTACAGTATATAGTTTATGAGATTTAATAGGCAAAAGAAGTTAGCACGTGTAAAACATAAAGTAAAACCAACAATTCTGTCAAGCAAAGTATGTAGAGATTTGCTCCATTCCCATAACTGTCCATGACCATGCTCAAGCAAACGAGCTGGAAAAAAAATTCATATGTTTTTCTTTTTTATTGGGTTTGAAACTCCCTTTGTGTGTTGTCTTAGCACAATTCGATTTTTGGATCGGCAGATCCAGAGTTATAGGTTTTCTGACACTTGACAGTCTCAACTGGTCTAATAATAGTAACAAACTGCAAGCCTGAGAACATACTAAAAAGCAGTTCTAATTTTCAAAAGTCCTGACAGTACGTACGCCGACCCCTCAGTACTTTCAATGCTTTGATTTGAACTAGCTGCGTGCATGTGATGGATTCTGTATACGTATTCAACCCAATCGAAACATGTAGATGTAAGAAAAATAGAACAATTAGCCTTTCTAGACATTGTTTGACCCAGCAGTTGTGTAAAATACTACTCAATATCACTCGATAACTTCGTATAGGTCACCCTAAGGAAACTGTATCGCATAGCATTGTTTTTACATGAACTGTAAAACTTATAACAAAAAGTGATATATAAATACCAGGAAAAAATACATAAAATAGAGCAAACAACAAAACTATTACAAACGCATAAGCCCAAGCCGGCAAACCGACACACAAACACGCACCCAAATCAGAGAAATAAACACAAGACAAAGTCATACATCAACCTAGACATTGAACGTCATGCCGTAGAAAAACGACATGACCTGTTTGATGAATATGAACTTTTCAACATGCCATTTTAATAGCAGATTGCATTATTAACTGCAATCAAGCTTTTTGAATGCACATTGCACTTGCACCTGCTATATTTTTTTTATATTTTTAAATTAATTATCTTAATAATAACTAGGTCTGGGTATTAAAAAGTAAACGTAATAGTAATGGCATAGTGAACGATGAAAAGGGAAAGGTAGTGTTGTCTTCGCTTTGAATAAAATATAATTCCGAGACCACAATAATCGTCTGTATTCATTTTACAACAAAACATGAAAGAAAGACTTAAAGAGGTGATTCAATTACATTGGGTAAATATAGGGACGAACTCTTTACAAAAGGAAAAAAACTAATTTGCTTGCTTTAACTCCATTCACCTAGTCAGTATTAAATAAAAGCTCCATTCAACATCTTTGAAAACGTAAATTAGTGGGGTTTGTTCGTATAAGAAAGAAACTGTTTTTATGAATGTAAGTTAATTGGAAGTTAAACAAAACCATATCAAATAACGAGCATAAATACAGGGGTGGATTGTTAAGAATAGCACAGAGAGTACTGACAGCGTAGATCGCGGAGATAGGAGCTACTTCACATCTAGAAAATGCTTGAATTCTGAAAAAAATACTGCCGACTCATTGAATTAGATGAAATGTGTCTGATATCCTTAAACATGTTAATGATCCTGTCAAATAAGTTACGTTCATTTCAATGGATTTCAAGAGTTTGTAACAATTCGGTTCGGTTGGATAAAAGTTCGGGACTTTTGAAAAGTCACTCCAACTGTTTGTAACCGCAATTTCACTTGAACTTGAACAAGACGTGGGCATGATCTTCAGATCTTCAGATAATTAAAATTAAACGAACATATAATTATTCAATCATTTAGGGAAATGTACTTAGTTCCACCTCAATCTTTTAAAAACCTTTTTATGATTGTTTGCACGGTTTTCATGCCGACGTGAATAAGTTGAGTAGTCTGGTTTGAAAACCTCAACCCGCCCATTTAGAATTATATGGAATGGGAATGCAGACAACGTGATGGTTGGCCTCCATGAAAATAAAATTTTTGCCATCATGTAATTTTAATTAGTTACCCTCTTTAAATAAAGATATTATTATTATTATTATTATTATTATTATTATTATTATTATTATTATTATTATTATTATTATTATTATTATTATCATTATTATCAGCATCAGCATCATCGACTGTATGACGTCAATCTAAGGTTTTGACGTCATCGTCACCTTTTCCCAGTACGTGCTCCAATTTTTCACCATCATTAATAAACAAAATAAGCCTGTGCCTTTTTTTAACTTATGGGTTCAGGGATACGCGCCTTAAAAATGTAGGTTAAAAGAACATTTACCTTGAATAAAAGAGAAACTGCAACCCTAATCCAAGATAAGATCACGCGTTAATTAAATTGAACGTGCTCCATGCAAAATCTAATACGTAAACAAAGAATTTTTCTTCAATTTCTTTTTAAATGGCCAGATATTATAGGCTTTCAGTTCATTTCAGTTTGATTTATTGCAAGATTCAATATGATTATGTCATTTTATTACATACAAAAATGTTTATCAGGAATATATTGAATTCATAGATTTCCAATATCTATTTGTATATTTGATTGATAATCCGACGTATCCTAACAACTAAAATCTTTATTAAACAAAACCGCCAAAGTTTTAAAACATTGATTTTAACATTAATAGTAATCCATAATTTCATGCAAAAAAATGATTTATATAAGCTATACTTTCATAATGGTTGAAATTATTTTTGAGCAAATGACATTGCAGTATTTTTCTTTTAGAAAATAAATATTAATTTTTAATTAATATTGGTTGTCTGAACTTTTTTATAGGTTTATTTGTTCATTATTTTATGTCGAACATTTAGAGATGAACAAAGAACGTTTTTCTACTTTTTTTTATAAAGGTCAAAAGTAGGCTGAGACGAGAGAAATTATTGAAATCTTGATATGATTTTAGATGTTTTTCGGCGATGGTGATTATCTTATAATGGCTATAAAATGAAACTTAAGCAGACCAACCGATTCCTTGTTTTTATTCACCCAAAGATTGACTCTCACACAGTTATGGTGTAAAACTTGGCATATGAAGATACAACATCACTGATGGCATAAAACTTGGAATATGTAGATATACCATCACTGATAACAATACATATGGTATAGGTAGCTATACCATAACTGATGGCATAAAACATGGCATACGCAGTTCTACAATTACTTTATGGCATAAAACGTGGCACGAGTAGATACAACATGGCTTAAGAAGATTTTCCATCACGTATGGCATACAAAATAGTATATATACATGTAGCTTTACCATGACTTATGGCATGAAACATGACATATGTAGCTATATCATCTTTGATGGTAACACACGTTACCGTCACTGATGACAAAAATCATAAGACATAAATTTAGCTTCACCACAACTGATGATAAATCAGTTGTGATAAGAAATGCGTAGCTGATGGTAAAACATATAAAATGCGTAGCTATACACTAGTACTAACTGATGACATAACACACAATATTCTTAGTTATATCATTACTAAAGTTTAAAATTATAGCATAAAACATCATTTTAAATGCCCACACGAGTAATATGATACTGACAACAATATGTTGTTGTTTTTTTCTTTTTGTCTAACATATATAAACAATATGAGATCGTTGTAAAATTGTGGTTGACCTTGAATTTCCTGGTCGCATAAATGATTTCTCTCTTTATAATTGAAAGTTCTTTAAAAAAAAGACACATTAAATTGTTGTCAGTTCCATAATACATATGTGAACATTTTAAATAATATTTTGTTTTGTACATTTTGTGTTTGGATGTAAACAGAAGTTTGGGGACTTTTTAGGTCTAGCTATTTAATGAGAAATTAAAAGATAATTGTTAAATATTCCACATAAAATGTCCAAAAATATCCCTAAAGACATATTTTCCCGTTGACAGATAACAATAACATATATCATATTTCACTACCGTCAAAATAATAAATCTCCGAAAAAGACAGTATTTAAAAATGCTAACAATGACCTTAAATCAATTTTCGAAGATAATTATCATTATTAAGTTTTCATCAAAAATGTTGAAAAGCTTAAATAATGTATTTCAAATGTCATACAGCAGGGTCATATATCAATTTTGTATCAATTAAGATTTTTAAAACTTACAATATTTTGCTAAAATTCTTTTCACCTACAAAACCACTGGTTTCCATTTTTTTCACAGTTTTCAATGAAGGAGGCTTTAGTCTAAATAAAGAAGAAAAAAGGCTTTCTAATTTGTTAGTTTAGCAATTCTGGCACTACTTATATTTGGGACATGTCACGGGAAACGGTTTATTCGGTGATAGTTTTTGGCAATTTAGGCTTTAGAATTTTAATATACAAAAATAGCCGATGATGCTTAGGTGCGCAAGAAGACCGGACAGCTTGACTACATTTTACATTTTAAACGTGTACTGAAAGTGTTTTATTTCAACTGAGGAGGTATCAGCGCTGTTATTAGAGTTACGATAGAGTTGTTTCAATATTGTTCATCCTTATTCGGCGTTAGCTGTCTAAGCTCACTTTTGACCTAATTTATTAACCAATGAAGTGTTGTAAATAACACTCGTATTATATTATTATGCAGAGGGAAAATTAAATAAACTATTTCGATTGGTAGCTTTTTCCACCGGAGAGGCATCTAGCAGGGTGAAGAGGTATCTAGTGGGATTTTTAACAATTAGTTAGTACACTGTTTGAAACGATTATTGCTGTGACGTTTAGATCTTTTCTATTCTCTTGTGTTGAAAGATGTTGAAATGAGGCACACTACAGTATTCGTCATTGGCTAGGATTTTTTTTTGTCAACAACAATACAGTCACTCTTTTATATCAACCTATACAAAATGAAAGTGAAAGTAAGTGGAAATGGCTTAAAGAAAACGATGTTACACTTTCACTGTAAAGCTGAAAATGTAAGTAATGAAATCTGCGAGCTTGAATTATTGTAATATTTGTGAGTATTTAGTTATTGGAAATTTATCCCAGCTCTTTCAGTAATTGAAATGTTTACCCGTCTCTTAAATCGGTCAGCTGTATATAATATGCTACGCGATATAAACAATGAGTTCGCTATGTAAGTCTTGAAGTCTTCACTAAATATATTATTCTTTCAGCAATTGATATATCATCTGATACATTATGTTTTAAGAATAAACACAACCAATGCCTTTTACAATACGTTTCTTATATAAAACTCATTCTTTATCGCGACTGAGGATTTTACAATGTGCTTACTTGTCTTAAATCTGGCAACTACGTGTAATATGTTACGCGAAAAAACTGCGAGTCCGCTATTAAGTCATTGTGAAGGATTCACAATGAAATTATTTAATTTAAACGTAAATCAAGATGAAGTGAATAATACCAGCTACAAACTGCAACATTTCATATACAATCTACGCCGTTTATCTTTTTTAAAGATATTTCTTGTTTACAAATACTTTGTTATCTAATGTAATATATGCCAAGTTAAATTTTAACAAAAATCTCTCAAATTATGGAAAAAAAATAAACTTGTCAACGAACTTTTTGCTATTCCCTTATATTGCGCGCACCCCGATCCGCGCGCATTTCAGACCTTAAAAATGTGCGCGTTATACACAACAGAATAAGAACCAAAACGAACCCCATTTCTGGAAATCTCGCATCCGACCCTGACACAAAAATGATGCGTTACTAATCTTAAACATTTTTTCTTGTTAACTCTAGAGATATTGAAACTCTGACTGGCGATAAGTCATGTAATTGACAAATTATCTGACAAACTTCGCTTTCTTTACATAAGGAAATATTAGACTCAACTGTATTTTTGACAAATTATGGCTATTATATAAATGTTTCAAGATTTAAATTAGAGTCATGTAAAGAACTTGTCATTTTATAATTAGCAGTGACCGTAAAAAAATCACCGTGGTAGATTATTATCTAGCAAAGTACGTGTAACTGTAGTTTGCATGGTATGTCTCGTTTCGGTGTAAATTGGCACTGAGGCCAGGGTTTTTTTTGTTGTACTTTATTAGGAGATGCCCGTAGCTGATAAGCGGAAAACTATATTCGGAAACAAACAGGACGTCGTTCTGTGAATTGAAACGTTCATTTTCCAACTAAATAAAAAGCTTACTTTTTTGTCGGTTGCGCGAATCAGTTGCGCTTAATTTGAGAATCTCATTTAAGACAATTGCAGTAGTTTCTGTTTTCACAGAATTATGAATTTTACGTGTGCACTGTTTACGAGACACGGTCGCAAGCGTCAAACTTGCCTAGATCCACATTAGTTGATTCACAAGTAATAACTACCAACTTGCTCATTGATTAGGACTTATAGATTGTTCTTAATAGCTGATTCCCGCTCTTTATTTATATTTTAGAACAAAGTCAAAAATTAAATACTCTAGTAGTATATTTCATTTTGTCCTAAAATAAGGCCGCTGTGATTGAGCGGAGCATATTCACATGCCTGGGTGTACATTTCTTCCACCTGTCCGCCTACATTACATTTCATTTGAGACACTATTTCCATGCGGTAGACCGCGACTACTCAACCCTACTGTTCAAATACAAGAACATCAAAATGATATGAATATTAAATAAAAACACATTAAACTCATTTATCATACCTTAAACAAACAGAGCTCACCGCCCGCGTTAATCCACTGAGTCTATGTACAATATCAAGGTAATCTGTCAAAAGTCAACAAAGATGACTTTAGTACGAACCATCTGGTCAATAAAGAAATAAGTCTAAATGCTGTAGGTGATAATCCCTTGGTTCTGGGTTATCTATATAGCGTTGACAATGCAGATCAAAACGATGACCACGGTTGATCACGAAGTTAATGAAATACCCGACCAAGCTTATTGCAGAAGACAAGTCAATAGATGTCCCCTGGGTAGTGTTAACAGGAACAAATATCTAGGATATAACGGAATTTATGTTGCAATTACTTCTAAAGAAATCTCTGAACAACATGAACGTTTAACCGAATCGCGGAACTAACTAAATATAACGAAATTTATGTGCCACTTACAATCTAAAGAAATCTCTTAACAACATGAACGTATAATCGAATAGCGGAATTTAACGGAATATAACGGAATGTATGTTGCAATTACAATCTAAAGAAATCTCTAAACAACATGAAAGTTTTTATCGAATCGTAGGTATAACTGGTTCTGGTTAAGTAGATAGTAACGTGATACTCTGTTTATATAACTACGAATAACCATATGGCAGAATGTTCTTGTGGCAGATATGGGCGAATTTTTTATTTTTTTTCATTGCTCAATACTCATCCAGAGAACATGGCAACAAAAACAAACTTTATTTTATCGACCTATCGCCATTTTAACCAATCAGATGCTTTAGATTTGAGACTGTTCTCCAATCTCATTTAAATTCCGGTATTCCCTGTAGACAATACAGTTCTGATTAATGGATTCTATAGCGCTGCATTGTATCTTTTTATCTAAGCTTTAAATATGTATAAAGTCACACGGTCATATCCATTTAGAAAGTTAAATGTTCTGTTGAACATTTTCCACCTCTTGACCTCAAGATTCTTTTTATCTGTCTCTGACTGAGTCGTCAACGTAACATATGTGCCCAAGGTTATAAAACTGAGCATGGAAACCAGTCTAAAAGGTATATTGCTGATGTCGCTGCTTTATTACTGACATTGCTGCTAAAGTGCTGCTAAATCACTGATATTGCTGATACATGTATATTGCTGATGTTGCTGTTGTATTACTGACATTGCAGCTAAAGTGCTGCTAAATCTCACTGATGTTGCTGATACAGGTATATTGCTGATGTTGCTGCTGTATTACTGACATTGCTGCTAAAGTGCTGCTAAATCACTGATATTGCTGATACATGTATATTGCTGATGTTGCTGCTGTATTACTGACATTGCAGCTAAAGTGCTGTTAAATCACTGATATTGCTGAAACGTGTTTATTGCTGATGTTGCTGTTGTATTATGAAATTGCTGCTAAAGGGCTGCTAAATCACTGATATTGCTGATGTATTGCAGATGCTGCTGCTGTATTACTGACATTGCTGCTGTAGTGCTGCTTAATCACTGATATTGCTGAAACGTGTATATTGCTGTTGCTGATATATTGTTGACAGAAATTATAATAATACAGTTCAAAGTACTAAAGACCACCTGTAAACAAAGACCATTTGTGGGTAAAGAGCACATTTTATTTGACCCACTGATTGATTTAAAGAACATCTTCACCTGTGACCAAGACCATCTGCTTTCAAAGACCACTTTTGGGATTTGCCTTTAGTGGTCTTTGAAGACAGGTTTTACTGTAATGGTAACAACGATAGATAAGTAGCAACAATTTAAACTTGCGCATTTTATGGTGCGCGTCATGACCTAGAGGGATTTGTTTTTCCGTAAAGACGATCTATAACTTGAAAGATCAGAAAAAAACTTTCCCACTATGAAAGAGATCGTCGCGGAAGAATACAATATGGTAGACATGCGTCAAAAATACCTCCTTGCGAGAAATGTTTTTGTATTTCACGTACTTCACGAGATAACGAATTTTACGAGATAACGAATTGAAAATAACTTCGTCATATCATTTCACCTGGATAAGAAAAAGAAACACAAGTTCCAGAATCGAGTACTGTTTCCAAAGAACCCCTCTCGCCCCACGTAGCGTAATTTAACATAACGGTACAACTATATATGACGATAATGATTGCATTCATTCAAAACATATAAACATACTTTTAAATAAGACCAATATAAGGAAGGGTCAAAAAGAGTTTAAGTCTCAAAATGAAACAACAAGCACTTGTTTAAATTTTAAATTCCCCGTGTTTATAACATAAACTTCACATGAGGTGTATATGCTCAATTTGAAAACAAATTTAAAACGATATTTCTATAAACAAGCTCGTTGCTTTATGTATTGAAGGAAACTTTTTATGAAAGACTGTTCAAGACCCCTTGATCCACGGAAAAATAACAGCATGCTGAGTTCAAACTTATTTGTTGAATACAGGGTCAGATACAAACGATAGTGTCTCTAGCTGGGAACGAACCCGCACCGTCAAGGCGACAGCGCATAGCCCAATAATTCCTGCGACGCAACCAACTGAGCTAACCGGGACAACTCCAAAATAGATTGATCTTATAGCCCTGATATACGTAACAATCACTTCATGACATCGGTAAAGGGTTATTTTACTGATAACAGTACTGATTAAATGTACGTGGAGACTTTTTACGGCCGCCACACTACACAGATAGCGCTACTGAAGACTTCCATAAGAGAATTTGTTTGGGGCAGTCTTAGGGTAGTTCCATGATACTTTCCAATTTTCTGGCCAAAATCCCTATAAAAATTAAATACTTCTTTCTAAAAAGGGATTTAAGCAACCCCACTGAACCATCGGCCCAAGAGGAAAAAAAATGCCAAAATGCATACTTATCAATGGTTACTAAGATTTATGAAACATGTATTCGTTCGTTCGTTTCCACCAATGACCGTTTTAATATCAAGTTATTTAACATTTTCATTAGATATCATGGTTCAAATGTAAGATTTTCTTAATGATGTTACTTTGATCATATTTAAGCTTTTTTCATAACAAGAAAGTGTTAAAATATATGAAGAGAATTCATCAAGAATAATAGTAATTCATTATTTTTCTGATTTCTGTATTTTTTCCAATGCCTGTAATAATGTGGGTGCACTAATATTTGAAGGATATTTCTTCTTTTTTATGGGCAAATCGATTCATCAATTTAAAACCATATCGAAAAATATAATTTAACATTAAAGTAGTTTAGAAAATTGAGTCACGAAAAAAATTGGATGAACCTACGAAAATGGTGTCAAACGGAAAACCACGAAAAAATGGTGTCTAACGGAAAACCACGAAAATGATGTCTCGCTGAAAACCACGAAAATGATCTCTTACGGAAAACCACGAAAATGGTGTCTAACGGAAAACCACGAAATCTTATGCCCACGAATGTAAGTGCACCCACAGCATCTAGGTCAGTTTCGGCTGTCCTATAAGACCACCGAATTTCAGATTTTTATATCTAAAGTCTTGTTTTTGTTTCACCAAGATTAGATGAATATCAAAGCGTAAGGTGATCGGGTAGCTTCACATCGTAAATTCATATAATTTTAAACAATAGATTGATTTCGTTGTATATTTAGTTTTACAAAAATAAACTTGTAATTTTTAAGTAATATTGCCTCTACCTGGGAGCGAACCCGCACCGTCACGGCGACAGCGCCTAGTCCTGCAATTCCGACAACGCAACTACGGAGCAAACCGAGACAACCAAAAGAAGGGTCGATCGGATAGCCCTGATATACGTTACCATCACTGCACGACATCGGTAACGGGTTATTTTATTGATGATAGTACTTACTCTATGTGCGGAGAGACTTTTACGGCCACCACACTGCACAAATAGCGCTACTATGAATTAAACATTTTTCTCTTTGTTTGTTTGTTGTTGTTTTTTTATATGTTTTGCCGAGGGAGATAGAGAATAAATATCTATGCTAATGGACAAAAGTCTCGTCCGGTAGGAAAATTGAAACTTTTTGCATGCCAATTTTCAACACATTACTCTTCTAGCAGTACTGGCTTGATTTCCAAAATTCTTTATTCATTGAATGCATATAAATGTCTTCTTTCTATCGACACCAAATTAATGCCGGTAGTAATGTGTTGAAAATCGGCATTGTTGTGTTTGCGCGGTTACAAAGATATTATGAAAAACACATACCGGACAAAACTTTGGTCCATAAGTCTATTTAGTGTTAATTGGACTGTTATATTTTATCCACATTTATTAGATATGTATAAGGATTTTAGCTCGAAATAATAAATAATATTTTGTTTTCAATCAATGCGAAAAACCCCATTTGAACATCAAACAACATATACGTGTACATTTCAACCGAATAGAATCAATATAGCCTTCAATGTCTGATCTGACCGTTGGATTGTAAGAAAACTAGACATTTATAATATAAATACACCACAAAACTTATAGATACCTGTTGCAAATATATTCATCCAAACAAACAACAACAAGAACATCAACAGACGTATAAATCCAATTTACTTCAATGAGAACTTTGAATAATTATGCTGCTCAAATATGTAAATATGTCATAAGTAATTATCCGAATTCTTTTGAAATATTGTGTGACTTTAATTGTTCACAAGACCAAAATCCTATCCCGGTGTATCAAGATTGTACGCGACAATTTATGCAAAATTACCATATGTATTCACGTATTCCCTATAGACAATACCGTTTTGATGAATGGATTCCAAAGCGCTGTATTGTATCAATTCATCTAACCTTTAATTATGTATAGAGTCCGTACAGAGATTATCCATTAAGAAATTTAAATGTTCTGTTGAACCTTTTAATGCATCTACCAGACACTTGTAAACCCCTGTATCAATACAAGTACTACACTGATCCGATTAAAGAATTATATATTGAACTTTTCCATACAGGTTTTTTGTATTTTACGTTTAAGATTCGATAATCAGCCAGCATTTCGGATACTTGAACTTTTGATCTGTAAGGTCTCCGTTCTGTAATTCATTGTAATGACCTTAATTCCTTTGTGTACCCTCAAAGTACTTTAAAATGTGTGCTTGTCTCGAGCAAAAAGATTTAGAAAATCGTACATATTTCTAAGTATATAAAATATTTCATCGCGATTCTTTAAATCTTTTTGCCCGAAACAAGTATAAAAAAAATTTCTGACGATAATCAAACGTATTATCATTGAATTTCGCGGAAAGAATTTTCGCGCAAAAGCAACAATTAATATAATCTCTTGGGTATAAATTCGCGATTGTATTTTCTATTAAGACATATTTTATTACATGAGGTAATTTCGCTGAAGTTTGAAAACGCGCATTTACCATATCGCGAAATACGCGAAATATAACCCACGCGAAATAAACGATATAAGTCCCAACTTTAAAACTTATGCAACCTGGAAGAAAATGTAAGTGTCATGAAATTGGAACTGTTGTTAGTTACTCGAGCTGAAAACGGCCACATATTAAATTTAACATTAAATGGTCAGTTGTATAACAAAATAACTCAAACTGGCGGGTATATAACGTTATTGATAACTTGACAGCCATGTGGCACACAAGTTACTTGATATATGGTTTAACTGCAAAACCTATTACAAATTTGTTATCTCCACGTTTTCTCGACGAGTAATGATCACAGGTAAAGTATTTAATTTACCCATATCAACACTAAAATCATCTTGGTTATGCACATAGAATATATATATCCTTATAAATTTTGTAAATAAGGGTTACCTTTAAACAATTACATCGCTTAAAGTTTTAGCAATACACTTTCACATTCAGATTACTTATCCTGAAAATGTGCATATCTACGGCATTCCAGGTAATATATCCCTTACCAAACAGACGGGTTAACCAAGTGTATAACTTTCCAAAAAGCGTAATTTAACAATGTCTCTATATCCGAAATTATAATAAGAAAACACGTACGTAAATATTGTTTGCTCATATGTAACGTTGACGACTCAGTCAGAGACAGATAATTTTGTTTCACTTTGAAAGTAATATATATTTTCATTCGTGGCAGTAAACTGATAAAATAAGCATTCTTTAAAATTCATTACTGTGAAAAACAAACATAACTTTCCCTTGCAGATCACTGAATAAGTAACAAATATTTGCCAACTGCAGTTAGCAGTCATGATTATTTCAGTTAAGACATTACCATTCATGAATTTGTAAAACAGTTTAAACACCGGAGAATGGCAACGTCCTCTGCTATTCATTCTTTATTTACCGTGCATTGATTAAGCCAGAAGCGCAAAATGCACGCTATCGAAATCCAATTTATATTTTAAATTTCCTAATTATTCATCTTAAAACCGACACTTGGTCGATAACACAGCTTCTCAAACAAAAACCGTCAGGTGAGACAAGGTCAGACCTTTCATAGGCTAAGCTATATAAACTTTATCCATTTTAGCGATCAAAATGCATGTTTGTTATGCGTTTCATATAAAAATACATACCCAAACTTACTACAGTGAAACCCCATTATCGAGATCGCATCACTCCACCAAATCTCCTTCATTAACGCCGTTTATGCCGGTTACGAGCGTTGCATATGACGTCATCGCGGCGAAGTGTCTTTCGCGAAACGCAGGTTAGCCAGGGTTGCCTTTGGGACGGGAAAAAGGTGGTCTTAATAGTGGGATGATCTATATTTTGGCGTTAAGTGCAAAACTGTAACAAGTGAGTTTGGAACAGTCGCCTCATAATCGAAGTGGCCTTAGTTTCCGGTGGTATTAAATATGGGTTTTAATGTACATAACAATGCATACATTTTCGTGGCGTACACGTAAAATTCTTAAGACACATCGAGTCATTGTTTCTGCATATTTTTTTGCATATGTTAATGAATACATGTAGTTCTAATGACAAAAAACAACTTTCTACTTATTTGTTATCAGAAATACATACAACCCGTAGCGCGTTTAAAAACTATCCGAATATGAAATATATTTTATTAAATGACAAAATGAATGTGTTTAACATTCTAATAAAACTGAAAAAGAAAAGTGTTCCTAAAACGTACCATTCAGTTTGATAGTTGTGGATTCGCAGGATAATGCCAGGGTTGGATGCAAGATTTTCAGAAAGGGGGTTCCTCTTAGGGTTGTCTTAGGGTAATAGAATGATACTTTCCAAGTTTCTAGCCAAAATCCCCTCGAAAATTAAAAATTCATGCCCTAAAAGGTGGTTCGAGCAACACCAATGAACCCCTCAGGATCCGCCGCTGTAATGCCCATGCCACATATGGTGCGGCAGAGATTTTTTTATTTTTTTATTCTAATAAAGCAAAATAATACCGTAGCTATATTATGACAAAATACATTTGTTTATTGCAATATAATTGTTTTTGTATTGGTTAGTACACATTATTTTGCGTGTATTTATTTGATAACAAAGATTTAGCATTTATTATAAATTGATGTAGGCTCTGAGGACTTAGTTTCAGAGGGAAGATATATCAAACGTACTGATTCGAACTAATTTCAAACTATCCCAAATGATGATTTATCATACATTCGACCAGTGTCATTATGTGGTCTCTAATTAGAGAGAGATAAATGATCAGTCAGACTTGTTTTTTATAAAACCGATTAAAACGAAATTTGAGATAGAGAAAAGTGCTTGCAACTTCACCTCCCAGCCAGGTAAAACTATTTTTATTGATAATCGTACAAATTCTTGAACTTAATTATTAAAGAATGTTTTGGAAAATACTTATCAGTCTAGATCGCTGCTACCCAAGTTGAAACCAGTATTTGCGGCGTATATGGATTAAAAAATGCAAAGGACCAGGCAAAATTTGATTTCACAATCTTAGGGTCAGTCTGACGCTCTATCACTTGAACATAAATTCACCAACAGACACCAACCGAATCACCGATGCAGCTATTTCAAACGCGCATCAAGACAGGTGGCGATTGATCCATATTTCGATTAGGCCTAAATCCCAGGACTGCATGAACTCACTTTGAATTTTGAACATCGGATAGTAAATTACAAAACGATGACTGTCTTAAATTTCTAATTAACGGCTTTAAAAGGCAGCCATTTTAAATGATGACAAAACAAATTCTTTTGAACAAATTTTTGTAATCTCTAAATTGAGAAAATCTCAATCATAACATTGGTTCGTTTATGAAACAGTATCAGAAATTCATTATTATTTTCATTTTAAGTATTTCCTGTGAATTTCATTGTGAAAAAAAAAAAGATATTGCTTCTACCGGGGAGCGAACCCGCACCGTCACGGCGACAGATTCAGCCATCTATAGAAACAAATTTTGTAATAAATTTAATGAAAATATTGATTGGTGCACATAAATTGATGATGTCACTGGTCACCTCAAAATGGCAGCATAGATTGGGATCAATATAGAACCGACCATTTCTCAGCAACCAGTGGACGGATTTTAAAACTGGTTTCAGTTTCGAAATGTTTTTGCAATAATAACTACTTCCAATATTCCGGACTACCACTTTAAATGCAGAAATATTAACATTGGAGAAAAATATCTTTAAATTTTAGAATACTTAGAATAAATATATGTTGTAGTTGTAGTCAAACCAACCGTTCAAAAATACCATATCCTCTTATTCATCACAAACATTGTACCCAAAGTTTAAGTTTCAAAAGGTTTACGATCAAACAGATGTCAGATGAATATCGGATCCGTCAGAGGTAAAAAGAACCCTCTAAGTTGATGATTTGTTCATTAATATCACAGATATTAATAAAAATGGATAGATAAGTTTATATCTGATTTGAACTGATCCTATTAAATCTGCAGTATATTATCAGATAATAAGGCACGTTGAAGTATCAGATCGAATGTAAAAAAAATAGAACATGTTCAACTGATTTATTAAACAGGGCTTACCATTATGACATATTTTGATATCTGATGCATCATGTCATATCATCTGAAATAGTTTTTATATTTTCTGACTAAAAAAAGAAGGTCCTAGCCCAAAATTCATTAAAATAACTGAGTTTTTGAACTCAACTCAAAATGATAATTCTGTTCATATTCAGATTTGTTGATAGATTTATGTTAATATTCTTTATCCATATATTCTGTTTACATAATTCAACAAGAAATATCTTAAAAAAAGATAAACGGCGTTGATGCAAAATATTTATATATACACGTATATAAGAAAGAAAGAAATACAGAGAGGCGAAGCAGACACAGTTTAGTTATTTTATTTTACTTGTTGTAGCTGTTGACGAACCCTCCCTGCCTTCTTAGTATGACCTAGAGATTAAGCGACCGAATCATGACAACTCATAAATTCATTGAAAGTGTCTTTCAAAAAAAATGTTCAAGCTGTTGCAACAATTCATACAGTGATAACAAGTCGATTAAAGAAGCAATGTCTTACATTAAGTCTTGATCTACATTTATTCAGTTTCAATAAAATACCTCTTGTAGAGATAGAACTCAAGATGAATAAATGTCCTTGAAATTTAATAAAAATAAATACAAACAGCCTGTTACAAGAGCGAAATCTACCAACTTTTACGTAAATTAACTTTAAAAAAAGTGTCCATCCTGAGTATTGAACCCGGGACCTCCGCATGAGAGGCGAGAGTGTCATCCACTACACTACAATGAACTTGTTTTTTGTACTTGAAATTAACAATCAGTATCAAAGGAACTAGAAAGGAACCAGTAAGAACTAGAAATATCTACACTTCTCTTTCGTTTTACACTGTGTAAACTTGTGTGCAAGTGTTTAGCTGACACCCAAGAATATTCCATATAAAATTGTATTTAAGCTATCAATATTGACTTAACTGGTTATTTAAATCGTAAATATGTTGTTGTTTTTTTTCTCCAATACAACACCCACTAACAACCAATCGAAATAATCTATTTGATTTTTCCGCTGCATAATAATAAAAATCCCACTAGATACCTCTCCACCCTGCTAGATGCCTCTCTGGTGTAAATAGCTACCAATCGAAATAGTTTATTTCATTTTCCCTCTGCATAATAAGAGAATACGAGTATTATTTACAACATTTCATTGGTCGACAAACTAGGACAAAAGTGAGCTTAGACAGCTAACGCCGAAAAATCCCACTAGATACCTCTCCACCCTGCAAGATGCCTCTCTGGTGTAAATAGCTACTTATCGAAATAGTTTATTTCATTTTCCCTCTGCATAATAATAGAATACGAGTATTATTTACAACATTTCATTGGTCGAAAAACTAGGTCAAAAGTGAGCTTAGACAGCTAACGCCGAAAAATGAGAAGAAACACGTTCTGAGTTTTTGTTTTTTTATTTTTTATTTTATTAAGTAGTCCAATCGATTAACAAAAGTTTGCATAGAGTAGTAAAACCATCCGTTCAAATAAATATATACCATAAATATGGAAATTGAGTGTGAGAATAAGATTTTTCGTGTTACTCGTATCTGAGAATTGTCAACGCTTGACTTCGAAAAACAGCAGCCTTACATATAATAATTATTGTTTTTATTAATTGCTATATCTACAAGTGTATATGTACACCTGTGTAAATTTCATGACAATATATTCTCTCAAATCACCCGTGAGTAAGCAGCTTTAAAGACGAATATATACCGATTATATACACGGAGATTAAGTTGGATAAAAAGTTGACACTAAAATGGTCAAAAGATCATCTGATAATGTAGTATATTTAAGATTAAGAATGCCAATATTTTAATAAACGATATTTTGTTCTATCGTGTTTGATGTGAAATAGATGAAAAGGGAACTTTGAAAGCCACCGAACGCGACAAATATAAAAATACTGCAGGCTCGGTTTGATTGAACCTGTTAATATACTTGTACAAACTAATCATAAAAAAGGAATGGGGTTAAAAGATGTGCATTAGTCCATCAGTCGTAAAACGTCACCCCGTGCTTCAGCATAGTTATTACAAAGCTGAATTAAAATTTAGAGTTATCAATGTTATACTCATTCTTAAATTGGAACAACGCCGTCATGTATTACAGAATAAACAGAGTCTTATGACAAAACTCGAATAAAGCGAGTCTAAATGTTTTTTCGCTTTGAAAGAATCTTATTACAAGGAAATAATGAGGTTTCATTTAATTTTGCAGGGCGTGCAATTTTATTTTCCATTTTTTAAGACCCGGGTTTTTACCATCTCGCTTCTATTTTGAAAATAGTATACTTATTTAATTTTATTTTTATCTTACCAAATTCCAACGATTTTATCACTTGCCCAATTTACGATTTGAAGAAATGAAGTAAAATGTAATGCTCATTTAAACAGTTGAACGTAAGGATAAACAAGTATTAAAGCCATTTCAACGTTCCTTGATATCAAATGCGCAGCGCAAATCATAAAATATTATGTCTGTGACTGGCAAGAGATTTTTGTTTTGCAATATTTTTATGTATATGGTACATAAGAATATATATATATGTATATTGTACATGTGAAAACTATATTTATTTATATTGTACATATATATAAAAACTTTATTTATGAAAATGTACATATGAAAACTTTATTTACTTTTATGTACATATAAGAACTTTTTTATGTATATGTACGTAGGATAACTTTATTTACTTGTATGTACATATAAGAACGTTATCTATGTACGAGATATGTACATAGGATAACTTTATTTACATGTATGTACATATAAGAACGTTATCTATGTACGAGATATGTACATAGGATAACTTTATTTACATGTATGTACATTTAAGAACGTTATCTATGTACGAGATATGTACATAGGATAACTTTATTTACATGTATGTACATATAAGAACGTTATCTATGTACGAGATATGTACATAGGATAACTTTATTTACATGTATGTACATATAAGAACGTTATCTATGTACGAGATATGTACATAGGATAACTTTATTTATGTGTATGAACATATAAGAACTTTATTTATCTATATGTACACATGAGAACTTTATTAATGTATATGTATATATGGGAACTATATTTATGTACATGTACATATGAGAAATTTATTTATGCACATGTACAAATGAGAACTTCATTTATTTATTATATGAATATATGACATTTGGTAAATTAAAAACGTTTAAGATTAATCCTCCAAATTTTGAGTGACAACTACCATGGAAAACTTAATTACACAACCATTTTTGAAGCACGATAAAGGCACTGACTTTTAAGAATTGAAAGCAACTTACCCAATAAACATTCCAAAAGTTATAAAATTGAAAACACTACATTAAAAGTTTTATTTAAAACTTTAAGATCATTTAAACTCACATAACTCACGACTGTTCATGTTCGAAATCCTCAAGTAAATAAAAATCCCACTTAATATTAGATCAAAGTCTCATTTGGACCGTTTTAAAGAAGGATATATTTGTTTTGTATTATATTCTTTTATCAATGAATACCAAATTATACTGGAAGCTAATGATGTACCTCAGGTCATACACAATACTGTCAAAAAGCTTTCAATTGTACAAAAAATCAAATTGAAATTAATTATAGATACTTAAATTGAGTAATTTTAAACGGTTTTAATGGACTGTGTAATACACTTAGTAATTTATGATAAAGACAAAGTACGTGAAATACTTACAAGTACTTGTGAAAACTATTACAAGATGACCTAGTGATCCTAAATCTCTCACCTAATGTTTCGATATAAAGAGAAATAACTACATTACACACCTGGCCAGATGATTAAACTTAAGAAAGGTACTCGCCATTTTTTAATATCCAACACGAACTGTTACTGAACAAATTAGGCAAGGTCTTGAATGATTCTGAAGTTCTCACTCAAGGTTTCAATATAAAAAAAACAAGATCCCAAGATCATAAAACTGATATTGGAGATCAGTCTAAAATCTCAAGCATGCATCTGATTGGCTGAAATGGCGACTAATCGCCATTTCAGCCCATTAGATGATTGAGATTTGAGACTAGTCTCTAATTTAAGTTTTATTATCTCGAGCCAAGGATTTGTTACATTACACACCCATCCAGCTAATTAAACTTCGTGGGCATAAAATTTCGTGGTTTTCCGTTAGACACCATTTTCCAGGTCTCCTAAATTCGTGGATCTCAATTTTCTTTGCTAAGTTTATGTAACTGAGTTACAACAAATAAAAGCTAATAATACTCCAATTACAAAAGAAAACAAAACAACCAGAACACAAGAAATGATATTCAAGCAAAATATACTCAACAAAAATAAAAAGTATCCACTTTCCTATTTTAAATTTTGTAAAATTTGAAAACGAAAACTGAGAATTCTGTATGTGAACAACTTTGCATTTCTGTTATTATTGCAAAGGGATAAAGTGTTCTTGAAAATCTACAGCCACAGCTTAGTTATCTTTCCCTTTGTTGTAATGAGGGTTCCAGGAAAAAGTCAGTGATTCTTTAAAGTATTCACATTGGTTTTAACTAAATCAATCTTTCCACCTCTTGTAATCAATAAAAGTACAAAACATTCATCAATAAAACAAATAGTCCTCGATAAACTATGCTAGAAATTCCAACCATTTCCAATTACCTCCCTTTAAATTGAATATTGTTTTGGAACATTATGTTTATGAACAATTGAAATGAAAAACAACTGAGATTAACCACTTAAACACCATTCAAAGCGTTCCTGATTAAATGAAAATATGTTAATGAGAATATAAGCATAAAAAGTGGATACTTTTTATTTTTGTTCAGTATATATATAGACGCAAAGGGACTAGGACAGCAAACGAACATGACCAATATGAAAAAAAAATTGCAGGCTCGTTTTAATTGAGCATATAAATGGGCAGTAACGGAAAATAATAATACTGCCTGCGGGTTCGGCGTAACTTAATCATTGATTACACATATACTTTTTTATTTATCGTGATCAACCAAAGGCGCAATTGACAGCACAAACTGAATGTACGGGGAGACGTTTTAAGCACGCTACACGACATAAACAACGCTACTCTCGCATAATATTAAAAAACACTATTAAAAGTTACGTATATTATAACTTCAACTTGAATGTGAACTGATTTATCCATATTGTGAAGTCAGCTTATTTCATGTATAATGACCTTAATATTCAATGAATCATTTTAAAACGGATTACCAGTGAACTTAATCTCTGATTTAACCTGGTAACACCAAATGCTGTAATTGAAAGCCTCTATGTAAGTACAAATGTACTTAATTTCTTTTTCGTATTTTTGTACTAGTTGTATTAAACATAATTCTTCAGCAAGGGGATTGAATAGCAAATCTGGCTGTAAATCAACTATGTCCTGCAGGTGGGATCGAGAGCGGAATCAGAGGGGCTGCTCCATTTTGGCAGCTAATTTAATTTTTTAGGGATTTTGGCCGTACGCCGCTGAACATGAAATGGTGTCAACTTGGAAATACCGCACTGAAGGTTCCATGTTCACCGTCATTTGCAAACCATCGTTTGAATTGATCAGAAATGGCAAAATGTGTAAATACTGAGGGACTAGGCGGGGTGGACAGTTATAGGAATTTCCATTTCTGCCAATGAACAGGCTCATGATCAAACCGAGCCGGCAGTATATTCATATTTGTCATTCGGTTGCTTTCAAAGTCCCCTTTTCATCTACTATATTCTTTATGCACATTACGCATCCGTTGAAATCCGATCAATTTTCATAATAATTGTATTTTTAATGTGACCATGATATAAAGAGGGATAGTTCCATTTCAGTTGTTCATGAATAAAAGTTTTTTTCGCGAGCGGACTGGCTCGTGAAAGAGCACACTTCCGGTTAATTAACAGTGTCTCAAAATGGCTTAACGTCTGTATATCGTTTGCATATTGAATCATCATTACGAATTCAAGGATAAGTGCACGTGTATAAACATCTTGTACCGGCCTGCTTTATGTTACATGACTTGCTTGTATCGGTAATTTAATTACTTGGCTTGTTTGTACATTACGTGAAGTGTTTGATTTGTTAATATATTTTTAGAATACGATACAATTGTATTAAATAGAGATGACACCAGAAGTCTGATTTCGCGCTTTTTTAACCTGAGGTAGACTCTCACAATGCACGCACATAAAATAGTGATATCGCCAACATTGAAAAGTCGGTTTGGTTAATCGCCGAAGGTCTTTAGCACTTGATGTGTTATCGCTTTCGTCATGGCACTATCATTGAAAAAAAATACAAAAATAAAATAAAAATCTCTCTAACGGCAAATTGCAGTTCAATAAAACTTAACAAATGTTCCAAGTAAACCGATAATAAAATTTTTAATTCTCCACATGAAGTTGGAGTACACTCTTACAAATTTTAAACATGACAAGATACATAGTTTGACATTTAAACGAGGTGTGGTAAAACCCAAACTATAAAAATCGACCGTAGCTTTTGTGAAGAGCGTATACTGAAACTGGCTGAAACTGCTGAACATCTTTCTTAAAGCTAAACAATTGCATACTAGGTGCTGGTTCCGCCACATCAAGGTGGCGGACGCCAGTATGCGACAACAATTACACAGTCATGAACCGACTATCTGTAACCGGAACCAATTCGTATATTTAGTTTATACAACTGGTGTGTGCTACCAAAGGAAGAAGAATATCAGTGCGTGTGTTTTGAGAACCAAACTCCCCATATACGCCTTTCCAATAAACTGTTTCGCAGTCCTTTACGAGTTACTTCCCGTGACGGGCAATCAATCCAAAACGAGGCTGTCCGGGGAAAAGATGAACGATTAAACTATGATTTTAGCACTAAATGGATAATAGGTTCCATTTAACTGAAAGACTGCGATCGTCGCGGCCGGTCGAAAAGAAAATTAGCTACACAAGGCTGGGTTGGACTACTCGATTTCTACATTAACAACTACGGCGCGATAACTCTTACAGTTTTAAAATCTTGACACTCATTCTAATGAAAATTTCAATAAACTCTGTGAAAGTTATCATTGTTTAACTTACATACATGTCAAAGGCTAGGTTTCCGCTAGGAAAACGGAATCCAATTTTGAATTTTTAAATAAATCAAAGAACTGAGAGTGTTTGTTAAGCGAATTGCATGTGGATGTCGGATAGCAAACGGAAGAGAAGTAGTTCTATTTTAACTCATAAAAAATAAAACAGACAGAAACATATTAACAATGTTGTTTCAACAGTTTTGAACACGGAAAGTACTATGACTATCTTACTGTTGATATGTTTTCCCGTATAGGAGTCACATGATTGATCAGGGGAGGTAACCGACAAATTCATCGAATTACCTGAAAGACGTATAGTTTCTAAATATCTTTTTAAGAATCCAGTCGGGGATCGACAAACAACAAAGTGTATTGAGAGTAAGTGTACTTTTCAGTGACTTCGTTGATTAAATGTATTGAAAAGAAATAAATGTAAGATATTGATGTCCATTTAAATATAAAAATCGAAAAGTACGACCCGGTGTTTATATTGTTCTTAAATATAATATTCGGAAAAGAAATTCTTTACATTCTGTATGCTATTCATGCTAACCAATTACTAATAGATGTTTTAGTGCAATGGATTTGCAAAAGGCTAGAAACCTTTTATATTATATTTGACATAGACGACGAGTAACGGTCTCTATGTTTCCGTAAATCATTATTTACAAGCTTATATTTTAAAGGTGATTAATTCACTTGTCCGTCACGTGACAGTCTAGTTATTGATGACGTATTGTAAATAATTTTACTTAACTAATAAAGCGAAAAGTAAACAACTGTCATCTATCAAACACGCGGAAATATAACTTGGGCTAAAGGGTAAGCTTTCAGCACTATGGTATTATGGGTAAAGTTCCCTATTGTAAAGAATGGACCAACACAAAGATTTATTCAGAAGCTTGAAATAGAAACCAGAATAATTACAATGCTTGAAATGAAAGACAATAGACGAATCAAAAGTTAATGGCAAACAAAGGGATAATGGAAATCGGTAATTTTTACGGAGTTTACCGGAAAATAAGCAAAATGTTGTAGAATTCCGTGTTTACCTGTTCTTGATAAACCTTTTGATGGTTCTAATAAAATGCCTTTGACATAATCCTAATCTCCGGCTGCGAGAAACACTAAACCAATTTTAAGTGTGTTCAAACTGCACAAGTGTTTGGATAAACTTACGTAACGATCTGAGCTCAACTTTCCGGAGAAAATCGAAGCTAAATATACTCGCCCCGACGTCGGAGTTGGCGTCGTTATTGTTTGATGTATTCAGATCTCGAAATCTCCTGGAGGTAAATTTGAAAACTTCATTATTTGTGTTCCTCCTATCAAAAAGAATCTAACATGCTAGGGCCCATAACCTTATCCTTTTTTCCAGCATCGAGTGGCCTTTCTTACAAAAGGATATTTTGTATCAAAACAGACAATGGCCTTTAAAATACACACTACTCGCACTAAAATACACAAACCTCTTAACTAGTGAAATTAACGGCCATTTTTGTTAATATCCCAAACATTTTAAATGAGAATAAAAATATGCAGTCTTTTAAAGTCCATAAATCGATTGAAACAGCAAATACGTCTTTTAGTAGAATAATCAAAACTATTTGCAAGTAAAGACACTTCTATTTAATCTTTGTCGCATTAAAATATTTTGCAAATAAAATGGAAACATCAGTATGTCAAGCATTTATCAAAACAGAATAAAAATACTTTCTCTTGAAGTTAACACTGTCCTACTTTCATGACCCGGTGACCTTATATTTAAATAAAGGTCAATGTCCTATTTTCTGAACTTTACAAGAATAGCTTTTTAACCAGCAAAGCTGGTTTTACAAATCACAATTATGAAATCGGTATCAAACCAACTGGCAAACGGCGATTTACGCATTTCAGAGAAATCAGAGTAAGTAAAGTAGTCCCAAAGTTTCCTGTTACGTGTTAAAGTTGGTATTAACTACGTCATGTTGATAGGACAAAACCTGTGCGGTGCATCAATGGTCAAATTCATCTGTACGACAGTTTGATTAAATGTAAAATCGGTGCGGTTCATATTTCTAGGACTTGATCGGTGCGGTGCAACAATGGTCAAACATTGTCCGTGTCCGCGATTTTTCACTCACCAAGATATCGTTGGGTATATTCCATACCTCCGTGTCCGTCCGACGTGGAACGGACACGGAGGTATGGAATATGGGTCGCACTAAAATGCGGTCCAATTAGCGGACGATATAGAATATCGTTGAAAAGTGCGGACGACAAAAACAAAGAAGGAGTGTGAAAACTTCGGACAATATAGCGAATGAAGGTATCATGAAAGTAAATAACACTTTACACTCTATCAGTTGTGTGCTTCACAGAGATATTCTGACACTTTTTAACCAGTGAAGCTGGTTTTACTAATCACAATTCTGAAATCGGTATCAAACCAAAACGAGGCACTGGCAACCGGCGATTACGCATTTCAGAAAAATCAGAGTAAGTAAAGTAGTCCCCGAGTTTCCTGTTACGTGTTAAAGTTGGCTCTTGCCACGTTAGTATCGCTAAAAGAGTACTTGACTGCTTCACTGCGCTCTCAAATTCAGAACACAATCGACAACAGTAAACCAATTTTATCTGGGGGTTGTAGCCCCCAGGGATTCTTTATCGAGCCACAGATATATTACCTTAAGGTAGAGATATACACGATATTCCCGATGTTAGGATATTACAATAGCCAAATATTAAATCTGAAATATTAAATATATAGTTTCTGCTAATTCGAAGCTCAAAATAACATTGAAAACATTTATTGAAAACATTTTCTTTATTTTGTCATTTTAAAGCCATTTCAATATTGGACTGTTTGTTTCACGAAATATCTTTTTTATCTTTAACAATAACGATTATGATAAATTACCATCTTAGCATATTTTTCTTCAATTGTTCACTTTATGAAACCAATGCGCAAATGCTTTCACTTGAAATTTTAAAGATATATTGCGAACATTTTTTTATTATTTGATGGTAGGCGTTCATGAGCGTTTAAATCACTGAACATGAAGCAATCATCATTGCTAAATTTGTTTATATATTGGATTTCCACATATAAGCTTGATCAGTAAACAATAAACTATTGAGATGTGTAAAATTTTACATATTTAAACTACTATAACTGATATTACTCGTATAGAAATAAAGACATGTAAGATTTACAGATCTATGTATTCGAAACATGCTACGAGCAAGCGCGGTACCTGTCCGGCTATCACGTACGTGGCAGGAGACACGTCGACAATAAGGCCATCAGTGGTCCAAGGAACGAACTATGATTTGTTTCAGGAAAATGCATAATTTACATTTTTCCCAAAGGTTAAGATGTTTACTCGGTTTACGTTTTCGATTAAGCTAGAGATGACTACTATTTTTGTTCGGAGTACATGAAATCATAGGCGCAGTGACACATTGAATATGCAAATGTCAGTGACGTCACAATTTCCAGCGTTTTGCAGAAAGCCAAATAACAGTAAAAGTACGTGTGAATATAGAGGACAAACCATGATGAAGCCTAAAACTAAAAATGACACATCTGTCTGCTGAAACTGATGTTATATGAACGGATTGTAAGCTAATGGACATTTATTCCAGCTCCTTAACCACCAATACTCAATGATATGTTTACCAATGTCTAAAATCTGGCACCTTTTTCTAATAATATGCTACATGAAAAAAACCATCGAGTCCGTTATTATATACAACTTAATGCGGTGGAAATTTTTGGTATAAACTATAGTAATTCATTTTCCTCTGAAATTGTCTTCAATTTTACATGTGTGTTATCTAGCATTAAATTCCAATGCTTTCGGCAATGTTATGACTCTTGGTTGTTTTATCTTAATATGTAGGATTCTCAATTCTATTATTTCCTTTACATGTTATTCACAATGAAGGAAACAATTATATATTTCTTATTTCAAATAACTGCATAATCTTTCCCATCGATGGGGTCTCACTTTTTATATCATTTTTCGTGTTCATTATGTCTTTGGGATGTCAGTACACAGATTTCACTCTTTGGGATGTCAGTACACAGATTTCACTATTATAATTTCTTGCTTAAAACCCTTTACTCAATATATACGCCTTTCATCACATAGGTTACCAGTTCAGGTCCCGATCATCTGGCACAATAGTGCCATCTGATCTGGATCTAAAATTTGTGATTACTGGTCAGAAAAAAATGATCATAAAAGCGAACAGTTTAAATCCTAATCAGATCGCACAGATGTGCCAGCTGATATGGATCTAAACTGTTCGCACAAGCTATGAAGGTATATCTATGGAGTAAAGGGTTAACAGAAGCCTTCATCCAGATAATACATGGAAACCCTTATTTCCACTATCATTTAGACAAGAGAAAGTTCTTTGCGAGTGAACCAAGTTTTTTTGCTTTTTCGTAAATGGATACATGTATGAGAATCATGGCACTGGTTATTCTCAATAAGCAAAATCGCTTCGCTGGTTTTCTGTACTTTCAGTACTTTGATTAAAAAAGCTAGTAGACGGCTCATATAGCATTTTACATCGAATAGGATGTGGCTGTATGTTAACGCATGTAAATTTTTTGCATACAAAAATAGAGAATTTTGGGTGGTCAAAATATTTTACTTTAAATACTTTACAAAATCGGGCTCCGACAGATCGGGCAGAAAGTTAAATTAAAATCGAATACTTTAAACAGAAATTTAATGTGATATGTGTTGTGAAAGACAGAGAATGCAGACTTGCAATGGCATTATAAAGTGAAAGATGGCCAAAACATTTTGAAAAAAAGTGTTTAAATAGACCTGTTTACATGGATACAAACAAGCAAAATCTATTAGTTTTTACAACACTTTTACATTTTAAAGTCAAAACCGAAGAAAGTACAAAAAAACATACAAGGTAAAAATAATAATAAAAATAACAGAAACTAAAAAGACCCGGCATCACTTTCCTACATTACAGTGGAATTTCTTCGTTTAGAGTTTCATTGAGACAATATCGATTTGTAATCATAACACTTCATAATATGCTATTGAACTGATGTGATTAAACAGTGGCATACAACTTAGAATCCACATATGATGTATTATTTACACCTATGAACCCTTCACATAATTTACTTCCATACACAAACCGAGGAAACCCTTACAGCAGTGCAAACCTCGAATGAAAAAATACAGACATAATAGATGTTTTAAACTATGATACCACTTAATTATTTAAGATTTATTTTATGCTTTTCAGTGGAATATAGAATTTTCCCGGTGAAATAAAAGTGGTATTTCACTGTTTTCAAACAGTGGAATCTCATTTTTATTTTCACTGTTTTTTTGACTTTGGTACCCAAACGCACAAAACATTCCGAATGAGAACGTTTAGAAATCGGACTCAAGATTAGTCATATGACGTCATGACGTCACGTCGAAGACAAACGTTTTTGATGCCATTTCTTGCAATGATTCTGTCTATTTCACACAAATTATGCACTAAAAGCATAAAATAAAAAGAAAATTTGTTTTTACCAGTGTAAGATAGAAATATATTTCACTCGTGAACTCCGGCATTATGCATTTTCACTCGTGGCTTCGCCACTCGTGAAAATACCAATTCCGGAGCTCACTCGGTGAAGTATATTTCTATCTTACACTGGTAAAAACAAATATCCTCTATATCTCACTGTATCTTAATTTTCTTAACAATTGTTGACGGCACATTTTTAATTTAATTGACTGTCGCCTTTTATATTTTTCAACAGTGCATGAGTCTGTATAAAACATGGTTCGAAATATTCTAGAGACGAAATTCTCAGGTAACGTTCGTACTCCGTACTTTAGCGCGGCACAGGGAGCGTCTAAGAGTCCAATGCATAAAACACAGTTCACGGTCCAAGACATGACCTGTGTACTTTGGCGCTAGGAACTCTGTGATAGAAACTACTTTTAGGGCGGAGCTACGACCCTGCTGTACTGCATTAAGAATCGGGGTTGCTTTATGTCATCAGCAGACGCTATAGGACATGGAAAATGCGTAAAGTATAATATAGTTATTTGGTTTCTTGACAGGGAATGTGAGGATATATTGCCGGTTTGGGTGTCATATTACCCGAGCCGCAGGCGAGGGATAATATGACACCCAGACCGGCAATATATCCTCACATACCCTTTCAAGGAACCAAATAATTGTTTTATTATACTGCAAAGACTTTTTCAGACAAAATTTATTAGAAAACATCGATTTTTCATTAGTTTCGCTTATTTAATGCCGAACGGCTTGATTCCCTTCTGAGAACCTCAATAATTACATATCTGACGTCATTAATTTACCTGTATGACGTCACTTCTGTAGAAATTGAATGGACTATCGATTTGATACTTATTTACAAAATTTGAAAATAATCTGATCGTTTTCAACGTTAAAAACATAACACAAGTATTTTCTGTAACACTTTAAGAAATCCCTAAGCATACCGCTGTAAAATTTACAAAATCGGCTTCAAATTATGCATTTTCACGGAAATTCAAAACAAAATGGCGGACGATAACAAAAGGTGGGAGGCCAAAGAGGGAAATTAAGGCACGTGCGTTCATATCTACGGCCGATCCGTAAATACGGATAAACATCAACGGAAAATTATCCAATCAAATTCAAGCAAAATTCTTTGCAGTATAATACGGCAAAAGCCCGGGCGCGAAGCGCCCGGGCGTTGCCGCTTATAGGTTACACGTAATTTATTTAAAAACAATGTAATTTATTGAAAAAAAAAACTAATTGTGATAAGTTAGAGGGATATTTACCCGTGTCCTTTTCTAGCGGCCATTAACTTCCGGAAGTTGTTTTTTTTTCTAAAGATATTTAAACGGTCTCTACCATACATGCAAATTTTAACCATTTTCGATTTTCGTCATAAATAAGCAAGCCGCTACTGAAATTAAATTATCCCACAAAAAATTTGTTTTTCTCGGTTCAATGTATTTCGTTCTCAAAAAGAATGCCGGCATGATTATTTTGCTACACAGTCAAACAACGTTGTTTGCTAATAACCTGATTCCCGTTAAGGTCCGTGTACGTCTGCTGAACACTAGACTCTAGCGATGCCGCACACTAGACTCTAGCTATACCGAAGTAGTGGCATACCAATTTTTTGTGGGTAAAATATCTACTGCAGTGTACAATTAATTTAAAATATTTTTTTCATGAAAATAACACATTTTTCTGTACATTGACGATCATTTCAAATCTGTTGCATAGGATTTTCAGCCATGATCATTCTAAGACTACAGCATAAGAGCATTTGTAATTCTTAGGTCTATAGTCGTCCTTTTAATGTAAATGTGAGGATAAATATGCAGGTCGATTCCATCACTTATATTGTTTTTTAATTTTATTTTTATTTTAATTTTTAATTAATAACAAATTTCAATACATGCAAATATGTAAACTTAACATTCTTTATGATTAACAGAATTTTTAGAATGCATTGCACCATTTTGAATGAGCATAGTTACACGTTAAATCCAAGTGTTATTGAAAGAAGGGTTTCATGCATAAGACCAAAACACTTTTAATGCTATAAATGAACAAAGTGTACAACAAATTGACACTTCAATATTAACAGAACATAGTTTCTCAGCAACTAATAAAACAACCAGAAAAAAACAACCAGGCCACTGCAACAATAAGTGTATGAATAGAGTTCAGTATTCAAATATTGATGTTCCAGGGAATGGCAACTTTTTTTCATTTTCTCAGCATGGCTCTACATGGAGTTGTTTCTAAAACTTTTCACTACAAGATTATGATCTGCAAGCATATAATTGAGAACTGGGTTCTGTGGAAAGATATTGCTACTGTCACTCATGGCCTAACCAATGGTTCCATCACTCCGTATTACAATTCAATGATTCTAAGAAATGGCTGGGCAACAATGTGTAAGATTAAAGCTGCACGTGGTGTTTTGCAAATTAACATTGAAACGGTGTTAAAGAGAATATCAATTATCAATGTTACTATGCAGAGCCAGACACGATATACATATCAATCATACACACCATTAACAAAATCAAAAATACTATATGTTTACTCGAGGACTGTGGAACAACCATTTTACAGTGCTGACTGAAAGAGTTCAAAGAAATCAGAATATATATGTAGATCATGATGGACACATGATCAATAAAAGAAATAAAATGTTACATTTGGGAGACTCCTCAATATCAGAGTCCAGCTTTAAATATGTATTGTTTTGATCCGCTCCTCTGGACTTGGGTTTGTTCAGATGTCATTGGTCTCTGAAAAAAAAATTCTTGGCTTGCGTATTTTTCTACCACAACGATTTTGCATATGATTCTGACTGTGTGCTTGTAATTCATTACCTTAAAATCGATTAAGGTGCTTTCCTGACAACTGCATGTTTGCAATTTATTTATTTCTTTCATTAAAAAAAAACAATATAAAGACTAGTGGTATGACATTCTTATTACAGGTTGGTTCCAGTTCTGCTGACTGCACCTAGTATTATGTTTTGTAATTGTGAACAATTGGTTCGTTCAGTGCTACTTGTACCAAATCTAAATCTATACTAAGTCCAGTCAAGATCAAAGATAGGTTGAAAAGACGAATTCTTCAATCAGAACTCAAGGAAAGTGAACTATATCAATGAAGTTGTATTATTTGGAAAATGCTTTTGCCGTACCTAGGCATAGCCTAATTCATATTAATATTTATTTTTTACAATTAAAATAGGAAAAGCGTCAACGACATTAAACTTGTTTCGTTTTAAATCTTTATTTACAACTAAAGCCTCCTATAGTTAATCAATATCGCCAATTTTAAGTTTCGATGAAAGCGGCCATCACTCGGATTTTTAAACACCATCCATTACAGGCACGCTGACGTCATAACTTTCATTTTGACGTCATAACTTTCTTTTTGACGTCATAACTTTCATTTGCACTTTTGTGGCAAAAGATTTAGACAACATATACCATCAATTTGAGTTTAATTGTGAAAAGGTGTGATACTCTATTATAATTACACTCGCATATAGTTATCCAAAAAAGACAGAAATTGCAAGATAAATTACAAACTACATTGCGTGCCTTTTTACACAGTCGCGTAGTAATTTAGCAAAAAACTGCAAGTTATGCGTCAAACCATACAGATCATTCTTGATCCGGGTTTTATACATTGTCTAAGAGTCTAAGCGCCAAGATGACCAAGACCAAGGAAACGCATGTGTTTGCCTAATTGCTTTTGAAACAACGATTTTGATTGGCTGCTATTTAATAATCCAATGACATTAAAGGATTGAAAATGGGTATTACTACACTGATTTCCTTCATCCATGAAAAAATCAATAGAGAAAGCTAGAACCACGAACTTCCGTTCAAACGGCCGAACTTGGTTTTCTTCGCTGTTTTCATAGTAAATTCCTACCGTATATCCGGCCGCCCGTGGGCGAGCCGGAATGAGTGGTATTACTAAAGTTCTTTCAACTTCTTTTCTATCGAGACTACAATCAAAAGCCCAGCACACATTACCCATGACCAACTGACCTATTTTTTTTTCAAATTAATTTCATGCTATTAATTGACTAGTTGTATATGTTGTTTTCTTTAACAATTTGAGAACAACATATGTAAATGTGACGTAAAGGGATTCTTTTTCTCTGACAGTTTGTCATGGTATCAATCGTGCTGATCTTCGACCGCTATTTTAGATTCGATTCGTTTAATTACATTTCGTAACCCATATATTGCAACAATGCAAGTTTTCAACATTAATGCACACTCTGGAAAAACAGATAACATTGAAAATGCTGAAAATGCGGATGTTATAGACGTTCCTTTATAAATGGGACATTAACACTATCAAAATTCAAATCATTATTTAACTAAATTATATTGTTGCTTTCAACAAGGTATAAACCCATTATTTCTGATGTATGAAATATTTGAAACATGTCAAGATGGGAAATTAGTATAAAACATAATAATGGTTCAGATGACGTGATTTATAATGATTACTCGTGCTATAATTCATACATGTAAGGTAAAACTCCAGTAATTAAGGTGGCTCGAGAACCAGTCAGTTTTGACTGGGGTTTGTGCAGACCATTAGATAAAGTAACTCGGCGATTTGTTGAAAATTCAAAAGCAGAATAAACAAATATTAAATAGATATGTGAAAATGCACAGTGTATATAGAAGTTAAAACAAAACATTTTCGTCTTCAAAAGTTCCGTAAAGACTGGGATGATACACTTGTGGCTAGAAAGCCGAAAAAGGTCCGTGCTATGATGGAATTGTGATTTTAATCTGTCTCTTAAAGTTTGACGAAATACTATATTGGAAGTCTACTGAATTTGAATAAGCGGTCTATAGCCAAAATCACCGAATTCATATAATTCCTATAACGAGACCAGGCTTTTATTTTTTTAGATAATTTAAACAACAAAAGGGTTCGAAAATGGTTCGGGTATTAAACGGACTTTGAACGAGACATGTAATTTGGATTTCGTTGGTTGCTAAAGTAATACGTCTCTAGCGTATTGTTACCAATAATGAATTATTTTCCTAACATAATTATAGAAAAACAAACGTATTCAAACAAAGACGACCAAATGCACTTGAATAAATATTTGGTGCCGGTTTGCGTGACGTTACATAATAGAGTTTCATTAGGCTAATGGCGTTGGCACGATTAGCTAATAACAAAATATCCTAAATGCAATTATCGGCAAATATCAAAATTCTAGATCTGTAAACGAAATCAGATATGATTCAGTACTTCTTCTTACTTTCTTTCTTGGTAAGATATATGATAATTACAAGGATTAATTAAATAAGTTCAGCAGTTACAACAACATTGTTAAATACACCAAAGAGCACCGATCATTTTTTTTATTGTACCCAAATAAGAGAATCAGCGAACTAATGTGCAGTATCGACAAAGCTGTAAAGGATGTTGAAAATCATATGCATGTGACTTACAAAAAAAGTTCACCGCTACAATCAAAGCATTGAAATTACTAAGGGGTCGGCAAACTTACTGTCAGGACATTTAAAATTCGAACTACTTTCGGCGGTTCTTAGGCTTGCAGTTTGTTTCTATTATTAGACCGATTGAGACTGTCAAGAGTAAAAAAAAAGCCGATAACTGGGTCTTCCGACCCCCATCCCCCCCTACCCCCCCCCCCCCCCCAAAAAAAAAAAAGAACATAAAAAGGCAATCGGTTAACTAAGAATCAAAACAATGATCAAAATTTAATTTAAACTTACTATTCAATCCACTTACTATAAATTAAATTGTCGGACAAACGATGACGTCAATAGGCATTTGAATAAAAACTTTCAAATGTTTAATAGCCACTGGTCAACAAAGAAGAATGTTTATAAATAGAGTGTAAACACATATAAATGTAAACATACAAAGTATTAAGGTTATTTACTCAAATAACTGGCTTGATAGCTCAGTGAGCCTAGACCTCGCATCCGTCAATTACGACTATTTAGTCCACGGGTTCGAATCCCATAAATAACACATTTTTTAAAGACATCTCATAGATATATTGTTTCATTTGTTTTTATGTTGCGCTATTCAAATAAACACACTTTTCTTCAAGTTATTTTATTGTCTGTTAATCGATATCCAAATAACTAGAAATATTCCAATAACGTGATCAATATTGATTAGCAAAATTATGCATACCAGATAAATAATATAAGAAACATTGTACTTCGTTCTGAGAATTTTTGTCTAAACCCACGAGTAGAAATAAACTGCTACATTAAAATGTAAATTAATAATAGAGCAACTATGCTCTAATTCAAAAAGACAATTTTAATATATGGATCGAATAACGACTGGTGCATGTATTTCAAGTGCAAAGTGGAATAAACATATATAAGATCAAAACGTGTGTGTTAAATTAGAACAAAAACAGCCACACTTCAGCAAATATCAAGGCCTGGCAGCCAGCCTATTACGACAGACTCTAGTCTTACTACCGTACACCATTGTTGAAATTTAAGTCGTGTATTAAATGAAGATCGTTGTTTTAGGTTCCCATCCCGGAGGCATTTATATTTTAGAATATGGATTTTTACTCAAAATCATTTTCTTGTGTCATTTTATGTGAGGTTTTTATTTTGGTATTCATCCTGACCTACTATTCTTTATTTCGGAGAACATTTATTAATTTAAAGCATCTAGTCAGCGCAAAGAAGGTCTATGGCCACGCTTTTCTTAAACAATACGCTGCCGGAGAAGCCTAGGACCAATATAATAAAGCTAAGAATGGAGACCAGTCTCGAAAATCAATAATCTAATTGGCTGAAACTGATACTAGTTTACCAATTATTGCTGAAGAGTATAAAACAGAGATTAAAATGGGGAGGGAAGCCTCCGTTTCAGCCGATCGGGTGCTTTAGATTTGAGACTTGTCTCCATTCTCAGTTTTGCAATGGGGCTAACATACTTGAGATTTGAAACTCATCTGCAATCGCAGTTTAATGATCCTGTGTTAGTGATGCGATTTAGCAATCAAGTTCTCTTTAAACGTACGTGCTTAAACCCCCCCTCCCCACTAGCCCCCACCCCCCCCCCCCCCACCCCCCCCCCGCCCCTCCCCCCCCCCCCCCATAGACGCCGCTTCTACGATCAAAGCGTGGCCGAAAACGTTGCCGATCGTGACAAATCGCAAGGAGAAACGTAGTGGAGTCTTCATAAGCGCAGTATGATCGCTATACGGTCTTCATGATCGGAGAGCTCTACGCTCTCGACACGCTCATCAACAATCGTAGAGGTATCGTGTCCAACAAGAATCGGTGTGAAGTCGTAAAAAGAGCGTAGAAAAAGCGCCGTAATCATACAAGCAGCGCGGAAGCATCGTGGAAAACTTTTCGTGGCTTGATCGGGGATCGTCGCAGCTCTGTTTGAACGGGAGTTTATATATAATAACAACGCTTACCTTTTTATAAATTGGAGCCTGTTCGCTGATCAATGATAATCCAGATCCCTGTTCAGGAATTAAATTATATCCAGTGCCGAAAACTTTCATTAAATCGTTAAAATCATTCCAACACATAATACGTTACTCATAAACATCAACATTTTTAAAGCTTTAAATTAATGAAAACTAAATATCGGAGTAAGAAATACTTTATCTAATTAAAAACAGCAAGGGTCGGTACAAAATAATATATGACAGACCAGGGCCCAAGATCATAAAACTAAGTTTTGAGATCAGTCTCAAATCTCAAGCATCTGATTGGCTGAAATGGTGACTGGTCGCCATTTCAGCCAATCAGATGCTTGAGATTTGAGACTGATCTCAAAACTTAGTTTTATGATCTTGGGCACGGGTCTTTGATAAAATTGGTCTTAATGCTTTATTCCATATATACGGGTGTTATCGCATGTGCGTATAGTATGGATACAGGGTTGAAGGTTATAAAGCTGCGATTGGAAACCAGTCTCAAATCTCAAGCATCTGATTGGCTGAAATGGCGACCAGTCGCCATTTCAGCCAATCAGATGCTTGAGATTTGAGACTGGTTTCCATGCTCAGTTTTATAACATAGGTCACAGTTCTCTGCTGTCTGATCAGGATCTCCACTATTCGCCGATACATAACAGCCATATCCCATAAAGTTAATGGTGAATTCATTAACAAATTGTTAATATTTTTTGCATAACACAAGGTGTGATCAAGTATCTGACCGCAGTCCAGGGATAGAGCATGACACTCCTAATACAGAGGTCCCACTCCTGGGGTAGAGTGACGGACTCCTTATTTGGGTTTCGCAGTCACACGGTTACTCATAGGATCCTGATAAGCCAACATTTCGGGTGTAAAACAACGGGCTCCTAACACGATCGCTGTCCGGTGTAGAGCTTTAGGCTCCTCATACCGGCAAGTGCAGTTCGAGCTCCGAATACGGATATCCGGCAGTCCGGTGGGCTTTAAATACGGAGATCGCAGTCCGGTGTAGAGTTTCAGGCTCCACGAACGGAGATTGCAGTTCAGACTCCTGATACGGAGACCGCAATCCTGTGTTCAACAGTCCGGTGTATCTAGCTTTTGGCTCCTCGAACGGAGATTGCAGTTTTGGCTCCTGATCCGGAGATCGCAGTTCGGCGTAAAACATCGGGCTCCCTATACGGAGATCGCAGTACGGTTCAGAGCTTAAGGCTCCTGGTACGGAGATTGTAATCTGTGCTCCTGATAGAGAGATCGTAGTACGGCGAACAGCATCATGTTTGGGACACGGAGATTGTGGGTTGCGGGAGGAGATGCTACTGCAATTTCCTCGTTCCGCACCTAATGCGGATTTGACCCAGAAAGCAACCAAGCCTTAAAACATGCTCGCATTAGCATTCTTTTATAAATAAGTTTATCATGCTCAAGGAACTCACATCGCTGCCGACAGCGAAGTTGACATAGAAAGCAACCATCAATGCTATAGACCACTAATTCAAATTTTCTAAAAAATAATTTATTTTTTTAAATTTCAATTTTCCACCAATCAATTCCGACTTCCTGTTTTAGGCCCGCAAATTCCCGGCACAAAATTGTATACATGCCGAATCAACATTAATTAGTGGCCTGTAACCTCAAGCGCATTTCGCATTCTATTATCAATAAGTTTATCGTACTTATGGAACTCCCCTTGCAGCCGACAGTTTCAGTATTCTTTTATTTACTTGTCGGTGACCCTGTAACACGCTAGTTGAAAAGATATTGATTTACCTTATTGATGTTTAACTCGGGTAATATTTGCTTAAAATAATTCTTTATACATTATAAATGATAATGGGCAGTTTACATCATGCGGTTAGTTAAAAGGTTAACCAAACCTGTGCGTTCCATTTATTCTAAAGAGTGTTCAATGTAAAAGTTTGTTTAAAGACTTGTAGATAAAAGCGACAAAGTTAAGTTGCCGTAAATTCCTTCGAGTTATCTGTAAAACCTAATAGATTACCTGAAAAAAGATTTGAATTTCAATTCACTGTTCATGCTGTGACCGTATATAAGAATTTTGTTTACATGGCAGCTTTGTATATCAAAAGTATTTCACCAAATTTACTACAAATGCTTCTGGGTTGCGTTCTTAGTCAGTGCCTTTTAACGAATCTTAAACTCTCCAATTTTCTCTCAAATAAACTCGAGACTCGTTGTGAAAGATCGGAGTTTGTCTTCCTTTAATCATTTATATTTAAACTCTACAATTTTAATGTAAACACCATCTGATAATGCCAGAAAACAGAAAAGTAAAACAACAATTCAGGTCGCAAGATCATAAAACTGAGAATGGAAACCAGTCTCAAATCTCAAGTCAGATTTTAGCCAATCAGATGCATGAGATTTGATACTACTTTCCATGCGCAGTTTTATAATCTTCAGCCCAGAGCAACTAGTCCAACTTAAAATACAATGTACTATTAATGCATTTTTTCGTGGGGTAATACTTTTATTGGATCGATCCACGAAAATAAAACTGTATTATATGTATTTTAGAATATTAAAAACTGCAGTTCTGTGAACGCTTAAAGTTACAAACGAAACGCAGGATACACGTGATACGGATGCACGATAGACAGGCACACGATACACTATAAACAGACGCACGATGCACGATAGACAGACGAACGATACAAGATAGATAGACGCATGATGCACGAAAGACAGACGCACGATGCACGATAGACGGACGCACGATAGACAGACGCACGATGCACGATAGACAGACGCACGATACACGACAGACAGACGCACGATGCACGATAGACAGACGCATAATGCACGATAGATGGAGGCATGATACATGATAGAAGGACGCAAGATGCACAATAGACTGACGCACGATAGACAAACGCATGATACACGATAGACGGATGTACGATGCACGATAGACAGATGGACGATACACGATAGACAGACGCACGATACACGATATACAGACGAACGATAGACACAAATTTACAAACCGTATACTTTCACAGTCCATAAAGCTAAACTAAAGTATACGTGACCCAACATTGTATTACATTTAATAAAATAGTGAAATCAGGTATAAATTCAATCCAGATGACTTTTTGGAGCTTTTGTATGACTTATATCCTGCATTAAGCTATCGTAAAAAATACGATAAGGTCCCTTTCACATTACCTGGCTCATATCAACAAATAACACACTGTTAAAATTCCATTTACTGATAAACGGAAATTTAATTTTGTGAAATTATTATGCATATAACAAAAACTTCTTACTTTTAGTGTTTCATTAGACACAGCAGTAACATCCCAGTAACGCGAACTTGTTTCACCTATGCATCAGCATGAAATATAATCTGGGTTGATAAACATTTTAACTGAGTAACTGTAACATTTTCTTCTTCAGAAATTCGACTCGCGGTCCATCTTGCTACGACTGATAATGTGTGGTTTCAATAAGCGAGTTTGTGGTGTTTCAAACATACCGCGCACGTGCTACACATGCCGAGTACAAACCTAGAGAAATCTTGCTATTTGATAGCACGGGAAAGAGGAGCATGGTCTAAGTCGGTAATACAGCTCGTGCAGTGGTATGTGGGATAAATACCATCACTTCGAAGTAGAAGAACAGCGGTCTAGGGGTAGAGCGTCTGACTCCAGATCCGGAGACTGCTGGTTCGAGACCCACCAGTGATGGGATTCGTCTGCAGTTTCCACAATCCATATTCGGCGCGAGTACTGGTTGGAAACCCAAGAAGCAGTCATCGCGCGTCATTAATATAAGTTGGAATAACATAACTTGTTTCACAATCAAAGTAAATAAATAAATTTAGTTTACCATCACTTCGCTCGGGTATATATCCCCTATACCACTGCACTCGTTGTATATCCCTTACGCTCGCCCTTCGGTGTTTCTTTGGACGATATGTAGCATATTAATATTCGATTATTCTGTTAGATGTGTATCATGAAAAAGCTGTAGCATAATGCAAACAAGCTAATATTTTTTAATTCGGGTTTGATCTTTATTTTCTCAATTGAATTTTAGTATCAACAGTTACCAAAAGATCTGGAGACCAGTCTCAAATGTCAAGCATCTGGTCGCCATTGTCTTAGTTTTATTATCCAGGTCTCACCAACCATTCAGTAACTAAATAAACTTAACCATTATATATTAAGAACTGAATGCAAAACTATGGTTATTTTTCAACAATTATTTAGGACTTACTATTTAGCGTAACTGTGTCTAAAGTTATTCTGCCAATCAGTAAAATCAAGCCAGTATTTATAGTCTCCCTTTGTATGTATTTGTGATAAACACAGTAAAAGAATGACATTTTAAGTTCTGAAAAATTTATTGAATTCAAAAATATACAATAATATGAGATTGTTAGATTCCAAGACAAATGTTAAAATGCATTTGTCAATTTAAGCACAACATCTAATAGAGAAATATCATAAGGTGATAGGTGTAGATCTAATTATGCATTGACCCTTTACACCCTATTCAGGGGTTTTATCATGTGTACTAACAGTATAGATCCAGATCAGCCAGAAAATTCATGTTGTCTAAACAGGATCAACACTGTTCACTTCATGGTCAGAAACAACCTAATACATGAAAATCTTTAATCTAGCAGCATAGATCCTGATCCACTTTTGTGTCATCTGATCTGGATCTACACTGTTTGCACATGTGATAAAACCTGTATATATGCAGTAAAGAGTTAAAATGCCCAAGAGAAATTAAACCACATTTGGGTCCAGTGCATCCTCAGTGCAGTAAAATTAGAATTTATGTTTCATATGTGTGTTGTACATGTACTTTACAGTTCATGTGATCTAAACTAGTCAGACCTGTCGTTAAAAGTGAAGTCAGGATAAAGATTAACTCTTTCCTACGTATATATACACATTTTTACATGTGTGCAATCAGTGTAGATCCAGATCAGCCGGCACATATGTGCCGTCTGATCAGGATCTGCACTGGTCACTTTTTGGTCAGAAATAACCTGATAAATCAAATAGCAAACAGTGCAGATCCTGATCAGACAGCATGAATGTGCCAGCTGATCTGGATCTACACTGTCTGTCCATGCCATAAAGGTAAGTATATGGAGGAAAGGGTTAAGCAGTCTCTGTACAACTGCTGTGGTATCATTATATTTAGCCGAGGATTAATTTTGGCATATTTCCCTCTAGAGAAAGTCTGGGATCAAACCCTAGCAAAATCAAACTATAAAATATCTAGACTTAGGAGAATAATATACGTGCACAAATTTATACCGAAGCAAAAATGTTTTTTTGCCTTTTACACAAATCCGATCCAAACAAAATTAAATAATACCACAGTAATGTCAAGTCTCATCAATTTCTGAATACATTATCACATGTATCACATGTTTGTGCTCTGGTTAAACTAGAAACAAATAACGAAAACAGTCAGTAAAAATGACTTAGTCATGCATTTAACCCTTTCCTGTATAGATACGCATTTTTACGCATGTGCGACCAGTGTAGATCCAGATCAGCCGGCACATTCGTGCCGTCTGATCAGGATCTGCACTGGTTGCATTTTGGTCACAAATAACCTAATGAACCAAGAAGCGAACAGTTTAGATCCTGATCAGACGGCACGGATGTGCCTGCTGATCTGGATCTAAACTGTTCTCCCTAGCAATAAAGGTGTGTCTGTACAGGAAAGGGTTAACTCCATGGAATAAATCTGTCATCCATGTGGGAACAGTGTAGATCCTGATCAGCCTGCATATTAGTGGCATATGTTCAGGATCTTCATTGTTCACTTTTTTCATTCATGAGGTTTTTTTTATAACCAAGAAGCAAGTAGTATAGATCCTGATTGGAAAGCACATCTGCGCTGTCTAATTTGTATCTCCTCTGTTCTCACATGCAATAACAACTGTAAATATGGAGTAATGGATGAAACTAGAAAAGAATAGGAACACAGACAGTAAAAATGACAAAGTATGCATTTGAACTAGAAGAAATAAGAAGGGAAAACTGACAGTAAACCGACTAAATCATGCATTTATTCTCCCTCTATACTCGAATAATGAATAAAAAAATTTTATCATAGCGTTCTGTTCAGCTATAAAAGAGTTAAGTATACACATGCAAAAAATGTTTTCGGAATTCCCTCTGTACATAAACAGTACATTTATTATGCATTTTAAACTGAGTAATCAATAAAAATGATATATCATGATAGAATGAAGCTATTGTTGTATTAAGCAATATGATATTTATGGAAAAACTCCATTAGTTTTCTTTTTTTATTTAAATTCTCTACCATCTGTTGTTCTGTTGAACAAAACAATGTAGAGCAAGCAATGAAAATCACTTAGATTGGTAAACAAATACTATTCAAATCATTTTGAGTCAAAAGAATAATCGTCCTAGAACACACAATTATTATTCCTTTCCAAATGGAGGTAAACAGAATAGGTATTAGGTAACGGTCACTTACCCCTTTACTCCATATTTACGCCTTTCAGTATTTATTATTTTATTGGCAACCAGTTTAGATAAAGATCAGCCAGCACATCTGTACTCTGATCAGGATCTACACTGTTTGCTCCTTGGTCCAACTTAACCCAATAAGACTAAATTGATTAGGTGTAGATCCTGATCAGATGGCACAGACGTGCCTACTGATCTGGATCTAGATTAAAACCATTAACTTTTTTATTCATTAGTCCACTGTCTCTAGAGAGAGAAGGATGCCAACAAGTTATTTCTTAAGAAGAAGCGAACAGTGTAGATCCTGATCATATGGCACATATGTGCCAGCTGATCTGGATCTACAATATTTGAACATGCAATGAAACCCATTTATATGGAGTTAAGTGTTTAAAAATCTTTTTATCTCTACAGATTTTAACGAACAATATTAATTTGACCGGTAATGAAACATTTGTAGATATAACATTAAACAAGAGGGCCATGATGGCCCTAAAAGCGCTCACCTGAGTTTAGTCAAGTGTCTCTTGCAACAGTGACCTAGTTTTTGGACCCAGATGACTCATATTCAAACTCAACTAAGATATCATTGCGACAAACATCCTGACTAAGTTTCATGACAATCTGAGCAAAAATGTGACCCCTAGAGTGTTAACAAGAAAAATTCTATTTTTAGAAACAGTGACCTTGTTTTTGGACCTAGATGACCCATATTCAAACTCGTCTGAGAAATCATTAAAGCAGATATCCTGATGAACTCTCATGACAATCAGAGTAAAAATGAGACCCTTGGAGTGTTAACAAGAAAATTATATTTTTAGTAACAGTGACCTTGTTTTTGGACCCAGATGACCCATATTCAAACTCCTCCGAGATATCATTCAGAAAAACATCCTTACCAAGTTTTATGACAATCGGAGAAAAAATGTGACAGCTAGAGTGTTCACAAGAAAATTCTATTTTAAGTTACAGTGACCTAGTTTTTGGACCCAGATGACCCATATTCGAACTCATCCGAGAAATCATTGGGACAAACTTCCTCACTAAGTTTCATGAAAATCGAAGCAAAATTGTGTCCGCTAGGGTGTTCACAAGAAAATTCTATTTTTAGTAACAGTGACCTAGTTTTTGGACGATCTGGATCTACACTGTTCGCCCATGCAACAAAATGTGTCCTGACTAAGTTTCATGACAATCGAAGCAAAATTGTGTCCGCTAGGGTGTTCACAAGAAAATTCTATTTTTAGTAACAGTGACCTAGTTTTTGGACGATCTGGATCTACACTGTCGCCCATGCAACAAAATGTGTCCTGACTAAGTTTCATGACAATCGAAGCAAAATTGTGACCGCTAGGGTGTTCACAAGAAAATTCTATTTTTAGTAACAGTGACCTAGTTCTTGGACGATCTGGATCACACTGTTCGCCCATGCAAAAAATGTGTCTAATATAGTCTGAACATTTTGAGAATGTGCTACAAATATGTTTTACAAACAGTGAATAAAATATTCAGAAAAGCCTTATTTGCAAAGAGCTATAAAGTAAGAAAGTTTATTTGGTCAATATCCATAGAAAATGACAAAATTTACAGTATAAAATCTTCCACAGCAAATTTCTTAATATTGCATAACACAGATATAACACAGATCTAAATAGCAAAGTTCACTAGGTCATTGTCAAGCATCTAGAGCTATACTGTGGTACTGCAATATAATAACACCTTACATTGAACTTAAATATAGTTTAAGACTGGTAGAAATATTGGAATTTTGTCACTTGAAATTTTCACTCTGCTACTAAAATTTTTGTTTTTAATTTTATCACTGAACAACCAGTGTATGAATTGTTCAGGAAAAATTGAATTTTAAGATGGTATAAAGTTTGTGTCAAAATCTGGTTAATAACTGTAGAAAATCAAAGGTTAAAAACAGAATTTAAAAGAAGAAAAACGAAAAACCCCTAGGCGGGGCCAATTTTGACCCCAGGTAAATAATTTGAACAATCTTTGTAGAGTTCCACTAGAGGGTGCTAAATGCCAAATATCTAAGCTCTAGGCCTTGTGGTTTCAGAGAAGAAGATTTTTAAAGTTTTTCCTTTTGGTTGCCATGGCAACCAGAGTTCTGCATGGAATTGATTTCTTTGAACAACTTTGGAAGAGCTTCATGCAAGGAACATTTGTGGCAAGTTTCATCAAGTTTGGCCCAGGGGTTTAGGAGGAGATGTTGTTTAAAGCAAAAATTGACGACGCACGACGCACGACGCACAACGCACGACGGACACAGAGTGATCCTAAAAGCTCACCATGAGCACAAGTGCTCAGGTGAGCTAATAAAATTCACAAACCAAATTAAGGTCAAAGGTATTGGCTCAATAACACACTCTTGATCTATATACTCATTAACACTCAAAATCTAAGTGCAGTTGCTTGCTTTTCAAACATAATGCTGTCGGCTTTGATCAGTTATAAAACTTTGATCAGAGACTAATATAAGATTTTATGTATGTAGCTTAACCCTTTACGCCATAGATACAGCCTTTATCCATGCAAGAACCGTGCCGATTACGATCAGGGCTGATGGTTATAAAGCTGAGATTGGAAACCAGTCTCAAATCTCAAGCATCTGATTGGCTGAAATGGCGACTGCTCGCCATTTCAGCCAATCAGATTTTTGAGATTTGAGACTGGTTTCCATGCTCAGTTTTATAACCTTGGGCACTGCTGGCACATTTGTTGCATCAGATCTGAATCTCAACTGTTCACTTCTTTGTTAGAAATAACCTAATTACCTAGCAAACAGTGTAGAGCCTGTTCAGATGGTACAGAAGTCTCAGTAGATCTACACCGTTTGCCAATGGGATAACAGGCATATCCTACGGTGTCAAGGGTTAAACTGACTGACCACTGGGTCTCCAGAGATCTGGGACCATTCAAACAAGGCACTAATATACAATTCTCCATGCTGTTTAGAAATACAAATCCAAAAGCCTGTGACTATTAATATTTGGGTATTAACATTGCCTTGGTAACAAACAAACACCAAGGAAATTGTGTCCATCTATCTTCACAATAGAAAATTAACCCTTTACTCCATGGGATATGGCTTTTTTCCCCTTGGACACAGGGCAGATCCAGATCAGCTGGTATGTCCATGCTGTGATCAGGATCTACACTGATTTTAGAATTATAATTCATTTATTTCTAACCAAGAAGTGAAAAGTGTAGAGCATGATCATAGCATGGATGTACCAGCTGATCTGGATCTACTAGGTTCACATATGCGATAAAAGGCATGTATATGCAGAGAAAAAGGGTCAATCTGACCAACACCAAAACACAAAGGTCAATGTATACATTAATTCGGCAGCCCTTTTACCTCTGGACAATAAAAAGGTCGACATTTATACTGAACACAAACAACTGGGTACAAAAGCAACTGGATCTTAGCAACACAAGCCCTTACACCAAACAACAGTAGAGTACATGGAACTCGTTACTTCCCAAACCTTAAATATTGTCAATCAGAACTTTTAACAGATGAATAAATAACCAACAAGTGTATTTACAGCAGTCAGGTTGAAATTTGTCTTAACCATCTACTCCACATATATATATATATATATATATATATATATATATATATATATATATATATATATATATATATATATATATATATATATGATTTTATGACATATGTGACCAGTGTAGATCCAGATCAGCCAACACATCTGTGCCATCTGATAAGAATCTGCAATGTTCATTTCTTGGTAAGAAATAACCTAGTAAGAAACAAAAAATTGAACATTGTAGATCCAGATCAGATGGCACAGATGTGCTTGCTGATCTGGATCTACACTATTTGCCCTTGCCATATAGGCATATATATATAGAGGAAAGGGCTAACATTGTGGGGTGGACTTAATTTTGATGCATAAAATTAAAGAAAACCTGTATTTAGTAAACAAAAATTTACTTGACATGCAATGTTTATTTCTAAAGATCTAGTAATGATTTGCAATAGTAATTTTATTAAAATTTAAATTTAGATCTACAGTGAAATGCAGCTATTTTTATAATTATTAAAATATCAAATAATATTATGGTAATATCGTTTAAGTAGCCTACAGAGACAGAATAACACAATTAAATATCAAAACATCAAACTGGGGAGCAATATGGGAATGGTAAATTTTCTGAGCCAGGGACCCTTTTTTATGGAATGTTAAATGTATAGATTAATGCACAACCATAACCATGTAAATGAAAATATATTGCTTACATATACATTGTATAGCGATGATTAACACCTTACTCCATGGGATATGGCAGAAATTCCATGGGCCACCAGTGTAGATCCAGATCAGATGAAATATCCATAATGTCTGAACAGGATCTACAATGTTTACTTCTTGGTCAGAAATAGCCTTATGAATCTAAAAGCAAACAGTGTAGATTCAGATTAGATGGCACCTTAGCCAGATGATCTTTACCCTACACTGGTCATCTATTGGGTAACAGCCATATCCCATGGAGTAAACGGCTACCAAAACATGCGATACAACAACAAATCACAAACTCTGACATGTCATCACTTCAGGCACAGAAAATCAATCAGATCATTAACTGTTTACTCCAAATATACATGTTTTATTGCATGAGCAATCAGTGTAGATTCAGATCAGCTGGCGCACCCATGCTGTCAGATCAGGATCTTCACAAGTTACATCTTAGTCAGAAATAACTTAATGAATCTAAAAGCAAGCAGTGTAGATCCTGATCAGACGTAACTGACGTGCTGGCTGATTTGGATCTACACTGTTCACCCATGATCAAAAGGTGTATTTTTGGAGTAAAGGGTTAAAACTTTTATGACATTAAGTGATGAAAAAACTGTGTCTTGACAAATGAACAACGCTCAACTCTATATAAAGTAAACTAAATGCAGACCATGCTTAACCCTTTTCTCCATAGACACACCTTTGTTGCATGTGTCAACAGTTTAGATCCAGATAAGCTGGGACATCCATGCTATCTGATCAGGATCTAAACTGTTCATTTTTTATTTGTTAGGATATTACTCACCAAAATGCGACCAGTGCAGATCCTGATCAGACGCACAGTTATGCCAGCTGATCTGGATCTACACTGGTCGCACATGTGTATAAATGGAGAAAGGGCTGTATAAAGTAAACTAAATGCAGAACATACTTAACAATGACGGACATGATAACAAGAGTCATGGACGAACAGTAAAGCATACAATCAGATCTGTAAATAAAATCATCTGAATAAATATAAGACAATAATAAACAGAAAATAACTATAACCTAAACTAATGAGTATATTTAAATAATAAATGTGTAAATATAACTACTAACTACAACAGAACATCAGCCAAGACAAAGACAAAGCAACAACAGCTAATAAAGTTTACAGTTTAACAAGGTTTGAGTCTTTGACTGCAATTTTTTGGGAGGAAAGATCTAATATTCAATTTGATAAAATACCTTTATAAAAGGTTCCAACTAAAGTTGTGAATTGGATCTTAACCCTTTCCTCCAAGGATACACCTTTATTGCATCCATGCCGTATGATCAGGATCTGAAATAACCTAAAAATCATAAAGCAAACAGTGCAGATCCTGATTAGACGGCACAGATGTGCCAGCTGATCTGGATCTACACTTTTCGCCCAAGCAATAAAGATGTATCTATGGAGGAAAGGGTTAAATGCAAACACATTCATTACAGCACCATATATTGAAAAAAAATCCCAGATCCAATTCTTCAAAATTGTTTTTACAAAAAAACAACAACAACAACAGATCTACAAATTAAAAAGAGATTCGAAAGAAAAATAAAAACAAATCAGAAAGACAACACCAAATAAACAGAGACAAAACCAAAATCATATTTTGCCATCATCATAATTTGAGTCCTAAGCTAGCAGTGAATAATAATGATCTCTCTGAAGATATCTGGGCAAAAAAACAAACAATCTTATGCTTTTACTCATCTTTTAAAACTTTCCTCCATAAAAAACATTTTTAGGCATGTGTGACCAGTGTAGATCCAGATCATCCAGCACATCCATGCTATCTGATCAGGATCGGCACTGGTCGCAATTTGGTCAAAAATAACCTAACGTATCAATGTGTAATCAGTGCAGATCCAGATAAGCCGGCACATCCGTGCCGTCTCATCAAGATCTGCACTGTCCACTTTTCAGTCTGAAATAGCATAATAAATTAAAAAGCAAACAGTGCAGATCCTGATCAGATGGCAAGAATTTGCAGGCTGATTTGGATTTACACTGTTTTCCCACACAATAAAGGTGTATTTATGGAGGAAAAGGTTATTCAAATTCTGAATGAATGTTTGCTTATTTTATAAAAATGAAATAATAAATTACTATTATGAAGAAAATATTTCAAATAAAATTAATCCTGACAAGATATTAAAGAATAAATGCTATATTTCTGAGATTCTACTCATTTTTTTTAAATATTGTCTGACCGCTGGCTTTTTCTGATTCTATATTAATTTTTTCGGGACATAAGTAACTTCTGCAATAGAAATAGAACTATGTAAAATAATATGGATTTCATCCATACTTAAATCTTCCACTGTATTCATCTATAAATAAAACTCTACCTAGCCAAACATCAGATTCTGTTTCTAACATCTGGCAAATAATAAATATCACACATGACTCTATCTTTTTACAACATGTAACTTATATTTTACATAACTCTTTACTCAGTAGATACAACTTTAACCCTTTCCTCCATATATAAGCATTTTTACGCATGTGCGACTAGCGTAGATCCAGATCAGCCCGCACATCCGTGACGTCTGATCAGGATCTGCACTGGTCACATTTTGGTCAGAAATAACCTAACAGATCAAAATGCGAACAGTTTAGATCCTGATCAGACGGCACTAATGTGCCCGCTGATCTGATCTACACTGTTCGTCCTTGCAATAAAGGTGTGTCTATGGAGGAAAGGGTCATTACAATAAATGAATGACATATTCCCTTTACTGGACTTGAATATATTGCCATAATTATCACACCTAGCCCTTTCCTCAATATATACACCTTTTTACATGTGTGCGACCAGTGTAGATCCAGATCAGCTGGCACATCTGTGATGTCTGATCAGGATCTGCATTTTTTCGCTTTTTGGTCAAAAATAACCTAAAAGATCTTAATGCGAACAGTTTAGATCCTGATCAGACGGCAAGGATGTGCTGGCTGATCTGGATCTAAACTGTTCGCCCATGCAATAAAGGTGTTCATAAGCAGGAAAGTAAATATCAATTATCAACTAGCTGTAAAATGTCCAATTTGGTCACAACTTCTTTGGTCAAAAACTTTTATCTTTAAAAAAAATTAGGAACAAACGCCTATCAATCCTTTACTCAATAGGGGTGGCTATACCATGTGACTTTTAGAATTTGTCTTTGAAAATTTGAGCAAACACCAACCGATTGATATTTGATGTTAACTGTCCTTGAAAATGCTTGTTAACAAGAGTACGGTGCTCTTTATCTGCTCAAAATCGGTCCAGAAATTACTGAGAAATAAGCAAAAAACCAACCTTAAGCAAGTGATTGTGTGTGTGTGTGCATGACATTCTACAAGTCATGCGTATAGCCACCGTGCCATGGATAAAACCTTGTATCACATGGGTAAACAGTGTAGCTTTGTTGTCAGAAATTATCTAATGAAATGGTTTTACCATAGGTCAAATGGTTATAACAGACACTGTAACATATAAAATGACATGTCTCAGATTACAATATAATTATGTGCCCTGTTTTACATGGCTTTTAATGACAAATCTGTAACTTTTGCACTATGAGTGATTCTTAACCCTTTATTCCATGTAATATGGCTTTTATTCCATGGGTGATCAGAGTAGGTCCCAATTAGTCAGATCATCCATGCAATTTATTTTATGCTTTCCAGTGAATTGTAGAATCTTCCTGGTAAAATAAAAGTGGTATTTCGCTGTTTTTAAACAGTGAAATATCATTTTTATTGTCAGTGTTTTTTCATGTTTTACCCAAACGCACAAACATTCCAAATGAAAATGTTTAAAAAACGAGCTCAAGTTCAGGTATATGACATGACGTCACATCATAATCAAACATTTTTGGCACCATTTCATGAAATTTTGGATCAAATTCACACAATATTTGCACATAAAGCATAAAAAAAAAAGAAAATTTGTTTGTACCAGTGAAAGATAGAAATATATTTTACTTGTGCAATCCGAAATTATGTACTTTCATGAAAGCCAAATCACTCATGGCTTTGCCACTCGTAAAAATACAAATTCCTGAGCTCACTCGGTGAAATATATTTCTATCTTACACTGGTAAAACCAAATATCTTCTAAATGTTCTGAAGCAACTGTGTCTACTTTTTATTTATTTTGTTATTTCAACTAAGAACTGGACTGAAGGTTATAAAGCTGAGATTGGAAATCAGTCTCAAATCTCAAGCATCTGATTGGCTGAAATGGCGACTGGTCGCCATTTCAGCCAATCAGATGCTTGAGATTTGAGACTGATTTCCATGCTCAGTTTTATAACCTTGGGCACTGAACAGTGTAGATCCATATTAGACAGCATAGATGTGCCAGCTGATCTGGATCTACACTTGTCGTCTATGGGATAAAACCCATATATATGGAGTAAAGGTGTAACTATACATCACAGGAATGTATTATTCATTTTTATGTGTGCAATTAGCTACATAATGAAAGCAGGTGCTATTATAAAATCCATGGACCAAGTTCAAAGAGAACCTAGCTGAGTGTTCATTTCTTAAATAAATGTCTTAATACACATATTTTCAATCAATGACACTAAAATTTTGTAGAAACTGAAAAGTACAAACTTTTGTCATTAAGTGTGCTTTTCCGACACCTGTGCTTATTTACATAAATTTTGTTATGTCAATAATACAGATGTATAGCTATAAATGCTGTGCTTTTACAATTTGCAGACTGGCAAGCAGTTTGAATATCAATTAATGATTAACCCTTTACTCCATATAAACATCTTATCTCGAATGTGCAAACAGTGTAGATCCAGATCAGCTGGCACATTCGTGCTGTGTGATCAGGATCTGGAGTGATTGCTTTTTTGGTCAGAAATAACCTTATAAATTAAAGTGTGAACATAAAACTAAATCTGGAGATCAGTCTCAAATCTCAAGCATCTGATTAGCTGAAATGGCGACCAGTCGCCATTTCAGCCAATCAGATCCTTGAGATCTGAGACTGATCTCAAAACTTAGTTTTATGATCTTGGGCCCAGATCCTCATCTGATGGCTGATCTGGATCTACACTGTTCTCCCACACCATAAAGCTGTATATATGGAGGAAAAGGTTAACATGAGAAAAACAAGAAAACATTCAACAGAGAATGGTTCAATGTAACATCATATGTTTTCATAGACACTCTATTCATACTTGTTTCTTTGTCTACTTTTATAAAGTTCTGGTGTACACTTCATTTCTAAACATATATGGCAAGTGCAAAATAATTCTATCTTATTTGTAATTTTGTGTCTAGATAGAATTATTTTGCACTGACCATTGAATCCAATCTTAAAAACAATATCAGAGTTTGAGCAATCATATAAAACAAGAACATAATGTCACTAATGCTCATAAAGTAACATGTCAAAATGTTCAATAAGTAACATGACATTAAGTCACAAATGTTCTTAAAGTAACATGACATAATGTCATTTATGTTCATAAAGTAACATGACATAATGTCATTTATGTTCATAAAGTAACATGACATAATGTCATTTATGTTCATAAAGTAGCATGACATAATGTCATTTATGTTCATAAAGTAAAATGACATAATGTCATTTATGTTCATAAATTAAAATAACATAATGTTCATGAAGTAACATGATATCATACCACTAATGTTCACTAAGTAACATGATATAATTTCACTCTTGTTCAAATGTCACTTATCTTTATAAAGTAACATGACATAATGTCACTACTAATTACAAAAGTAACATGAAAAAACATCACACAACTGTTTACCAGATAAAATGACCATATTTTACATTGTTCTATTGCAAAATGATAAAATCTCAAACAAAACAAAATTTCAAACATCTTTTTACATTACATGGCCTTGCTGTTTAGAGTTAATTTCTTTTATTGTTCCTGTTTTTCATGTGATGCAGTAGAAAGAGTTTCAGAGAATGCTATACATAAATGCCCCAAATCCTAAGTCTCAAATAAAACAAAATATTATAACAAGCCGAAATTCTAGATGTCAAAGTGAATATACATAAAGTTGTTTGTGGTATATTACACATATTATTAACCCTTTACTATATATAAATGGGTTTTATCACAGGTGTGACCAGTGTAGATCCAGATCAGCTGGCACATCAATGATATGGATGAAAACTGGTTGCTAATTGGTTAAAAATAATCCAATAAATCTAAAAGCGAACAGTGTAGAAGCTGGTCAGACAGCACAGATGTGCTGGTTGATCTAGATCTAAATCTTTTGCCCATGGATAACTGCCATATCCCAGGGAGTAAAGTGTTAATCCTTTATTGCATGGGCAAACAGTGTAGATCCAGATAAGCCAGCACATTCATTCCATATGATCAGGATCTGCACTGTTTTTTTATTGTTTTTTTCTGACAAAAAAGCAAACTGTGTAGATCCTGATCAGACAGCATGAATTTGCTGGCTGATTGGTATCTACACTGGTCTCACACATGACAAAAGGCATTTATATGAAGGAAAGGGTTTAAACTGTTCAGTGGCACAGTTACAATATTGCAGTAGTTTGTTTTGCCTCTTCATCAGCTCTATATTGCATCAACGGTTCTGGTGTTGTTGTAGTTTTGGGGATTTAGTACTTTCAGACTAAGTTAATGGCATCCTCTCGTTCAACACAGCTGACTCAAAAGCATCATCCTGAAATAATTCAAACATTTTGTCATTAACTCTTTACACCATAGATATGACTTTACTGCTTGGGTGAACAGTGTAGATCCAGATCAGTCTGAACATACTTGCAGTCTTATCAGGATCTACACTACTTCTTAGTCAGTGCCCAAGGTTATAAAACTGAGCATGAAAACCAGTCTCAAATCTCAAGCATCTGATTGGCTGAAATGGCGACTGGTCGCCATTTCAGCCAATCAGATGCTTGAGATTTGAGACTGGTTTCCAATCTCAGTTTTATAACCTTCAACCCAGGAATGTCCTGAGTACTCTAAAGGCAAACAGAGAAGATACTGATCAGATGGTATGAATGTGCCATCTGATCTAGATCCACATTGGTCTGCCTTAACATAAAAGGAGACTGTGGACTGTGAAATGAAGTTATACGAGCAATTATTATGCATGTTGTGGTAAAACTAACATCATTTGGTCAAAATATGTAATGAAATTATATAAAATATGAGAAAATAAGAGAAGATAATTTAAGTTATTTTCAACTAAAGTAAAAAACTAAAAAAGTTAAAAATATTTTTAAAACTTTTCCCCTGGAGTGTCCTAAATAATAAATATGCTGCAATTTTGCAAGAAGAAAGACCTCCATGCATATATGTTGGGTATGTGAAACTCTTTACTCCATATAAATGCCTTTATTGCATGAGTGAACAGTGTAGATCCAGATCAGCCGGCACATCAGTTAATTTGTTTATTGATTCATTAGGTTATTTCTGACCAAAATGTGCAGATAAGATGACACTGATGTGCCGGCTGATCTGGATCTACAAAATGGGCGCACATGCATAAAAATGCATATTATATATGAAGTAAAGGGTTAAACGCAAGAAGCCTGGACAATGTCTATTAACAGGGGCGTAGCCAGCTTTTTTTCAAATTGTAGGCCCAAACAAGGTTCAAAGGGGCGGTTGCCATTTTGTAAGGGGTCAAGGGGGTGAGCTCGGAAATAAGTGGAAAAATAGCAAAATGCTCCAAAGACACACTTGATTTGACCAAACGGCTTGAACCCTGTACTATCCCCACCCCGTTCCTGATTTTATTGTAATTTATGGGACTTTTGAAATGTCATTTTCTTGTTCAACTTGTAGGCGTGGGCCTACATGGCCTTATAGTAGCTAGGCCACTGATTAATGGCCTCTATCAGATGAGTACATGAAAATCAATTCATGTTTTCCATGCCTCACAAGTTACGTATTTTACGTATAGTACTACAATACCTAGGTTTTACAAATTTCAAATTGGCACAAAAAAGACTATTTGCCCTTGAAGTCTGGTCCCAACCACCTTCACTTTTTTTTTCTAATCCAACACCAAAGCACCCAGCCTGGCATATACTGTTCTTGTTGACTCCTTAATATAATGATTGCTGATTCATAGTCAATGGGACTGAATCTTTGTTGTAATACACCAGCATCGCTTTCATTCAAACTAGACATTATAGTTCACAACAGTTAATGCGCATTAAATGTACCAAATGTGAGAAGTTTTTGGTGGGGGAATATTCTCTTCACTTTAAAATGTATGTTGTTTGTAAATTAGCAACTTAACATATTTAACTATTTGCATTCCATTCTCATGACAATACTTTCCACAAATTTTCAGATTGCAATCACAGTTCTTGGCCTGCCAAAAATTATTGAGGCTTAGGCCAGAGAAAAAATTATATTAGATTCTCATCCAGATTTTGGGAAAAAAAGGGGCGGGTGGACACTTTTGAATTTTTATTTTTTATTAACGAAATACCTGAGAGCAGAAGTAAAAACTAACTTAAAATTTGGAGAAACTGGCATTTATATTTAGTATTATTTACCAGAACCATTAGGGTAGAATATTCGTCCATCTTTTCAATTTCTTCCAAAAATCATGATAACAACTTACAAATGTAGCAGGTTGGTGCCTATTCTTGCTTGAAAAGCCTTACAAGTCTTTAATAGTGACAATATCACCTTCGGTAAGCTTTAAAGCCATGTTTTTTTTCCATATCTTGGATAGTCTAAAACCGGTTCTGTCCGGAACAGAATATGTTCCGATTTTTTTACCAATAAATTTTTTGGGGGTGGGTGGTTTTGGACATGGGAGGGCAGGGATGAGAATCTAAAATACTTTTTTCTATTGCCTTATTAATTTTCCCAAGGATACTGATTTTAGGGGACCATACCAATACAGCATATTGCCAATTACCCAAATCACAATACACCAGTATATCGGTAATACCATGCACCACTTGTATATACCCTAACACCAATGGTATAAACTAACCTACCTTATCAGAAGTTGATATCTAAAGTGATTTTAATTGATTGTAGGCTATAAATTAAGTTTTAGATACAAACTTCCTGCTTGTCTTTTCAGTACAGTCAAACCTGTCTTAAGCAGCCACCAAAGGAAAGAACAAAAAGTGGCTGCTTAATAAAGCTGGCTTAAGACAAGTAAAATGAGAAAACAAATGTCAGATTAGGGCATTTTCAAACTGGCTGTTTAGGACAGGTGGTTGCTGAATGCAGGTGGCTGCTTAAGGCAGGTATAACTTTATTTTATTGCATTTTCAAAACTTAACCCATTATTTCATGGATACAGTTAATATCACATGGGCAACCAGTGTAGATCCAGATCAGACTGCACAAATCAGGATCTTGACTGCTGGCTTTCTGATCGAACCAAGAACTGACCAGTATTAATTCTGATCAGAAAATTTTGATATTCATGCTGATCTGGATCTACAAAGGTCAGAATTGGTCTCTATTTGAGTCAATCAGTCCCCAAGATTATAAAAATGAGAATAGAGACAAGGCTCAAATCTCAAGGATCTGACTGACTAAAACCAATCAGATGTTTGAGATTTGAGACTGGTCTCCGAATTTAGTTTAATAATCTTTAACACAGACTACAATCTCAATTCTATGATCTTTGGCCCTGAATGCAGACATCTGAGATAAAGCTGCTTTTTAAGTTGTTTTATATGCCAAGCAAATTTGAAAACACATCTTATTCAAATGTTATTGTCCAACAATAATGACCTGGCACTTCATTAATTTTCGTAAAGGTCATTGAATAAACACGGGTGTAAGCGAAATCACCTCAGTGATGTGTGAAGTATTGGAATAGATGCCGGACTACGGCGATCATAACATTTACGAACATTAACGAATATGGGGTCAAATGCTAGAGTGCCAAGTCAATATTGTTGGACAATTCCAAATGGTTTGTTTACAATTAGCTAAAAACAACAACAACAACAGAACACAAGTTGTTATCCAGTACTTTTCATGTTCCATCTTTCCGGTTCTCAATTTTGTTAATCGTTTCTGTCTATTTTGAACTGATCATTTTATTACTTATGCTTTCTGGCAGTGTGGGGAAGCTGTGTCTTACGGATGTGGCAATTCCTGATATGCATATTTCACTTTTTAAATAGAGTTATTACAAAACTGAAAGGCAAATGCCCAAAATATTCAACTACAGTTTAAATTTAATTAGTTCTGTTTGAAATTTTAACCCTACACTCCGTAGATACACCTTTATTGCATGGGCATACAGTGTAGATCCTGATCAGCCGGCATATCTGTTTGTCTGAACAGGATCTATACTGTTTGCTTTTTGGTCAGAAATAATCTAATACATGTAAATCAAAAAAGGAGCAGTGTAGATCCTGATCAGATGGCACTTATATACCAGCTGATCTGGATCTTCACTAGTCACACATGTGATAAAATATGTTTTTAAGGAGTAATGGTTAAGGCAAACACAAAATATGGGCAGAACAATATAAGCAGTGACAAGAATTTACTTATACATAAACTCTTGGTTTTGTAGTCATGCTACAAGTACCTGCCAATTCTGAAATTCAAATTTACTTCAGAATGAATCCAAGATGGTCAAACTAAAGTCAAACCTGTCTTTTAATGTCTTAAGTTTTAAACATTTCTTCAAAATTGGCGTCTTACCTTTTTGATTTTGTTAGTGAGTTTCTTGAAGAACCTAGCACCCTTGCTGGAGCGTATCTGGACAGCATCCCCTTGTTCATCTTCCCCCTCTTCTAGAGCACAGCTGTCCACCCCTGGTAACTCGCCATCAGCCCCTCCTGCATTCTCTACAAGCTTCATGTAACGGTACTCCAACCTTGAAAGTTAGATTTTACTTTACCTTTTACTCTTTAACCCTTTCCTCCATATATACACATTTTAAGAGATATGTGACCAGTGTAGATCAAATTCAGCCAGCACATCCATGCCCTCTGATCAGGTTCTGCATTTTTTTTCAGAAATAACATAACAAATCACAAAGCAAATAGAGCAGATCCTGATCAGACGGCATGGATGTGCCGCCTGATCTGGATCAACACTGTTTTCCAACGCAATAAAGGTGTGTCTATGGAGGAAAGGGTTAAATATGTGCAGATTCAGATCAGCCTATACATCTATGGCAATTGGTGTAGGAGTACTCTTGGCATTACATGTCCTTGAGAATTTTTGTACAAAAAATAAAATAACAATGGGCTTAACTATCTACATGTTTACAGCTTCATTCCATAGTTAAGTTTTTCATGCAATACAGTGCTAGTTTATTTAATGTTGCTCCTTGTTTTTGGTTTGAATTTAACAATTTCGAGTACTTTATCTGTATCGAAGTAAGCATTGTGGCCTCTAATTTTGATAAAAGTTACATGAATTTTGGTTTGAATCTAACTATTTTATTTACTTTGTCTATGTGTATACATAACCGAAGAAAAAAATATTGCCTCAGTATGATAAAACCCGATATAAAGCACAAAGTATTACTCTTTGAAAATCAACCAGCACTTACTTTTTGTTTTTCCTCCAGAAGAAGCAGACCATAACAAAGAAGATTAGTGCCAAGCCCACAATCACTGGTATAGCTATCTGCATCTACAACATTAGAGATTATACTCTCATTGAATGAGTTACTGGTAGTTAACCCTTTCCTTCATATATACATGTACGCATTTTTACGCATGTGGGACCAGTGTGCCGGCTGATCTGGATCTAAACTGTTTGCCCATGCAATAAAGGTGTATCTATGGAGGAAAGGGTTAAAGAAAAATGGTAGTGTGTTTTGTGCGTTTAAAGAACATCATGAAGCTCTCGAGCTTCCACGTCAGAAATGGAACCCCTTCTTTATCAATTTCCTGTTATGAACAGACTCCCTGATCGTCTTGTGTTTCAAGGTAGATATATTTCTCTATGCCTTATTTACGTGCAACAATTTGCCATTTGGTCTGATTTTTGGCACATACAATGTTCCAGTTATTATGTGGTATACAAGTTGTATCTCAAATATGATCAAAAATGATCTCAATATATCAGAGCTGCAGTGTATAAGCATGGGGTGAAGAGGTGACAGTGATAAATAGATTACCTAGAGATATAGAACCTATGCAAGCCAAACAAGAAACTCTGTGAGCCAATGCTCATTAGTGATACCCCCGCTGTGAGAAATATGACTTTCAAAATGTAATGTGCATTTTTCAATAAAGATGCCCTTCGGTTTATGTAATGCACCTATATAGTGATAAAGATGCTCTTTGGATTGTGTAGCACACCTTTATAGTAACAAAATCTAACAAGAGGGCCATGATGGCCCTATATTGCTCACCTGAGTACAAAAGTACTCTCAGCTTTACCCAAGGGCCTACATTTAAATAATGTTGGTAAAGGTTCTCTTCACAATACTCAAAACGAAATATCTAAGGTCTAGTCGCATTAGTTTCAGAGAAAAATGATTATTTATGTTTTCCTATATAAATCAATGTAAATAAGAGAACCCTGGGGCGTGGCCAATTTTGGCCCAGGGGACATAATTTGAACAAACTTGGTAAGTATCCACTAGACAATGCTACATACCAAATATCTAAGCTTAAGGCATTGAGGTTTCCAGTAAGAAGATTTTTAAAAATTGCCTTTTTACATATTAAGGGCCCCTGGGGCAGGGCCAATATTGACCCCAGGGCCAACATTTAAACAATGTTGGTAAAGGGTCTCTTCACAATACTCAACACCAAATATCTAAGGTCTAGTCCTATTAGTTTCGGATAAAAATGATTTTTCATGCTTTCCTATATAAATAAATGTAAACTAAGAGAACCCTGGGGTGTCGCCAATTTCGGCCCAGGGGACATAATTTGAACAAACTTGGTAGACATCCACTAGACAATGCTACATACCAAATATGTAAGCTTAAGGCATTGAGGTTTCCAGTAGGAAGATTTTTAAAGTTTTCCTTTTTTACATATTTAGGGCCCCCAGGACAGGGCCAATTTTGACCCCAGGGCCAACTTTTAAACAATGTGGGTAAAGGGTCTCTTCACAAAACTCAAACCAAATATCTAAGGTCTAGTCCTATTAGTTTCGGAGAAAAAATGATTTTCCATGTTTTTCCTATATAACTGTATGTAAACCAAGAGAACCCTAGGGCGTGGCAGATTTTGGCCCAGGGGACATAATTTGAACAAATTTAGTAGACATCCATTAGACAATGCTACTTACAAAATATCTAAGCTGTACGCATTGGTTTGTGAGAAGAAGCTTTTTAAAGATTTCCTATATAAGTCTATGTAAAATGAAGTGACCCCTGGGGCAGGGCCAATTTTGACCCCAGGGAAATAATTTGAACAATCTTTGTAGAGTTCCACTAGAGGGTACTAAATGCCAAATATCTAAGCTCTAGGCCTTGTGGTTTCAGACAAGAAGATTTTTAAAGTTTTTCCTATATAAGTCTATATAAAATGAAGTGACCCCTGGGGCGGGGCCAATTTTGACCCCAGGGAAATAATTTGAACAATCTGTGTAGAGTACCACTAGAGGATGCTTAATGCCAAATATCTAAGCTCTAGGCCTTGTGGTTTCAGACAAGAAGATTTTTAAAGTTTTTCCTATATAAGTCTATATAAAATGAAGTGACCCCTGGGGCGGGGCCAATTTTGACCCCAGGGAAATAATTTGAACAATCTTTGTAGAGTTCCACTAGAGGGTGCTAAATGCCAAATATCTAAGCTCTAGGCCTTGTGGTTTCAGACAAGAAGATTTTTAAAGTTTTTCCTATATAAGTCTATATAAAATGAAGTGACCCCTGGGGCGGGGCCAATTTTGACCCCAGGGAAATAATTTGAACAAAATTTGTAGAGTTCCACTAGAGGGTGCTAAATGCCAAATATCTAAGCTCTAGGCCTTGTGGTTTCAGACAAGAAGATTTTTAAAGTTTTTCCTATATAAGTCTATATAAAATGAAGTGACCCCTGGGGCGGGGCCAATTTTGACCCCAGGGAAATAATTTGAACAATCTTTGTAGAGTTCCACGAGAGGGTGCTAAATGCCAAATATCTAAGCTCTAGGCCTTGTGGTTTCAGACAAGAAGATTTTGAAAGTTTTTCCTATATATGTCTATATAAAATGAAGTGACCCCTGGGGCGGGGCCAATTTTGACCCCAGGGAAATAATTTGAACAATCTGTGTAGAGTACCACTAGAGGATGCTTAATGCCAAATATCTAAGCTCTAGGCCTTGTGGTTTCAGACAAGAAGATTTTTAAAGGTTTTCCTATGTAAGTCTATATAAAATCAAGTGACCCCTGGGGCGGGGCCAATTTTGACCCCAGGGAAATAATTTGAACAATCTTTGTAGTGTTCCACTAGAGGATGCTAAATGCCAAATATCTAAGCTCTAGGCCTTGTGGTTTCAGACAAGAAGATTTTTAAAGTTTTTCCTATATAAGTCTATGTAAAATGAAGTGACCCATGGGGCGGGGCCAATTTTGACCCCAGGGAAATAATTTGAACAATCTTTGTAGAGTTCCACTAGAGGGTGCTAAATGCCAAATATCTAAGCTCTAGGCCTTGTGGTTTCAGACAAGAAGATTTTTAAAGTTTTTCCTATATAAGTCTATATAAAATGAAGTGACCCCTGGGGTGGGGCCAATTTTGACCCCAGGGAAATAATTTGAACAATCTTTGTAGAGTTCCACTAGAGGGTGCTAAATGCCAAATATCTAAGCTCTAGGCCTTGTGGTTTCAGACAAGAAGATTTTTAAAGTTTTTCCTATATAAGTCTATGTAAAATGAAGTGACCCCTGGGGCGGGGCCAATTTTGACCCCAGGGAAATAATTTGAACAATCTTTGTAGAGTTCCACTAGAGGGTGCTAAATGCCAAATATCTAAGCTCTAGGCCGTGTGGTTTCAGACAAGAAGATTTTTAAAGTTTTTCCTATATAAGTCTATATAAAATGAAGTGACCCCTGGGGCGGGGCCGATTTTGACCCCAGGGAAATAATTTGAACAATCTTTGTAGAGTTCCACTAGAGGGTGCTAAATGCCAAATATCTAAGCTCTAGGCCTTGTGGTTTCAGACAAGAAGATTTTTAAAGTTTTTCCTATATAAGTCTATATAAAATGAAGTGACCCCTGGGGCAGGGCCAATTTTGACCCCAGGGAAATAATTTGAACAATCTTTGTAGAGTTCCACTAGAGGGTGCTAAATGCCAAATATCTAAGCTCTAGGCCTTGTGGTTTCAGACAAGAAGATTTTTAAAGTTTTTCCTTTCGGTTGCCATGGCAACCAGAGTTCTGCATGGAATTGATTTCTTTGAACAACTTTGGAAGAGCTTCATGCAAGGAACATCCGTGGCAAGTTTCATCAACTTTGGCCCAGGGGTTTAAGAGGAGATGTTGTTTAAAGCAAAAATTGACGACGCACGACGCACGACGGACGACGCACGACGGACACAGGGCGATCCTAAAAGCTCACCATGAGCACAAGTGCTCAGGTGAGCTAAAAATAGTCGGTTAACAGGAAGTAGATGAGCAAGGAGCATAAAACTGCTTTACACCATATCGGACTACAGGATAAAGCAATATGCAAAATATCAGGCTGTTGCATGTTATAGTTGCTTAGAAAAATGCAAAGAAAATTTTGTTACGGACGGAATCACGAACGGATGGACAAGGGTAAAACAGTATACCCCCCCTCTTCTTTGAAGCGGGGGTATAATAACATAATTACCATGAGAGGCAATGACCCGAGCTTCACTGTACATTTCTGTGTCTCCTCTATGTTCAACAAGCTGGCTGGCACTATACAATGGCTGAAACCATAGCAACATAAAACCTTATAAACCAGTTAGTCTCATTATCTAGGATTTGCAATCTGATCAGGATCTACTCTTTTCACTTTAGATCCATAAGGTTATTTCCTGACCAAGAAACTAACAGTGTAGATCATGATCAGACCGCACATGCAATAAAACACCTTTATAATTATGGAATAAGGAGTTAATTGTTACACTGATTGTAAACGTCATTTCATAAAAATTATTTATGAATGATGAAATTCACATCAAAATTTCATAAAACCTATATTTCACTGCGTTTGAAAGTTGTTATATAATTTACATTATATGCTTGAACGAGGTATCATACCTAGGGGGGAAATAATGTATAGTCTGTGAACCCTGCACACATTCCCCGACCACCCGGCTGAAATCTTCCTTCTGGCACACCGGACATGCGAGTTTCGTGCTCCACAGGAAGTGGAAGGTACAGCCGTCACATGTACCGTCAGCACACTTTGGTGGCAGAGTGATCTCCCCTTGTCCTTTTTGGTCTTCATCACATCGCAAACTCACCAGTGAGTGACGTCCCAAAGGGCACGCTCGAGTAGGTCTGAAATGGTATTTATTTTATGCTTTCCAGTGAATTATAGAATTTTCTCAGTGAAATATTAGTGGCATTGCACTATTTACAAACAGTGGAATATCATTTTTATTTTCACTGTTTTTACATGTTGGTAACCAAAAGCACTATATTCAGAAATAGAATGTTTAGAAAATGGATTCAAATTTGGGTATATTACATCGTGAAGTAACGTCATAAACAAAACTGTTAACCAAACCATAAAGTTGTATATATGGAGGAAATTATTTACATTTGTTCTTCTTATCGAAAAACTAATTTAGGTTTCAAACCACCTAACTGTACTTACGTCTCAGCAGAAAAGTGAACTTGTATGTCATTTTCCATTTCTGTAATAAACACAAGAAGTAAATTAGAATAAACATGCTTCTTACATCAACAGCAAAAACTTCATACTTATATTAACAGCATGAGTACAACTTTTTTGTTTAAATTATTTATTAACACTTAACAATTAATGAAACAATCACAGTTTAAGACTGACTTAACCCTTTACTTCCTGGATACACTTGGGCAAACAGTGTGGATCCAGATCAGTCAGCACATCAATGTCTTCTGATTAGGATCGATACTGTTTGTTTTTAGATTTGTAGTAGATTTCGTACCAGCGGCCTCGGTAGCTCCATTGGTAGAGCGTCGGCATGGTAAGCCGGTGGTCCAAGGTTTGAATCCTGGTCAAGGCTACTCTTTCCCAGACCCAAATCTACCACATTGGCGTCTTAAACAGGTTGATAACCCTTGGAGCTCTTTGGGGCGAAGCATGTGGCTGGGGTATTCGACCCGAACCTATGCAGAACCTTGCGGACATTTCCAAGGTAGTTGGAATGTCTCGACTAAGTTGGGAGGAAATGTAGTAGATTTCATATCAGAGGCCTCGGTAGCTCAACTGGTAGAGCGTCTGCATGGTAAGCTGAAGGTAAGAGGTTCGAATCCTGGTCGAGGCTACACTTTCCAAAACCCAAATCTGACACAGGTTGATTAGGTTATTTCTGACTAAGAAGCAAAACAGTGTACATGTAGATCTGATGGTACAAATGTGCTGGCTCATCCTGGGGCCTACACTGGTTACCTCTACGACAAAAGGCATGTTCATGAAGTAAAGGGCAACAAATTTAGCATGATAAAGGCTAATAGCCCATGTGATAAAAGACATATCCATGGACAGGGATCAGCTTAGGCTGTGAAAACAGGGATCTGTTTTTCCAGTTTAAGGGAGAAGTTTTGGAAGTTTTCAGCTTTCTATAAGAAATATATAGGGAAAAACTTCTCCCTTGGCACAGCAGATGGAGAAGTTAAGGAAATTTGGAAGACTATGTCTCAAGTTTCTCTCTAAGCCATTCCCTGATGGAGCAAAAAATTAACAATACTTTGTATGATAAATTTAGCATGATAAAGGCTAATAACTTATATACCTGCAATATCAAAGCCGCTAGCAGTGTACAAGCCCTTCAGTGATGCTGTAGATCCATTCATTAATGTAAGTGTTGAATGATTGCGCACAATTTCCACAAGGAGATCTCCGAGACTGAAACATTGTAAAATGGAAAATGTGCCGAATTGTTTAACAACAGACCCATGGGAAAAAAGCCATACCCCATGAAGTAAAGGACAATTCTTGTTTGAAAGATATTATAATGTTATTGATCAAGTGAATTCATATTGGCCTTGATCTTGGGCCGAGGGTATTCATATTAGCCTGAGGCCGAAGGCCGAGGCCTAATGTGACAGCCCGAGGCCCAATAACATGGCCAATGTGAATTCACTTGACAATTTTATTAATTAACATACTTAAACCATCAAACTCATTTGAAGACAAACTTGGCCAATACGGGAATTGCTGGGCAAATATGAGATAGTTAATTAATAATAGTTTTCATTAAACTCTAAATTTCCTATAAGCATTTAAATGCCAGATCCAGATCAGCTGGCACATCTGCACTGGTTTCATCTTGATCATAATTAACCTAATGAATCAAAGGTGAACAGTGTAGATCCTGATCAGAAAGCACAGATGTGCTGGCTGACCTGGATCTACACTGTTAGCCTATGCCATATATATATATTAAGTTAAGGATTAAGTCGTGTTACCTTGTAGACTGAGTGGTCATCACAGCACTGGAATCATCTGTGGCTGGAACCAGGGTAGTTCGGCATACCTTTGCTAGAATTTGATCAGGCTCGTGTAGTGCCTAAAACAAAACATGAACATCTAAACAATAGATTAATTCAGTTCTGTCAGTCTCTTGGTGTGATAATTATTGTGGTAATCCTTTACAGCTAAAACCTTTTCCACAACAGTGAAAGGTGTATATCCAGATCTGGATCTACCATGTTGGCTTTTTGATTTATTAGGTTATTTCTTACCAAGAAGCGAACAGTTCTAGTCCAGATCAGATGGCATTATTATGCATTTCTAGGAATAGAAAAATAAATAAGATAATAAATATGTAATACAGTCAAAATATGTTCCATAAATGAATTATAACTTGCTTTATATCTAAAAATAGAAAAAAAAAAATTTGAACACATTTTCACATGTTGTAGCTTAAATATATTGGCAAAATAAGTTATTATAATTATTATTATGAAAAATTGTAGTATTAAGCTATAGAGGCATTGTGAACAAGGCTCCAGGCCCCAAGGTTATAAAACTTGGATTTGAATTGCCTGGTCAAAACTTTAATTTTTGTTTATTTCTTTACAACAATTGTTAATGAGTGTTTAGGGGTTCAACATCGTTATGCATTTAAAAATTCAAATAGAAAAATTAAAGCTGTGTAAATGAGTGGTTTCAATCCAAGGCTTTATATTTACACTTCAACTTCGTCCTCTATGATGAAGTCTTATTCATCAAATATCATAATTTCTGTTGGTAAACAGTACGACATATTATTTTAAAAGGCGTGGCTACAGTAGAGCCATTCATAATTTATTGGACGTTGCACAATATTTTGACCTGTGACGTCGCCAAGCAAGCATGTTTTGCCAAGAGTAGCTACGAAAAAGCGTGCCGTCATTCACTGTGTCATCAACGTTGCTGTTCCAACAGCATTTTGAAAAAGCCGTAATATCATGAATTCTTCTCATAATTTCTGCATTAATGAGAGTATTTATGAGTGTAAATATAAGAATTCGGGCTTCACACATTTTAAACAACCCAATTGTTTTCCATACCCAAATGAAAACCATTAAATATCGATTCCATCCGTAACAGAATTAAGGAGTTGTAAGCGTGTGGTTCAAAATCAAGTTTTATAACCTTGGACCCAGGTCTAATCAGACTACATGCCTGTTGCATGCATTTGTCTAGTTTTGTAGATAACTTAAAATCGTTCCAGCCCGAATCCATGCAATATAATACCAGCAAACATACCATCAAAGTACATGTAATTTTAATCTCCCTATGCCCAATTCATAAAAAACTAAAACAGTTACTGGAGACTAGTTTCAAATCTCAAACATTTGATTGGTTGAAACAGAGAATTGTCACCATTTCAACCAATCAAAGAGATATTTGACTGATTACCAATATCAAGCATTTGGTTGAAATTAAATAAGTTTTATGAATTTGTGCCCCAGCATCAACACAATTATAAATCCACATATGCAACAAGGTTTAGTGTAGACTCTCCGACAAGGCTCAATGTAGACTTAACAAAAAGGCTCACTATAGACTCCATAAAGCTGGGTGTAGATTCAACGATGAGACTCAGTGCTACCACATCATCTGAATTTTGAAACTGAAAGTTCTTCCCACACAAATAACTGGCTTCTAACATGGGTTGTAGCTTTGGATGCAATCAATATCCCAATGATAATTGACTCATTTCTCCATAATTATATATGCCTATATGGCATGAGCAAACAGTGCAAATCCAGATCAGATGGCATCTGTGCAATCTGATCAGGATCTACTCTGTTTGCTTTTTGGTATATTAGGTTATTTCTGACCAAAAAGCAAACAGTGCTGATCCTGATCAGATGTCATGAATGTGCCAGCTGATCTGGATCTACACCGTTAGGTCATGCAATAAAAGGTGTATATATGGAGGAAAGGATTAAGTCTTGTCCTTCACCAAATAAGCAAGGGCCTAGTGTCTCTCTAGCATAACACTATTTTAAAACATCTAATTCTATAAACTTGCAAAATCTTCTAACACTAAAGCTGACCTTAACCCTTTAAAGCAGCTTACAGTTCAAGGCCAGGCACCAAGACTTTAAAACTGAGATTTGAAACAAGTCTCAAATCTCAAGGATCTGATTGATCGCCATTTCGGCCAATCAGATATTTGAGATCTGAGACTGGTTTCAAATCTGTTTTATAATCTTCAGCAATGGTTTTAAAAATAAATTTAAACCTAGATTATGGCAAGATTAAAGTCCTGTGTAGCAAAAAAATATATTCATGCTGAGAAAACTGAAAACCACCAAAACCTTTGTATCATGAACAAATACAAATATAGATACATTCTTTTCCAAAATCCAAAATTTTGAACCAGTTAACAAACAAAAGTATTGCAACATTTCCAAAGCAAATAAACAACTGATACAGTATCATAGCCCAAGTACCGAATTTTAGTCATCATTAGATCTTTCCTGTCAGCTTAACCTTAAAGCAGTCCTCAGATTTTGAATTGGTTACCATATGGGGCGCGTCACGGGAAAAGGTACCTTCGGACAGTTGACGTCAATCCTTGAAATGACGTCATAAAGTTGAGCTGACGACATTAATTATTATGCAATTCGCGGTAAAAATACCATTTTATTGTCAAAATGTGTAACAAAATCATATTTTAGTTATAAGAAATTGATTTATAGTTGTAAATTCTTTCTTAATTTAGTAAAAACCAAAATCTCAGTAAAAATGACCGAAGGTACCTTTTCCCGTGGCGTGCCCCATATGAAGATGTATGATGATTGTTATCTGTATTATTTTTTAAGTTTATTTGAAACAGTAAAAACAATACCCTACCCGATTAAATTTTCAAGTAGATGTTTTAAACCGATGTTTCAGCTTCCGCCTGCATCAAGGTTATAAATACACAACGATTGAAAACTGATGTTATGTAAACATGTAATGTGCATAACGCCCTATGGCAGAAAATTTGTATAGTATATTTTAATTTTTTTATTTAATCATTTTCTGTGTTATCTCTAAATTTCGCATTGATGAATATTTTTGTGGGCATTTATGGGTTATATATTTATAGCATTTTAATAAGATTAATTATGAAAGATTTTCAACATTATAATATTAGTATAGTTGCTGGCATTCTGTCACCCTTGAATATTAATCTTTATTCTATGGAAAAAAAATGTATCTCATGTGCTAAAAGTGTAAATCCAGATCAGTACAGACACCAAAACTGTCTGATAAGGATTTACACTGTTCACTACTAAGATTCCTTAGGTTAATTCTAACCAAAGCTAACACCACAGATGGCATGGATGTGCAAGCTGATCTGGATCGCTGACCTGGATCTTCACATTTTACTCCATGGATATTACTTATATGCCACAATCAAACAGCAAAGATCCTGGGCTGAAGGTTATAAAGCTGAGATTGGAAACCAGTCCTGGTCGCCATTTCAGCCAATCAGATGCTTGAGATTTTAGACTGGTTTCCATGCTCAGTTTTATAACCTTGGGCACTGGTCATTATACATATTCATGCAGTCTGATTAAGATCTACACTGTTAGCTTTCTAAATCATTAAATTATTTTTACCAAGAAGTAAACAGTGTCAATCTTGATCACAGTGCATGGATGTGCATTCTGATTTGGATCTACAATTGTTGCACATGAGATGTCGTATCACAAAGACGCCTAACAAAAAGTTTAATCTTGACTGCTTTTGTTTCAAATACCAACACCACTATCAGCCAACAGGGAAGATCTAACAAATGACCTTAAGAACAAGAAGTATGCAACCTACACTGGAAATATCTGGCTTTCCTGCGTGGCTTTTGGAATGCTACAACATCATAACACTCTCAGTGTTAGTACACAGCATACACAAACAGGGCAGATTTTCAAAAATACATATCACTACCAACTAAATTCTTTTACTACACAATCAAATTTCGTATTATTTTATGCATGAATATTTGGACTTTCAGTTTGATTGATAAAACGAAATTTCAACTTTTTAATTTTTATAAATCAAAATGATTGTTATTAACCCTTTACTCCATGGGATATGGCTGTTTATCCCATGAGCAAAAGTGTAGATCCAGATCTGCCAGCTCATCTGTGCCATCTAATCAGGACTACACTCTTCGCTTTTAGATTTACTGGTTATTTCTGAGCAACTTGTATAGATCCAGATCAGATGGCATGGATGTGCTAACTGATCAGGATCTTAACTGGTCCTACATGCTACCTAACCTGTATACATTGTAAATGGAGTAATAAGGGTTATGCTTAACACATTAAATTGTCATCATTGTTATTGCAATAATCATCTGCAAGAGATTTTTTTTACCATACCATAAGAACTATATTAGATATCAAACACATATTTTGCACATAATGTTACCACACAAATCACAAGTACCATTCCATGTGTCAAAGGTAGATAATCAGAACTCAAGTGTTTGTAAAACATGTATGCACCCCCATGCCAATTTGATAGTAATCTGCTGTTATTTTATTGAAGGTCACTGTGACCTTGACATTTGACCTACTGACCTCAAAATCAATACAGGTCATGTCCTTGTGAAGACTAAACTCCCTGCCAAATCTGAGGACTGTAGGTCAAATCATTATCTAGTTATTAATCTGACAAGGTCTGTTACGGACAGACAAATGGCCTGACCGCCAGATGGACCGACCAACCAACATGTGCAAAGCAATATATCCCTGCTTCTTTGAAGGGGGGGGAGCATAATTAATACATTTTCAGATTAGCAGTTAGACCATGATCCAACTAAGTAATTGCACTGGTCTCCTCTGTTTGCAATCTGTCACATTATTTTTGAGCTTAAATGATTTTGGTGTTGATAACAATTAACAAGCCTGATTATCTACCTTATATATTTAGTGTAGTTTAGTAAATCTACCAGTTCCTGAATTCTTGCAAGAGAAATTAACTAGCAACACATAATGTGAATTTTTCTATCTGCTTACCATCAAAGCTAAAATAATGAATTATTATACAATAACATGTACAACTATTACAAACAAATCTTTCATGTCGGTTAGGTTGAGTACAGCTTTAGGATCATATCAAAACATATTCTAAGATAATTTTTTATCAAAACATTGCACAATTTTTCTTGCATACCATGTAAACTCTAACTAAACGCTAACTCTAATGTCCATTTTTTGTTAAAAACTGATTTATTTTAAAATGATTTATATTATCAGTTTCATTAACATTTTTTTTGCTCATTTCTTGCTATCAGTACACATCGACTCACCATGAGCACCCGGCTCAGGAGAGCTAAAAATAGAATCATTCCTTAATCCTTTACTCCATATATACACTTTCTATCAGATATGATCAGTGTAGATCTAGATCAACAGGCGCACTGTGCTGTCTGATCAGGATCAACACTTTTTGCTATTAGATTCATTAGGTTACTTCTGACCAAGATGCAACAAGTGCAAATCCAGATCGGATGGCATGGGTATACCAGCTGATCTGGATCTACACTGATCGTAAATGCGCGAAAATGCGTATATATGAAGTAAAGGGTTAAAGTATGATGAATAACATTTAATCAATATGTGCCACATCATAAGAAAACTTTGTCTTTGGAAGGGTGATGTACATTCTAGATGGGACGATATTAAAACTGCCCAATAATTTGGCATGACCATCAAATTAAACTTTTCTGAACTAAGTGTTTGCTTACAACTTAAATGAAAAAAAAATAGCAGAGCTGCTCTTTCCCCCAAAAATTGCAAATATTTAACTCTACTCCCTAGATATGCCTTATATTACATAGGCAACCAGTGTAGGTTTAGATCAGCTGGCACACCTACACTGTTCACTTTTAGATTCTAAAGGTCATTTCTGACAAAGAGGCAAACAGTATAGATCCATATCACAGATGTGCCAGCTTATCTGTATCTGCACTGGCCCTGTGATAAAAGGCATATCTATGAAGTAAAGGATTACCCCTCTACTCCATAAACCTTTATATGCATGTGCTACCAGTGTAGATCCAGATTAGCAGCATTGGTCGCATTTTGGTCAGAAATAATCTAAATGAATCAAAAAGCAAGCAGAGTAGATCCAGATCAGCTGGCACATCTGTTTGCCCATGCCATAAAGGCATGTCTATGGAGTAAAGGATTAAAAATTCCAAGATATTACGAGGCACATTTTCTTATGATGAGTCCATTGTGTTATCACTATGATTATATATGAAACATGTTAACCCCTAGCCTGGCACCAGCTAGATGGTTTATTAAAGAAAACACTGAAATACTTATTAACTCCTTTTTTATTCATTTCATTTTCCTTTTTTTTACTGATTTGCTGAACCATCTATATTCTGGGAGATAAGGGAAGTAAAATGCATATCAGTAAGGTACCTGCTGGAGTTGCTTTTCTTAGAGGTATTGATGATTATTGTATTAGTGACATGAGACTATATAACAGAACATAGGGACGGGAGCCAGTCTAGTTAACCCCTTGCTCCATAAGTACTGGTTGTATCACATGTGCAAACAGTGTAAATCCAGAACAGCCGGCAAATCACTGCAAACTGATCATGATCTACACTGTTCAGTTTTTGGTCAGATATAACCTAACAAAAAAGGGAACAGTGTAGATCCTGATCAGATGACATGTGTTTTGATTTGCCAGCTGATCTTGATCTACATGGTTTGCCCGTGGATAACAGTAGATGGAGTAATGGGTTTTAAGTAATGAGCATTCTAATCTAAATTTATCATTGCAAAATACTACTGCTGTAATGCTGCAAGGTTAGTCAAGTTTTTGTTTACATAAAGCACTTCTAAGCATACTTACATGACGGGTTACTGTACTTGACTAAATACATTAATTGTATAACTCTTTTAATTCTATAGCAGGGAATTTAGGAATGATGTAAACAAAAGTTTTTTCTAACTTTCTCATTGAATGAACAATGTAAATATGTGTTTTCTCTAATTTTTCTAATTCAAGGAACAATGTTAACATATGTTTTCTTAACCCTAAAATTATATGAACCACTTAATAACAAGAGGGCCATGATGGCCCTTTATCGCTCACCTGAGTACAACAAAGTTATTTTTAGTAACAGTGACCTAGACCCAGATGACCCATATTTGAACTCGTCCGAGAAATCATTGGGACAAACATCCTGACCAAGTTTCATGACAATCGTAGCAAAAATGTGACCGCTAGAGTGTTAACAAGGAAATTCTATTTTTAATAACAGTGACCTAGTTTTTGGATCCAGATGACCCATATTCGAACTCCTCTGAGAAATCATTGGGACAAACATCCTGACCAAGTTTCATGACAATCCAAGCAAAAATGTGACCGCTAGAGTGTTAACAAGAAAATTCTATTTTTAATAACAGTGACCTAGTTTTTGGACCCAGATGACCCATATTCGAACTCGTCCGAGAAATCATTGGGACAAACATCCTGACCATGTTTCATGACAATCGGAGCAAAAATGTGACCGCTAGAGTGTTAACAAGAAAGTTCTATTTTTAGTAACAGTGACCTAGTTTTTGGACCCGGATGACCCATATTCGAACTCGTCTGAGAAATCATTGGGACAAACATCCTGACCAAGTTTCATGACAATCGGAGCAAAAATGTGACCGCTTGAGTGTTAACAAGAAAGTTCTATTTTTAGTAACAGTGACCTAGTTTTTGGACCCAGATGACCCATATTCGAACTCATCTGAGAAATCATTGGGACAAACATCCTGACCAAGTTTCATGACAATCGGAGCAAAATGTGACCGCAAGAGTGTTAACAAGAAAATTCTATTTTTAGTAACAGTGACCTAGTTTTTAGACCCAGATGACCCATATTCGAACTCATCTGAGAAATCATTGGGACAAACATCCTGACCAAGTTTCATGACAATTGGAGCAAAATGTGACCGCTAGAGTGTTAACAAGAAAGTTCTATTTTTAGTAACAGTGACCTAGTTTTTAGACCCAGATGACCCATATTCGAACTCTTCCGAGAAATCATTGGGACAAACATACTGACCAAGTTTCATGACAATAGGAGCAAAAATGTGACTGCTAAAGTGTTAACAAGAAAATTCTATTTTTAATAACAGTGACCTAGTTTTTGGACATAGATGACCCATATTCGAACTCGTCCAAGAAATCATTGGGACAAACATCCTGACCAAGTTTCATGACAATCGGAGCAAAAATGTGACCGCTAGAGTGTTAACCAGGCTGTCAACCAGGTCATCTCCAAAATATAGGAAAAATATAGGAATATTTTTGCAACAAATATAGGAGTTTTAGGATGATTTTGAGGCAAAATATAGGAGTTTGGAACTGATAATAGTTTTATTTACTTGCACTTATACAAATGATTTTCACTTGTGCATTTAAATGTCCACTGTAAAATGATGGAAACCATTAACTTTAACATCAGCACCATCAAGCACATCACCAGCATCTGAATGACCATTCAAACAAGGGGGAAATGCAGAAAATGCATTAACAAAGCTGGATTTTTCAGTTTTAGTTTGTCTTCTATGATATTTTAGTACTGTACACAGCATCAACCCATCCACTCATAGTCATATGGCTTTGTGTGTAAAAATCTAGGTTACAATGTCCAAAAGGGTTCAGTCAAAAGTGACCCCAAGGCTTTAGTTTGAACAAACTCTACCGAGAACCTGTAGGCAATACATCATACAAAATTATATGCCCTTCACTTCTCTAGAAGTTCTGGAATAAACGATTTTTAACATGATTCCATTTATTTATTTAATCTGCATGGAACAGTACTACAGTCAAATGTTTAGTTAACCTTAATACAAAGAATATTGCTACAAGTTTCAAGACCAATGATAAAAACCATAACTGAACTTTAATTCAAACTGCCACTGAAGTTCTATACAAACGCAATTAATTTTCAAAAACCAAAGCCTTCTTTGGAATAGGACATTATACCTTTAAGGCTTGTATTTGTTGTTGTTACTTCCCAGTTTTATGTCCCTCCCGCCTCTGTACGAGGACATTATGGTGTGGACATACCAGCTTTCCATGGTGGAGGAAGACCCCAGGTGCCCCTCCGGGCAATTTTCAGGCTCCAGCGGGCACCTGGGTAGAATCAATGACGTTCCGCAAGATAGCTGGTAAGCTTCCTCACATGAAAGATCTTGACCCTGGTAGGTCTCGAACTCACAGCGGTGAAGGGCAAGTGATTGTCAGTCGGAAACCTTAACCACTCGGCCATGGACGCCCCATATACCTTTTAGGCTCATTGAAGTTTAACATAACTTAATTTATATATTAAGTGGTTCTATAAAAAAACACAATAATTTTAGAAAACTGTGCAAAGATTTTCAGATTATCATAAAAAAAACAACAACACATTTTAAAGTTATCTCAATTTATTGAACAAATAGTTGTTGCAAATTTTTAAACAATATTGTTTTTATTACCTCCCTTTATTTGACTTTGTCTTTTGAATCGTATTGTTTTTGTAAAGACACCTTCTTTTGCATACACTCTTTTCCAACAGGGTTTGATAACACTCTTTTCAAACTGGAAAACTGACCACAAAAGTCAGCTGAAGAATTCTTGTTCACAGTCAAGCATGTTTTTCCCAGGGGTCCATCTTGACGTTTTAGACGACCACATACACCATACCAAATATAAGCTCTCTAGTCCTTGCAGTTGGTGAATAAAATTTAATGATCTTTAACATTTTTTGCAACAAGAATTCTGCATAGAAGTGAAAATTTGTTTTTGGTAGGTAAAACTGACGTCACAAATCACTAAATGCTGCTGGCCGATGTTGTAAATGCCAGTTTTCACAAAATATCGGCTGGTGGCAGGACTGCGGCAGTTACGATCGATTGGCGGCAGTTGACATTTTAGACATTGCCAGCAAGCAGCTGAGATTTTAAGAAAAAGTTAAATTTCTGGCGACGTTGTGGCGATTTTTTCTATTTTTGCAAATCGGCAGGTGGCAGGGCGAGCGCATTTTTTGTTCGCCGGTGGCAGGCAAGTGGCAGGTGGGGTGCAGTGATGGAGACTGCAAGAGTCTACAAAAATCGGCCGGTGACTGCTAGAAACTTACTGCCACTCTCCAGCACCCGGCCTGCCACCGCTCTTCCACCGACATGCCACCGCCCGATTTCAATATATCATCCGGTGGCAGCGCGGAGGCTGGGAGGCGGCAGTCAATGTCGGTAGTTGGCAGGACTGCGATCTGCCGATTTTAGACTACCAGACATTAGTTTATAATGAATTGACTATTACCATACATAACAGTTCCCATGGCGTTCTTAATTATCGGGCGGGCGCAGAGCGGTGGCAGCTAGATCGCTCAATCGCCGGCCGGCGGCAGTTGTAAATGGGCTGTCCCCCTACCAGGTCGCAGGGCGGTGGCAGTTTAATTTTAGCTGCCGCCGCCCTGCCACCTAACTGCCACTTGCTGGATATTTTGGGGTGTCACGTTTCCCACGAGCCTTTGAAACCAACTGCTGCCGACAGGCGGCATTTTGTTGGCAGTTATATGTGACTGCTCACAGCGATGTGTAAAAAATCGACCGGCAGCAGCCAACTTCACGACTCTGCCGATGTCTAAAATAGGCCGGCGGAATTTAGCAATTGTGACGCTAGCATAAGTTTTAATACACAGAAACCTGCTACAAAGTTGTTCAAGAATCAGATTAGAACTTAAGTAATGACACCTGCCAAGTTTTCACCAATCTAAAAGTTGAGTTTTGATCTTGAAAAAAATAAAAGAAAGCAAAAGCAGTATCAAAGCAATATTTACTCTCTTCATTAATCGGCAAAAACAAATACTAAAAAATATAGGAATATACATAAAACAAGAGGTGTTTGTCAAACACAAATGCCCCCCCTGACGTGCAAGTGATATCTATTAGCATTGAATTTAAATTTTTGGAAATTTAGAGACTTTTGTAAGCTTTAGCAATGAAGGGTACCAGTCATGAAAGCAATTTACAAGACGGTGGAACTCCTATATATCAATAACCAGGTCATCCAATGAGAGGATTACATTTACCTCGACAAACATAAGCGCGTGTAGATTAACCTAGTCTAACACAAAGGATTTTATTGTAATTTAAATCAAATATTCGCTATTGGCGGAGATATAGTAGCTCTAGTGTTATGTCAATTCCGGTAATGTGCAGGCTTTAGTGACCATCCATATGAAACCAAAGCATTTAATAAACACAAGTGAGTGATAATCAGTGCCTATTTATGACACGGCATATATTGAAATAGTTTAAAATTAATGTTATGGATCATTAATATATATCTTTACTTGAAATTGTCATGGGGAAAAATAATCACAACTTTACACTGAGAAGTATTTTATTTTATTATACAAATAAACATAAAAAAGTTGTCTAGTTATTGATCGAACAAGGTTTTTTGTTGTCAAGGCCACCGTGACCTTGACCTTTGACCTACTGACCCCAAAACCAATAGGGGTCTTCTACTGGTCACGACCAACTTCCACACCAAATATGAGGTCTGTATCACAAAGCGTTGTCTAGTTATTGATCGGACAACGTTTTTGTATGCAAAGGCCACTGTGACCTTGACCTTTGACCTACTGATCCTAAAATCAATAGGGGTCTTCTACTGGTCATGACCAACCTCCACACCAAATATGAGGACTGTATCACAAAGCGTTGTCTAGTTATTGATCGGACAAGGTTTTTGTGGTCAAGGCCACTGTGACCTTGACCTTTGACCTACTGACCCCAAAATCAATAGGGGTCTTCTACTGGTCATGACCAACCTCCACACCAAATATGAGGACTGTATCACAAAGCGTTGTCTAGTTATTGATCGGACAAGGTTTTTGTGGTCAAGGCCACTGTGACCTTGACCTTTGACCTACTGACCCCAAAATCAATAGGGGTCTTCTACTGGTCATGACCAACCTCCACACCAAATATAAGGACTGTATCACAAAGCGTTGTCTAGTTATTGATCGGACAAGATGTGGTCTACGGACCGACCGACATACCGACCGACCGACATGTGCAAAGCAATATACCCCCGCTTCTTCGAAGGGGGGCATAAATATAGGAGAAATATAGGAATATAGGAGGCTTTTCAGAATAAAGGATTCTGATCCAAAATATAGGAGAAATATAGGAATATAGGAATCGGTTGACAGCCTGTGTTAACAAGAAAATTCTATTTTTAGTAACAGTGACCTAGTTTTTGGACCCAGATGACCCATATTCAAACTCCTCTGAGAAATCATTGGGACAAACAACCTGACCAAGTTTTATGACAATCGGAGCAAAAATGTGACCGCAAGAGTGTTAACAAGAAAGTTCTATTTTTAGTAGCAGTGACCTAGTTTTTGGACCCAGATGACCCATATTCGAACTCGTCCGAGAAATCATTGGGACAAACATCCTGACCAAGTTTCATGACAATCGGAGCAAAAATGTGACCGCTAGAGTGTTAACAAGAAAATTCTATTTTTAGTAACAGTGACCTAGTTTTTGGACCCAGATGACCCGTATTCAAAATCCTCTGAGAAATCATTGGGACAAACATCCTGACCAAGTTTTATGACAATCGGAGCAAAAATGTGACCGCAAGAGTGTTAACAAGAAAATTCTATTTTTAGTAACAGTGACCTAGTTTTTGGACCCAGATGACCCATATTCTAACTTGTCCGAGAAATCATTAGGACAAACATCCTGACCAAGTTTCATGACAATCTGGGAAAAATGTGACCGCTAGAGTGTTAACAAGAAAATTCTATTTTTAGTAACAGTGACCTAGTTTTTGGACCCAGATGACCCATATTCAAACTCCTCTGAGAAATCATTGGGACAAACAACCTGACCAAGTTTTATGACAATCGGAGCAAAAATGTGACCGCAAGAGTGTTAACAAGAAAATTCTATTTTTAGTAACAGTGACCTAGTATTCGGACCCAGATGACCCATATTCGAACTCTTCCGAGAAATCATTGGGACAAATATCCTTACCAAGTTTCATGACAATCGGAGCAAAAATGTGATCTCTAGAGTGTTAACGAACTAACGAACTAAGTGTGGACGGACGACGGACATTCATCAATCCTAATAGCTTACCCTGAGCCAGCTCAGGTGAGCTAAAACATAGGGCAACATTAAAAATTTACCTGTTTACTATTATTACAAAACAACCATATCAACAGAAGTTAACACAAAAATCCTGACATTTTTTCCTCAAAGTGAGTATCACAATTCAAAGCATGGTTGTTCACTTCAAATGTTTAAACAAAGCACAAGTACCTTTACAAGGTACTTACCGAATCGGAGCGGGTCACGTTATTTTCACAAATAACGTGTGATTTTTCTGGATCACCAAACAGGCTGATGTTGAAGCCATGGTAGTACTGTGTGCCACTTGATGTAAACAACAAACTGCCCTTCACAAACTGGAAACTGTAATGTAGATTTTAGATGCATGGCTTGACATGTGGCATAAATATTATATAGTTATTTGGTTTCTTGACAGGGTGTGTGAGGATACATTGCCTGTCTAGGTGCCGTATTACCCGAGCTGAAGGCAAGGGTAATACGGCACCTAGACAGGCAATGTATCCTCACACACCCTGTCAAGAAACCAAATAATTGTTTTATTACACTGCAAAGAAATTTTTCCATCCGTAAAAAAAACTTAAAGACGACGATTTTCTGCCATAGGACTATACCGCATATTGTTTGTAATTAATTTTGTGTACGACAGTTATTGGTGGTGTCTGTTTTTTTATTTTTATTATGAATATTTTTCTTTTAAATATTCACTGTTCAATTTCTAGTCAATTGACATATATTTAAAAAAAACCCCTACTTTTTACGAAACATAATGCTTTTCATACCATTTATTTCACAAAAGTAATTCGTTTTATATACTTAATCAACAGAATTTGAAACGTAGCGACGCACATTACGCCGCCATTTTGTTTATGTTTCAAAGGGGCACCAAATGGGGGAAAAACACGCAACTTATCTACGGCTCGGCCATAGATACGGACGTACATTTACGGCGTATCAACCAATCAAAATCAAGGAAATTTCTTTGCAGTGTAATAAACACTAATATCTCTACTACACTTCCATGGCGTCACCTAAGAATGAAAAGGTTCTATCTGACTTTTTCATAGTTTTGAGAAAATCGCCTTTTAGTGTTTGAACTTGTTTTAAAAAAATCAGGAGTGAAGTATACAAAAGCAAACTTGTGTCCATGTATTTATTATGATCAAACATTTATATTTGTGATTAAATATTTCTAAATCTACCAATAGCTCAATCAATATAATCAATAATGTAGATATGCCCTTTTACCGGCAACACATTTTCCATCAAATTATACAACGAAAGGGTTCTATGTGGCAAATAGGTCCTTATGCCGTGATGTTTTTGGTGTTTATTTTCGGCTAAATGTTCTGGTATAAGGGCACATTTAACAAACAAAACCATTTCTCTGATAAATTTTGTGCAATATTTGACCATAAAATATTTGTAAAAGGTTTCATATGAAATATAAGACCTTTTACTAGGAACAATAATATTTAATTAAGATAGTCAAACACGTTAAGATGTAAATGACAGAACTACAGATCAAATGAAGAGAATTCATAAAATAAATCAGAGTTAAGAGCCAGTTAATTGTTCAATATGAAATAAAATTAATAATCCTAAGTTTGTTTCACATGTACACAACCACTGTCAGCAGTTACACTTTCGTTTAAATTCTTCTTTGCCGTCTGAGTTTTCCGGCTTTATTGCGTCTTTGCATATTTGCTTGTTTATCAGTTTGAAAACCTCAGAAACAATTTCCTTTGCACAAAATCTCACCAAAATAAGCATTCGATTTGGACTGGAGAAAATGATCAAATTTCAAAGGTGCTGTGACATAAGGGTTAGATTGTTTTTGTCATACTTATAGTGCTCCATTATGAAGCGACAGAAATGGACATAACCTTCTTAGCCTGGTCAATTGTTAGGTAGTGAGTTACTTTAACAACATTTTACAAACAAAAAGACTAGGTGCTCTTAATATTGCTATTTCATATGCCACTCTTCTCATATGTGTCCACAAATGACAAATAACTTCACTGTCTCTTTTTCCTCCATATATACACATTTTATACGCCTGTGTGACCAGTGTTGATCAAGATCAGCCGGCACATCAAGGCTATCTGATCAGAAACTGGACTGCATGCTTTTTGATTGGAAATAACCTTACAAATCAAAAGGTGAACAGTGTAGATCCCGATCAGAAAGCACAGACGTGCCGGTTGATCTAGATCCAGACTGTTCGCCCAATGTGTATCTATGTAGGAAAGGGCTAAATTGTGTACTGTGAGGTTTTAGCAACATAAATTACATCATTTTGCTCTTAAAATGTGCTTTTCAAACCAGTTTTATTGAGCCATGCAGACGACTGAATATAAATTTTAGTTGTTGAAAGAGAATTGAACTATAATCCTAACAGGCTGTCTATATTTTCGTCAGCAACAGCAATCGACAAACAATCTTAAATACTGGCATTCCAGTGGTCACTACAGCTTATAATAGATTTCTTCATTGATATAAGAAATATATAGTTCATTCATTCAAATTATCCTAATGGTTTTCTGCGTAAAAATTACCAGTGAATATTTAATAAAATGTAAGGTTAATTCTTGTCACCATTCCTTGGCAAATGATAATGATGTAACTATCCCATTTAGTGTAAGCAAAACTATGTCTAAGAAATGTTACTGTAATTATACAAACATAATTCTTAACATAGGTGTATGTGTCTCATGTTATCAGTTTGTTTAGGGAGAAAAGGTTCTATTAGGCAAATAGAACCTTTTATGTTACATTTTATTGAATACCGTTAAATAAAGTTTGCAATACAAGGACCTATATGCCAGATATGCCCTTTTACCATTAACTTATCTTTGAAAATGCAGATACAACCTTTGATTTCTAATCAATATATCAATAATAAAAATTAATATAGCTTAGATATTTTTACAGAAGCTGCCAATGGATAAATCAGTCGTAAAAATGTGAAAATCTCAATTTTGACCAAAATGTCAGATAGAACCTTTTCATTCTTAGGTGACGATGGGTGAAAGTGGGAGAAAACTGAAATCCTGAAAATGTTGCTGGGAAGCCATCACCAGCAAGATATTTCTTAAGTGCATTTGAGCCTTTTTGAAAGACAAAATTAAGACATTTGAAGGCATGGGTTCATCATTTATTTTCATTAATCTTGATCAACTATGCCTCTCAATTCAGTGAAAATTCTCCATAAACAAAAATAATAGAACTTCATGAATATTTTCAATAATTATGAAATTGACAATAATTGTTTATTTCTGTATGTACATTTAGACCTTCTTTCATTTTCTGTATTCCGAGATTAAATTTTCACATGGCATAAAAAGTTAAGAAAACAAACGTTGGACTATATCCGTCTACCGATACAAGGCCATTTCAGTTGCATGATAATTGCATACGTATTAATTACTAATTTCAGTTGCATGATAATTGCATACGTATTAATTACTACGCTTTCTCTGCGTAAGAAAATAAAAACATTCGAGCATCTTCTGTGTAATTTTTTATACTCTATTGATGCGCACACAGCTAAACAACCTTCACCCGCGCACATGTTAATATTCTCCCGAGGCAGATAAGAATAATGACGTCATTCAGTGAGCTAATGCTACAGCCACGTGTGTGTAAGGCAAAAGTTTTGTTTAAGATGTAAACAAATATTTTTCACCAGAGCAGAAGGATACATGCATACATCGAGCAAATACAGTATCGTACCTAACGTATGGCAAAAGTGAACACCAAAGATATCAACTCAATAAAATTAATGTTTTCTTTATGTATTTGCGGAAAAAGTAGCCAGTGAGAATGTTCAAATATCCGGGTCAACCAGAAAAGTCGATGACGTCAAAAGCCCTCCAAGTAGGAGCCCGATTAAGATTGGAAGATGAACAGATAGCATGGTTTCGATTGGACGTTCAAAATAGCGTCATTGCAATATTTGGAAACATGGAACTCCTTACCATTAATCGTCATCGACCGACTTTTGAAGCATCTGACTGCACACCCCCCCCCTCCCTCCCCACCTCAATTTTCTCAACGGATTTATGCGATTTGGAAAAACAGCCTCGGCGGCCATCACAGATCCGGAAATCCGGCATAATCCGGAAAAATTTCACCCATGCACTTCAGACACAACACAACATGGTATTCAGGGTCCATCATTAGTAAGTGAATCATTATTTGCATTTCTGTGCAATAAAAAAACATGTCCTGATTTTTCATGCAAATTAACAGTGGTGTCATGTTAAAATTGTGATGGCGCTGAATCGTGTCCAAAAATGAGTTCAGCATTTGTTTGAGACAGAGAAATTAAAACAATGATTTCTTGAAAGAGAAAGAAACTAATACATTTTCTACAAAATTCACTGATACACAATATGCCAATACAGCATATCGGACTGAAATCAAATGAAAAATGTCCAGTTCATTATTTTTGATTTTTGAGGTGTTAGAGGATTTCAGCCGACAATCTGTCTGTGTGTTGATACCATTCTGATTTTGGATTGTTTTGTTTTTTTTACCGTTTTCATTTTACCATGAATGAAACAATACTAAATACATCTAATATTTTTAGAATTGGTGGACAACTGTAACCCAGATACAAATCATGTAAATATTTTAGAACTGAGCCTAATACAGCACATTTTGCAACATTTTCAAGTTGTGAAACATATTTACTTTTCAACTTATAACTCTGAATAAAAATTTCATCTTATTTCTTATCTTGTTAAGAAAACAATTGCTGCACATTATAAAACAGCAAACTATCAGTGACATAGGTTAACCCCTAATTGCATGCATAAATGCTTTATTGCATGTGCTTATATAGTGTTGATCCAAATCACCCAGCACTTCCTTTCTATCTTATCAGGATATATCTCAGTTGGCTTCTTGGTCAGAAACAAAAATCTGATTAATCAAGATGTTACAGTGTAAAATTTGCTAAGGATTTCATTGAGATTTTACGAGTGCAAAAGAAATGAAACTTAACCACCATAAATGTTGGAAAATGTTCACCATAGACTTGTACATCACCAACCTGTTACTGAGGTTTCTCAGATCAAACAATCTTCCAGTGTCGTCAGTGAACTGTCCATCTGATACACAGGCACGCCCCTTGTACACTTTTAAGCCATGCCCACATGGCTTACAGGAGCTTGCACCATACGCGTTACGGGTGAAAACAATAGTGCCAGGCGGACAGTTGACGCATGTTGTGGTGACTGGATCGATGTATGCTCCGTCTGGGCATGGCACACACCTAGAAAAAATCAAACTTCTATAATACCAAAGCCACAAAATATCTATGAATACAGCCCAACATGTGTTAAAAACCACCTGCAAACAAGGACTACCTGTGGATAAGACCAATTTTATTAGTCCCACTTACTAATATAAAGAACAAATTCACCTGTCAATAGAGACCACCTCCCCTTTAATACCACTTTTAGGTGATATCTTAAGTAGTTCCAATGTTATGGGCCAAGTGCAGATTTTGCTTAACATAAAATTTAAGTAAAAAAGGGGCATAACTTAAACTAGACTGTCCTCAGGACACTGATTCCCCCACTGCTTCAACAACATGTGTTATAAAATTGTGTATCAGGTATTCACAACATGTAGTGATCATGACTAGTAAATGAGAAGTTACTGCCACAAAATTTTATGACTAAACTGGTGAAAATGGTTGCAAGGCAACTTCCTTTACAACATTATTCACATCATGACTAATCATCTGTGCAAGTTTTAAATGAATTCAGCCAAACAGAAAATGTGGAGTTGATGCCACAAAATGTTATGACTGAAATAAACAAAGGGCTATAAACCTGTAAAAATGGTTGCAAGAAAAAAACTTTTCTTTACGACAATCTACACATCATGCTTGAATGTCAGTGCAAGTTTGAAAGAATACTGCAATATAGTTATCGAGGAGTTGATGCCACAATACTTTATTACTGAAATTAACAAAGGGCCAAAATTCTAGTAAAAATGGTTTCAGGAATTTTTTTTTATTAACAATCATTTACACATCCTGCTTGATCATCTTTTAAGTTTGAAAGCAATCTGACAGAAAGTTAATAAGGAGTTGATGCCACAAGATTTGGAGGATGTGTGTATGGACGGAAGGATGTACGGATGAATGCAACTCTATATGCCTTCATTTTTGTGGGGGCATAAAAAATATTGGAAGCAGAGTAATGGGTCTTGTTGTTAATGATGTAGATTTTGATGGTAAATATATATTCCAAGTTTCAGGTTGATATCTTCTTGTTATGGACCAAAGTGCATTGTTTGCTTAACGGGTGCTGACGCTTCTTAGAATAGTCGAGCTTAAAATGGCAAAGTTATAGCCAATGTGACAGTTATCAGGATGGAAAGGTCAACAAATGTTCAGTAAAAACCCTCATAAAAACCACACAGAATATAAGCTCACTGTCACACCGATAAATAAGACCACTATTACAAAGTCCCTTTGAACAGTTTTGCACTATTTTCTAGACCACCATACTATTGAGACTACATTTTTCAAGTCGAAGAGGTGATCATAACTGAGAGGTTTCACTGTACCTTAAGCTACCTTGTACTTACCCATCTTCATTGGCCCCTTTAGGGCATTTCCTGCAGGTTCGAGCCCCACCTCCAAGTGTATTGGTGATCTCTATGGAGTAGATCTTTGCCTCAGCACCTGTCACTCTTGCAGTATCGCCCAGCCAGGCTGAGTTCTGGAATGCCAGGGTAAACATGACAGATCCATTCCGCTTTATGTCATACCTGTAAAATATATATTTATAACAAACATTAATGCTGCACTAGTACAAAACCTACAGATTAGTACAGAAACATATAGTTCTTGAGAGTTGTTGTGGAATTACACTGACATTATTACAATAATGTTACGGCAGACGTTATATGACGAGTTAACGCTTACAAGGTTGTGGCGAAGTCATTGACGTCAATTCTGTATTAATTTTTTGTTATGAAGAATCAAATTTAAGGTTGAACCTGGAAGATGCATTCATAGTTACATCTTTTCAACCGAGAACATCCACCACAAAAGTTTTTCAAGTATTCCTGTAACCCTTTACTCCATATATACTGGGTTTTTTTATTGCATAAGCAACCAGTGTTGACAAATGTGCCATCTGATCTGGATCTACACTGGTAGCTTCCTGGTCAGAAATAACAGTATAGATCTAAAAGCCAACAGTGCAGACCATGATCAGATTGCCCGGATGTGCCTTCTGAGCTATATCTATCTATGTTCACTCAATGTTTACTAATTGGCTGTTTAAAAAAAATGGCTGGTTTGGGTTTTCCTGTTATAAAAATGTACAACAAACAGTTACTTCCATTTTCCTACTTTGCAGAGGTGTCTCATCATGCCCTTTAAAGATTTGCGAAGTTTCATCAAAATAGCACCATCCGTTAAAAAAATATTCTAAAATAATGGGCAAAAAATGTCAGGAGTGTGACAAAAAAGTGTGACACTTTTCAAAATTACATTTGTTCAGACCATTATTTTACAAAAAGCTTGAGAAAGGCAAGTTTTAGTGTTGTTTTATTAAAAGGTGCATTTATTAGGCATCAAATAATGATAAAATTAAGCATATTATACTTAAAGTTATCAAAATTTATGCTTTTAAGTCAAGTGTGGTAGATAAGAAAATACTTCAAGAAAATCAATACATCTTTGCTTTATAAATTTATAGGACTTTAAAGATTAATAGTACATAAGAAATGTTTTGTGTATCATTAAGTTTAATGTTTCTATATGCAATAATTATAATATTATCACCTCTACTGAAATTATATTTGTCTGCAGCTCTCTTCAGAAGAAGTCAGCTAAATTTGTCAGGAGTGTGACATAATGCACATATTGCAATATTCTGTCAACATATCCTTTACATGAAAACAAGAGCATGTTCTTTTCTAGAAGTCTATGTCATGTTTTGTTAAATTGTGACAAACAGGAATGGCCTTAGTGAAACATTTTTTAGTACACTGCAATTATGTGGTTGTCAGGAGTGTGACACACCTTCTTAACAATATGAATTTTTTATCTTTATGTGATACCACAAGTTCTAAAAGACTTATATTTGATGCTTCAACATGTTTTGTAACAGAAATACACATTTAAATAATAAGAAACAGTAATACTTGTATTTTAAGCACATAAATTAAAATTCTTTGATTTATTGGTCAATAAAGCTCCATAAAAATTTTATTCTGCCACATATGAGTATAACTTGATTGATTTTGATCACAGTAAAGACTGTACAAACATATGGACCAACCAGTCTGGACTTTTTATGAACTTAAATTCTTTACATTTTTTTCACTTCACTTGCCATCTTTCAAATGACAATATCTCAGCAACCAGTTGACTGATTTCAAAAATCTTTTCAGTTCTTTACTCAGTTTCAATAAGCAAAATATACAGAATAACAAGTTTGGAATTTTAATGAACTTTAATTTTTCACTATTTTTTCACTTTTCCAGCCATTTTTTTTTGTAACAGCCCTAATGGCTAACTGCCATATCTCATGGAGTAAAGTCAATTTTGTTTGTGATTACCACAGCTTCCGTTAAATCTCCAATCATTTTAGATTAGGGTGATCCATTTAGTCTGATCAAGATCTGTAATGTTTGCTATTCATTTGACAAAATTTCTAAAATCACTCCAATCAGCGATGATGAGACAAGCTTTGGACTAAATACATTTATTAACCAGGATTGAAGCTTTCTATACACAGTTCAGGGTGGAATACACCAATTTCTCATATGTGTACAACTATTTGATGCCCATAAATGATTTAACATAGTGAGTTAGGCCAAAAATTATTAGTAACCCTATAACAACTTGGCATCAAATATATTCACTTGTACATCATCTCTGTACGAATACATCAAATTTACATTCTTTATGGGTATTCTATATATTTTTATTATGACTTTTGATATTTACTTAATATGTTCAACCTGAAACTATGATGGGCAGCTTTTACATGTGTCATATTTATGACACAAGAGGGCCAATAGCCCTATCGCTCACCAGATTCTTGGATTCATGAAATGAAAGGTAGAAAAGTATTCAAGAAAATAACAAATACACAGCTGACTTTGCAACAATTTAAATAATGGGCCTTATAGCATCACACAAAGATGTGTTTTCACATTTCATGAGATGACGATTCTACTTCATTTGCTCATACTGCCACACTTGTGTTTAATTCCAAGAAGCCTCTAGTCTTCAATCTATTACATAAATGCAAATAATCTGTTTTCTTTTGAGGCAGTAGTTTGATTGAAATTAATAGAATATACCTTTCCCTACAAAAATGCTTAACCCTTTCCTCCATTTATATACCTTTATTGCGTGGACAAACAGTGTAGATCCAGATCAGCCAGCATATCTCTACCATCTGAACAAAATCGACACTGTTAACTTTTTTTTTGTTCAGTTACTTCTGACTAAAATGCAACCAGTGCAGATCCTGAACAGACAACACAAATGAGCCAGCTGATCTGGATCTACACTGTTGGCATTGCATAAAAATGTGTATTATATGGAGGTAAGGGTTAAAGACTGGTTTGGTCAAGATCAGGGCCAGACAATACAAGGCAGTCGGAACGACAGCAATATCCCCCGCGGCAGATGTGAATGTGGGAAAGGTTATGGATGGTTAAGAGCAAATTAAACAATAGCTCTGGGCAAGCAGGTTGAAGCCAATTCAAGTGCAAGGGTATGTCATGTTCAGATAAGTTACAGAGTATTGACCTGCTCAAACACCAGAGGTGGCCTTGACCTTGAGCCAGCCAGGTTGGAACATGGGTTCTGCACATCAGGTTCATAAACTTAACATTTCACTTAAGTTTCATGATATTCATTCCAGGGGTTCAGAAGATATGAACTGGACACGAAATGCATGGTTCAAATCTTCAAACACCACTGTTGACCTTGACACTGAGGGGGCCATGTCGGAACATGGGTTCTGCATGTCGTCTTCATGGGGAGAATGTTTGAGTTAAGTTTCATGAAATTCCTTCTTAGGGTTGAAAAAATATGGACCGGACACAAAATATGCTCAAACACCACAGGCAGCCTTGACCTTGAGTCAGCCAGGTTATAACATGGGTTCAGCACATCATGTTCATGAACTGAACATTTCACTTAAGTTTCATGATATTCATTCCAGGGGTTCAGAGACCACCAATTAACTTGCCAGTTTGTGTACAATCAAACCTGTCTTTAGCAGCCACCCAAGGGAGTGACAAAAAGTGGCTGCTCTATACAGGCGGCTGTTAAAGACAGGTTTAAATGAGAACAAAATGTCAGTTTAGGACATATTCAAACTGACTGTTTAAGACAGATGGTTGCTTTTCGCAGGTGGCTGCTAAGGCAGGTTTCACTGTACATACACTGTATACAGCTGAGACCTCTCTTAAATTTAGTCTTAACATTTTGAGAATGTGCTACAAATGTGTTGTTGTTGTTGTTGTTGTTTTACATACAAACAGTGAATAAAATAATCAGAAAAGCCTGATTTTCAAAGTGCTATAAAGTAAGAAAGTTTATTTGGTCAATGACAAAATTTACACTATAAAATCTTCCAGTGCAAAGTTCTTAATATTGCATAACACAGATCTAAGCAGCAAAGTTCACTAGGTCATTGACCAGCAACAACATATTAAGATTGAATCTCAATATAGCTGAAGACAGGTAGAAATATTGGAATTTTGATACTTGAAATTTTCACTCTGCTACTAAAATTTTCGTTTCAAATTTTATCACTGAACAACCAGTGAATGAATTGTTCAGGAAAGATCAGACCAAAATTAAGACCGCTAGAGTGCAGACAAGATTTTTATATAATTTGACCTAGTGACCTAGCTTTCAAGGTCACATGACCCAGTTTCAAACTTGACCTAGACATCAATGACATAAACATTCTGACAGAGTTTCAGAAAGATCGGACGAAAATTAAGATCTCTACAGTGCAGACAAGCTTTTTCTTTAAATTGACCTACTGACCTAGTTTTAAGGGTCACATGACCCAGGTACGAACTTTATCTAGATATCATTTAGATAAACATTCTGACCAAGTTTAAAGAAGATCGGATAAAAATTATGACCGCTAGAGTACGGACAACAATTGTGATCACACCAAAATTGAGACTGCTAGATTGCGGACAAGATTTTTCTATAATTTGACCTAGTGACCTAGATTTCAAGGTCACATGACCCAGTTTCGAACTTGATCTAGATATCAATGAGATAAACATTCCGACCAAGTTTGAAGAAGATCGGATAAAAATTATGACCGCTAGAGTACGGACAACAATTGTGAATGGACGACAGACGGACGCCGGACGAAGGGTGATCACAAAAGCTCACCCTGTTACTATGTGACAGGTGAGCTAAAAATGTGACCTCTACTGCTTTAACAAATTTTTGCTTTAATCTGACCTAGTGACCTTGACATTGAGCCAGCCATGTTGGAACATGGGTTCTGCACGTTGTCTTGATGGGGAGAACATTTGCCGTAAGTTTCATGAAATTCCTTCTAGGGGTTGAAAAGTTATGGACCGGACACGACGTGTGCGCGCTCAGAAGGACGGACGGACGGGGATGAAGACCATTCCTATATCCCCCAGCCCCTATGCGGCAGGGGATAAAAACTGAGACTAGAGACCATACTCAATTCTCAAGCATCTGACTGCCGAAAACTGATACTAGTCTTAGAAAAACAATCAAATGCACGAGTTCTGAGACCTCCTATTAATTTGCCAGTTTGTGTAGATAAATGTATACAGCTGAGACCTCTCTTTAACCCTTTCCTCCATATATACCCATTTTTACGCATCTGCGACAAGTGTAGATCCAGATCAGCCAGCACATTCGTGCCGTCTGATCAGGATCTGCACTTGTCCCATTTTGGTCAGAAATAACCTAATGAATCAATAAGAGAACAGTGTAGATCATGACAAGATGGCACGGATGTGCCAGCTGATCTGGATCTACACTGTTCGTCCACGTAATAAAGTTGTGACTATGAAGGAAAGGGTTAGTATAGTCTGAGCATGTTTAGAATGTGCTTCAAATTTGTTGTAGTTGTTGGTTTACTTACAAATAGTGAATAAAATATTAAGAAAAGCCTGATTTTCAAAGTGCTATAAAGTAAGAATGTTTATGTGGTCAGTATCCCTAGAAAAGGACAAATTTTACCTTATAAAAACTTCCAGAGCAAAGTTCTTAATATTGCATAACACAGATCTAATCAGGAAAGTTCAGTAGGTCATTGCAGCAAAAGGAGGAATGAACTAATACATCTTGAATCTAAATATAGCTGAAGACAGGTAAAACTATTGGAATTTTGACACTTGAAATTTTCACTCTGCTACTAAAATTTTTGTTTCAAATTTTATCACTGAACAACCAGTGAATGAAATGTTCAGGAAAGATTGAATTTTAAGATGGTATAAAGTTTGTGCCAAAATCTGGTTGATAACTGTAGAAAATCAAAGGTTAAAAACAGATTTTAAAAGAAAAAAAAATTTAAAACCCCAGGGCAGGGCTCCTGGGCAATTCAAGAACATGATTTTAATAATTTGATTAAAGATCATCAATATCAATATTTGTACCAAATTTGATGACAATCGGATAAAAAATGTGACGTCTATTGCTTTAACAACATTTTTGCTTTAATCTGACCTAGTGACCTAGTTTTTGACCCAAGATGACCCAGTTTCGAAAGGGATCGCCACACCACCAAGAGAAACATTCTGACCAAGTTTGATGAAAATCGGTTGAAAACTGTGGCCTCTATCGCGTTAACAAACAAAATGTTGACGAACGCCGGATGCCGGACGACGGACATCTGGTCCCCCTCTGATCACAATAGCTCACTCAGAGCCCTTGGCTCTGGTGAGCTAATAAAAGGAGAACCCAGGCACTTTAACAGGCATTACATCTTAGAGACAGCATACCAGAGAACAACTATCTTCTGTAATCTAGCTGATAAGCTTCTTCAACATACAGAAAATGCCAAATCCACACGTAACAGTAATTGAACCCATTTCTCCATATATACACATTTTTAGATATATGCAACCAGCATAGATGCAGACCAGCTGGCACATCCCTGCATCTGATCTGGATCTGCACTGGTCGCACAATGGTCAGATATAACCTAATGAATCAACTAGATGGGTGTTCAGTTGAACACTTGTGTCGCCCTCTGGTACAGTGTCAGAAAAAAATTGCAAGTTCAAAAAGGGGCATAACTCCATCTTGAACGAAACAACATATCATCATCACGAGTGTGTTGTGTTGAGCAATTTTTAATTTGGAAGTTTCATGAAGAAATATTAAGAAATGGCAAAGTTATAGCCAACATTAAGTTTTCGTGTAAAAATCCAGGTACAAAAAAGGGGCATAACTCCAACAAATGTGACCTTGACCTAGAGAATTCGGGATCATCATGAGTGTGTTGTCATAAGAAATTTAATTTGAAAGTTTCATGAAGAAATATTGAGAAATGGCAAAATTATAGTCAACATTAAGTTTTCATGTCAAAATCCAAGTACAAAAATGAGCATAACTCCATCAAATGTGACCTTGACCTAAAGAATTTGGCATCATCATAAGCGTTTTGTCATAAGCAATATATTTTTAAAGTTTCATGATAAAACATTTAGAAATGGCAAAGTTATAGCCAACGTTAAGTTTTCGTGACGGACGGACAGACCGACGGACGGACGGACAAAGCGATCCCTATGTATCGCCATTTCTTCGAAAGGGCGACACAAAAAGCAAACAGTGTAGATCTTGATCAGATGGCATAGATGTGCTGGCTGATCTGGATCTACACTGTTTTCCCAGGCAATTAAGGTGTATCTATAGAGTAAAGGATTAAAATACCACAACCCTTCAAACAAACTGCGAACAATGTTGACACAGTGCGAATGTTGTCTGTGCAGATAAACATTTATTGACTATTATAAATTAAACCTTAAGCAGATATCCTGTGTTATTGATGTGTTTTTCGTTTTTTTGCAAAGATGTATTACACTTTGTCCAAGATTCATCCAGTTGGTCTCTTGTTTAAACATACTGATTATCGACCAACTTTCAGGATAATTTTCAGTTACAAGTTCGTAAATCCTTCAAATTTTTGTCCGCAAATCTTTAACATTTATATAGCTGAAATGGAATTTATACACATGTTGGTGACAAAATAAAATTAAAATGTGTGACAAAATAACTCTAAATTTATACTCTTCAGTTACAAATTTTCTGACACTTGTCCTTTTATAAAGGAAAATACAAAATTGTTTTAGTATGTGCCAAAATAGTTGAAACAAAAAAGAAAGCATGGGAAGTACATTATCATCATGTACAAGTCATTTTCCTCGGAGAAGATACATCACAGTACGAACTGAATCCAGAAAAAAGGAAAAACCACCTTTACAAACGACCCTGGCATTTGTGGATAACCCGAACAATATTGGCAGAGAAAAGAATGTAATGGTGCTTTGTGTTAAATGCAAAAAAAACATGTTCCTTTATAGCATACGTAATGAAGCAGTACAAACTCATACCAAGACAACAAGAACAGCGGCTGCACAAACTGCCGTGACTTTTGTGGAAAAACTGACTCATAATAACACACAGGAAGTAGGATCCACGGAAGTGTTTGATGTGAAATGTGAAGTCTGTGATGTCGGAAATGAGAAAGACGCGTATGGATTTTGTAGAACATGTCGACAATACCTTTGCCTCCAATGTTGCAAAATCCACGAAGCACTTTCAACAACCAAAAAACATGCCATAGTTGGAAAAGCTGACTTCATAAAGGTGATGAAACAAAAATCCCTGTTCAACCAAAAGTTGGTACCAGTTCATCAATGTTCACTCAAATATGAAGGAAATGTGTGTAAAATTGGAGCTTTTAATATTCCTAACTGTGATGACATTCATTTTTGGACCCCTGTCCAAGAAAGCATCTGCACATTGATTACAATTGACCGACAATCTGGCTATCCATCATCGAAAACTGTAAGTCTGTCAGATCAAACAAGCGATGATTTGTGTAAAAACAGCGACCCAAAGTGCACGAAACACGCATATTTTGTGATGAGCAAAGATGTTTATTCATACAACGTAAATGCAAACTGTAACACAGTTGTATACAAGTACTGCCCTGAACACAGAGATGCAACTGTAAAAATAGCTTTCGAGTTTGCAGGTAACTGCCACAGTGTGGTTCCATTTAATAACAACCTGGCACTTTCTGCCTATATCCAAACTGGGTTTTCCACTCCAGACTGGCATATCAGAATAGTTGACTTTAACGGTGTAATCATTACCCAAATCTGCTATGATAGTAAAGGAGAACCACTGTTCAAGGAGCCAAGACATCTTGCATCAAGTCACAGTGGGGATATACTGTTTGTGTCAGACTATGGCCTGAAAAGTGTGATTGCATTAGATAAACATGGTCAAACACTCTTCAAGTTTTCTCTTCATGAATTATCTGACCGATGGCAACAGCTGCGTCCGCTAGGAATCACATGTGATGAAGAAAACAATGTGTATGTTGCCTGTATGAATAAAGTCATACAGATTAGCAGAAATGGCTTGAAATGCCGAACAATTCTCCAGTATGAAAAAAATAATGGCAGAATGCATGAAATTCTAGATGTTTGCTACAATCTTTCATCAAAACAACTAGCTGTGGCAGACAAAGAGGGCCCTACAGCTACCATTTTCAGATTTTTACCTTGAAAACATTGTTTTCTTCAAAGAAAAATAACAAAGTACATGTATCACTCAAAATTGAAATATGTCTTTACTCAAATAGGCTTAGAAGACATTGTCTTAAATTAAAGTAGATAACATAATTTGATACTTGTAGTCAACTATTAATTTTCAAGATTTTACCACAGGCTCAAAAATGTTAAACTTAAGACTATGTTACAGAGTACCGATAGATATTGATCGTCATTCAAAATTCTCCTGCCATTGATTTGATGTCTATTTGAACAATATTTATCAATTATGTTTGTATTTAAACCTTTCAATTACTCTTTTTTGAATTTGCTAAGCGTTGTCATAAAATTGATTCAAACTTCCAATGTTTTTTTTTTAATTATCTGTGAATCTTGAACAGGAACTTGGGTTTAAATGATTTTATATTCATGTCAGTGAAAAATAAACTTGATTCATGTGCACAACCAACAGACATGTCTAATTTGGTTTTTGTCATGTTCACAAGAATACACATAAACATGTTTTCATTTTTTGGATAAGAAAATTTTAAAACGATAAGAACCATCAGAATGGGAAATACATTATCATGTACTGGTGAAAGAAAATCCTTTTATGAAGTGATTTCAAGAGTTAAAAATAAATCAGTACAAACTGAATGCATTACAACAGAAACTGCCATACAAACAGCCGTGATCTTAGTGGAAAAACTGACTCATAATAATACACAGGAAGTAGGGTCCTCGGAAGTGTTTGATGTGAAATGTGAAGTCTGCCATGTGGGAAGTGAGAAGGATGCGGTGGGATTTTGTAGAACATGTCGACAATACCTGTGTCTTCAATGTTGCAGAATCCACGAAGCACTTTCAACAACCAAAAATCATGCCATGGTTGGAAAAGTTGACTTTGAAAAGCAGATAAAACAAAAATCATTGTATGATCAAAAATTAGTACCAGTCCATCAATGTTCACTCAAATATGAAGGAAATGTATGTAAGATTGGAGCTTTCAATATTCCTGACTATGAGGACATTCATTTTTGGACGCCTATGAAAGAAAACATCTGCAAGCAGACAACAATGAACCAACAAACAGGCTATCCTTTGTCAAAGACAGTAAGTCTGTCAGAACAAACAAGTGATGATTTGTGTGAAAAAAGTGACCCAAAGTGCAAGAAACATGCATATTTTGTGATGAGCAAAGATGTTTATTCACACAATGTAAATGCAAATTGTAACACAGTTGTTTACAAATACTGTCCCGAACATAATGGTGATACTGCAAAAAAAGTTTTTGAGTTTTCAGGCAACTGCCACAGTGTGGTGCAATTTAATTACAACCTGGCACTTTCTGCCTACATTCAAACTGGGTTTTCCACTCCAGACTGGCATGTCAGAATTGTCGACCATAAAGGTGGCATTATCAACCAAATCTGCTATGATGGTAATGGAGAACCTCTTTTTAAGGAGCCAAGACATCTTGCATCAAGTCACAGTGGGGATATACAGTTTGTGTCAGACTATGGCCTGAAAAGTGTGATTGCATTAGATAAACATGGTCAAACACTCTTCAAGTTTCCTATAGATGAACCTCCTGTTAACAAATGGGAACAACAGTTAATGCATCCGCTAGGAATCACATGTGATGAAGAAAACAATGTGTATGTTGCCTGTATGAATAAAGTCACACAGATTAACAGCAATGGTATAAAATGCCGTACAATTCTCAAGTCTGACAGAATTATAGGCAGACAGCCTGATATTGTGGATGTTTGTTACAATCATTTATCAAAGAAACTAGCTGTGGCAAAAGTTTGCTACAATACTTCAACTACATGCTACTATAATGACTACACTTCATCAACACCAACAGCTACCATTTTTAAGTTTTTACCTTAGAACACTTAGTCTTGGATATTTTTTCATTGAAGAAATAACTACATATCAGTTCTGCAACACCTCTTTAATCGGGCAGACTTCACAACATTACAAGTAGAAGAAATAACTTATATTATATGTAGGTTTCAGTGTAATAATTTAGAAATCATCAAATAATACTTGTAGAATAACATTTTAAGATAAATGTTCTAACCTAAATGGTCCAATGGTAAAAATGAACCAAATTTTAATGGCCAAATGGTAAAAATGGAACAGATTTTAATGGCTTACTGGTAAAAATGAAAAAAATTTCAATGGCTTTGTGGTAAAAATGTAACAGACTTTAATGGCCCAATGGAAAAAAAAATGGAACAGATTGTAATATGGTCGACTGGTAAAAATAGAACAGACTGTAATGGCCCACCAGTAAAAATCAAACTGAATGTTATATGGCCCACTGCTAAAAATGGAACAGATTGTTATGGAAGAATTGTAATGGACCGATGGAAAAATGGAATAGATTTTAATGGACCAATGGAAAAATTGGAACAGATTTTAATGCACAATTGGAAAAAATGGAACAGATTTTAATGAACCAATAGTTGAAATGGAACAGATTTTAATGACCAACTGCTGTTTATCATTCAATTCATAGTTTCTTTTAAATGGCTGATCTAATTTGATATAAAAATTATGTTAACTTTTTTTCATATTTCTTATTTGAAAGCTTATCTTCAATCTGATTAAAATCATCCCCTGAAAACTGCTACGCTATCAGGATCTGATGACGAGTAACTTAAACATGCTTTTACCACTAACCCTTCGAACCAATCAGATTGTCGCCTACAAAATCGCAAAAGTGAAAGTAAACACGTGGTTTTAAACCATGGAAAGTGTTTACAACCTGCCTAAGACATATCTAATTGAAGATATAGGTGTTTATGTAGTATTTCGTTTATTTCTACTGTCATGACATCATCAGATCATTGAATTTTTCATATTTTTGGTGTGTTAAAAATTGGTCATGACTGATCATCCAAAAAAATAAGAATCACTACTGATAGTTGAGGGGTAATTCAGTGGTCTAGGGGTAGAGTGCCAGACTCCAGATCCAGAAAATGTGGGTTCAATCCAGTTTCCCCAATCCTCAATCAGATTCTGCCAGGAAGCAGTTATCAAGCATGATGAATACCTAGCATTTTTGTGCAGTTTGACTTATGTTTCTTCAAAGGTTGCTATATAGTTATGCTCTGATATTTTTTGCATTATGACATTAAAAATCTAACTTTGACCTTAATCTTTGAGGTAGGGCTATGGCTCTTGGGAGTGATACTGCCTTGTTAAGGTGAACTCTTGTGTGAAATTTTGTTGAAATCCCTTTATTGGTTGCTAAGATATGCTCAAGAAAGTAGAAATTCATACAAACTTTGACCTTTGAAGTCTTCGTGTTTGACTTTTGATAAGAGCAATGGTTCTTGAACGCGACACTCATTCTTATTGTGGGAAACAAATTTTGTTTGGCAGAATCATCTTATTTGTTGCGGAGTTATGTTCTGGAAACTATATTTTTGGCATATTTTGACCTTTAATTCTGAAGTGTGAACTTGACCTGAGGTAAGGGTGGTTCCTGGATATGTGACTTAACCTTACTGAGGTGAACATTTGCGTAATGTTTGATTGAAATCCCGTGATGGTTGCTACAATTTACTCTGGAAACTTGATCTGTGATGGACAGACATCCAGACAGACAAGGCGATCATTATATGTCCCCAACCCCCATAAACATGTCACCTGACCTTTTATAACACTCACCCAGAAGACTCTTATGACCATGGAACTTTACTAGCATTAATTTAAACCTTCTTATTATTTTATGTTTGTAAAAATGTGATCCTCACAAGCAAGTAAAGTTGAATTTTAATATAACTTAGATAGATAAACTTGTAGTATGATAGATGTATTATTCTGTTAAATGCACATAGCATTGCTAACACCTTTTCTTAATACTTCAGATAAAATTCTAAAAATACATTTTCCTTGGCCTTAAATATAAGGTTACACAATTTACTACAGTTGATAAGCAATCATTGATTTAACTTTTCTTTATGGTTATATTTAATGTTTAAGACTGTGTTTAAATCATTTCTAAATATCAACAAATAAAGGAAGACAAACTCCAATATTTCACTACCCGTTTCGAGTTTATTTGACTCTTCTTCAGGTCAAATCATACAATCATTAAATCATTTCAAAATTGAATATCTATTAATCTGCAAATAAAATGGGGAATACTCTGTCATATATTACTGGAAGTAGTGATAACTTTAAGCAAATTTCTACCCAGACAGAAATTGACTTTGAGCAAACTTCTTCCCAGACGGAAATTGAACAAAGACAGATATCTGTGCAGACTGCTGTGACATTTTCTGAAAGACTGACTCATAACAATACAGTGGATCTTGGATCATCTGAAATATTTGAAGAAACCTGTGAGATTTGTGAAAATGGAGCGGAAAAGAAAGCAGTTGGAATTTGCAAGAACTGTAGACAATATATGTGCTTTTCTTGTTGTAAAATTCATGAAAAAATGGTTGCAACTAAAAATCATACCATATATAGTAAACTTGAATTTCGAGAAGAAATTAAACCAAAGTCACTGTACAGTCAAAATCTAGCACCGATTGATTGTAAGTCATTTCAAACAGCAGAAAAAGACATTGGGGTGATACAGGTCACAAATTCAGGCAATTTCCTTTTTTGGGTTCAAAAACGGTGGACATATAATTACAAAACGGATAATTACTGTGAAATCCAATCTTATAACAAGAAATCTGGATGGGCTTTAACATTTACAAACATAAACGAAATAGCAAAATATGAGCCAAAAAAAGATCAGTGCCAAAAGTGCAATAACATTGGGTACTTTGTTCTTGTGTGTGGTGACATTAATCCAAACTATGCTGGCTACACAAATGTTTATAAGTACTGTATAAAACATGGCAAAAATATTGTGACTGCATTCAATCTGTATGGCACATGTCACAGTGTAGTTTTATTCAATGGAGGCCTTGCACTCTCGGTGTACATCAAAACTGGGTTTTCAAACCCAGACTGGCATATTCAACTTGTAGACTTTCAAGGCAATCTACTCAAGCAAATCTGCTATGACGGCAATGGAATTCCCTTGTTTAAAGAGCCAAGACATCTCGCGTCAAGCCACACAGGGGATATTTTGTTTGTATCTGACTATGGCCTCAAGAGTGTAATGGCTTTGGACAAACACGGACAAACACTCTTCAAGTTATCCCATGAATTGATATCCTATCCACTAGGAATCACATGTGATGAAGAAGGCAATGTTTATGTAGCTTGTGGGAAAACAGTTGTACAGATAAAACAAGATGGAAAAACATGCCGAGCAATTCTGAACTCAACTGAAAAAATAACAGTGGTAGATGTATGTTACAATGAATTAACAAAAAGCCTTGCTGTTGTTGAAAATAGTCCAAAAGCTATAATTTTCAAATTCTCGCCTTAGTTTTGATGATGTTTCATGTAGCATGTGTGGCCTTGCTCATGTATAGGCTGCACATTTTGTACTCTATTTTATCGTTTTGAAATTGGGTAGTTATATTTATTGTAACTACATATCATTGAATATGTACTGTGCAGAACTCAGAAGCACCACGCCTCATGACTTATCCTTGCAAACCTGAACTACGAATGGCGATACATTACTTAATATAGTTAAACTTCAAAGACTGGAGCATCCAAACTTTGAGCCCTCAGGAATCCTCAAAGTAGTTTTGTTGGTCCAGCCAATTTTCTTATATATTCTATAAAAACTATCATGGAAAGCCTAAACTTCAAAAACTCGACAAATATCGGTCCCTTGAAACATATATTTTACTGGTTTCCTTGAAAACTTCAAGTTCTGCACAACCAACAAATTTTCACACCTCTCCGAGTAATTAACTAAACAGTGACACATAGTTTTCACATGTTGTGATGGGTTATATTGCCAGATAATTGTATATCACTAGCGTCCAGTGTGTTTTAACCGATTCAATTAAAACAGCTTATAATGAAAGAAAATAATTTTATGTTCACTGGAAGGTGGCTGCGTCAAGACGATAATTATTAGATGAATTAGGAGAAAATAGTAACAAGTATAAAAAATAATCTAAACTTCAGGTTTTACTTAAAATGTCATTTGTTTGCAAATTGTTTTTTCTCTGAGCAATACAGTGAAGGGCTCAATTTTTAGAGGATAGCTGGATTGATGAAATAATTGCAAATAAATTATCGAAACCCACGAACATTTTTGAAATCTCAGAGTATTCAAGTTTTCACAGTTTTACTGAACTATCATGCACATAAATATTCAGTATACTGGTAAGTCAACCTATCATTACACTTCTAGTAATAACTTACGTGTATTTGGTTTTGGCGACTGTTTTATCCCAGCTGTTGACCAGGTCTTGCTTACCAGTCTCATCCTGAAAGACAAAATCATACCAGGTTTTGTAAAGAAAACTGAACTGTTTATAAATCAGTTTACCATTTAACATTATTATATAAGGTTCAGAGAAAATGAAACTCTTTCCCTAAAATTTATATTTTTACAAGTATGAATGTTTTCTAAAACACTTTATTTTTAAGGTTATAAATGTTTTTCTACAAAACTATATTTTTTAAATTATGAATGTTTTTCAATAAAACTATATTTTTAAAATTATGAATGTTTTTCTGAAACAACCATTTATAATGACATTTGTTACCTTGAAATACTTATTTTATTATACAATTATATGCAGACATTTTGTTTTAAAAAAATTTACTTTGTTGACAAGTATATTGCTTATTTTAATTTTATTATAAAATCCCTATTTTTAAAGACCTTTAATTTCAGTTTTCAGGATGTGAAAGAACAGTGGTTGCTTTGGTAACATGCTTTATAATAAGGAAATTCATATATAGGTTTGAATGCACTTTCCATTTAAAGTCAATATATGTTTGCTTTTTGTCAGGTTTTTTTCTTGTTTTGTAAAAGGGTATGTGCGGTAACTTAAATAAGCCTATTGTAATGAGGAAAAATTTAAGTTGTTTTTCTTTAGTTCTGTCTTTATGCTTTTCATTTCAAATATTTAGTTCCAGATATATTTTAAATAAACTTTCGAAAAATTGTTAGGGGTGTCTTCAGACAGTTTTGTCAGACAAGCCTAAAAATAGCCATATTTACTCATCAATACAATCAACACCAGCAGATTCCTGCAATATTACCCATTATTACATGAACTATAAATAGACGCAACGCGATTGGTCACACTCCCAAAATAAACGAGTCAATAAATCTAGATATTGACCCGCTTTCGCTGATATTGACCTGTCTATAAATAGAATCCGAAAGTTTCCATCTTTTATATTATTTATAGTTCATGTAATAACTAATATAATGTAATAATGTAATAATATATATATATCAGGGATTCTAAAATCGTCGGCAGATCGGTCATTGACCGATTTTCGGTAAAAATGTCCGATTGAAATTTCAAAATTGGTAAGAAAAATCGGTCATGAAAATTTCAAAGTCAGTATAAGTTTTCCCTTAGTGGCCCATAACTTGTTAAGGAAATTACCTACATGTACATTTTTTCACGCTTAATCCGCTATAAACCTGTCAATTACTGACTGCACAACTCTGCTACCATGACTACAGTCACTACACGCCGCTAGAATAGCCTGCGGCATAGATGAAACGGGAAATGGTCGGTCTCATTTTAACAACGGACGAGTTCATTTAATTTGCAATTGAACTGCGGCTAGTCAAAGGTGGGTAATTAACACTGATTAACGAACTATATGTTTGATGACCGAATTAAAAGACTCAGTATTTGTGATTGTCATAATTTACGAAAACAATATAACAGTTTGCAATTAAAGACAGATGAGTTTGCTCGATGTGCGTAATTCTAATTGACCGACGACGGAATAAAATGAAAAAGACGTTAAAAATTGCTGTTGCTCAAATTGTAAGAAACGTATATAATGCAGTTTTTACTGAAATTTTTGCCTTTCACAAAAAAGTTGACTACTTTGATAATTCCCGTAGTGACTAGCACAGCACAACGCATTTTCCTTACGAGTGACGTAAACGGTGCATATGTAACTTTTTACTTTCGGTTTCGTTTTTAGCTTACCGATTTATTCAGGCTTTAATGACGGTAAAAATGTTATTTTGTGTGGGACGTAGAAAATTATTTAATAAGATCGAACAATTGATCGGCGTCGGTGTGATTGCGGATGATATTGGGGGGGGGGGGATAATTTTTTTGGGGGGGGAAGGGGGGATAATTTTGGCTGGGGTGGGTGGGGGTCGGTCGTAATGGCGGGAATTTTGGCGGCAAATGTCCGATTGGGATTTGGAAATTTTAGAATCCCTGATATATATATATATATATATATATATATATATATATATATATATATATATATATATATATATATATATATATATATATAATATATAATGTGTTGATTTTCATAAATAAAGGTGTAATACTGGCAGTTTTTAGCCAATTTTGCTGACATTTACACGTAAAATAAATTAAAGAAAACAACAACAGACTACAAACTTTAAGATAAAGTTAAATTTAGTTGCTGCTTTCTGTTGGAAAAATTCCTCATTAAATTTCAACTTGAGAAAGATTCAATGCATCTTTGATTTTTTAACCCTACATGTTTATTGCTAGGGCGAACAGTTTAGATCCAGATCAGCCGGCACATCCGTGCCGTCTGATCAGGATCTCAACTATTCGCTTTTTGATTCATTAGGTTATTTCTGACCAAAATGCGACCAGTGAGGATCCTGATCAGACGGCACCGATGTGCCGGCTGATCTGGATCTACACTGGTCCCACATGCGTAAAAATGCGTATATAACAAGGAAAGGGTTAAAAGATTCACTAAAACAGTGACAACTTACTGAGAGTAGAACAAACTGGCAATAGTCGTCACACTTGGTTTCAAACACAATGCTGAGCTGCCCCACTGAGCTGACTCCTCCCTCACCGGCCTTCTCCTGGGTCCGGAAACCATTCACCTCTATCTGCAGAACCAGGTACGCACCCTCGCCACGAGCAAAGTGGGAACCAAGATGGTCTCCAAATGGCAGCCATTTTGTCTGATTGTTGCAATTCTCCTCTACAAAAGCAAACTTAGTTAAGTTTCTGTCAACATTCTTTTTTTCTTAATATTTTAATACCAATACTTTAATTTTTCAGCTTTGTAACCTAGACTTTTTCCATCCATTTGTTATATTTACTAATGACTTTGTATTTCACAACTAGTGCTTATTTGACACTGTTCATGATGCCAATATTCATTTAAGGATTGAATTGATATTTGATGGTTTTCATTTGGGTATGGAAAACGGGTTGTTTAAAGTGTGTGAAGCCCGCAGGGGCTTCAAGCATACTTTAAACAATCTGTTTTTCATACCCAAATGAAAACCATCAAATATCGATTCAATCCTAATATTTACACACATTAATATACAGAATTTATTAGAAGAATTTGTGATATTACGGCTTTTTCGAATGACTGTTGGAACAGCAACATTGACGACAAAGTGAATGACGGCACGCTTTTTCACAGCAACTCGTGGCAAAACGCACGTCACAACATTGTGCAATGTCCAATAAATTGTGAACAGTTCTACTTGCTAAATTGCTAGTTAATAATAAGAGGTTATTAACCGGTGTTCAAGGGCCGGGAGGTGATATCGGCCCGGAAGAGCAATATTGGCCCGAGAGCTTTAGCTCGAGGGCCTATGTTGCTCGGCCGGGCCGATATCACCTCCCGTCCCTTGAACACTGGTTTATAACCATTTTATTACATGTGGCGGGCTGATATCAATGTTTGCCATTTTCCTGCTCTGTTAATTGATAATTATATTTACTGAGCACTCGTCAATTCATTAATTAACTACGTCACGATAAATGCTTTCGCTACTACGTCATATAGAGTTTTGTGACGTAATTAAAGATTGTTTACATTTTGAAACTGTAACAGAGCAAGTTGATGTCAGTTGATTTTTTAGTTTTATTTTGTTTAAAGTGATTACATCTATGTCTTCGAACGATTTGATAAAATTGTGCAAGATATGGGATTGTGAAAATGTGATTTCTGGAAGTGTTTTACAGCGGTATGGGTATGTAAAGGCTGTTATTTGTGAGTGTTTCATTCTCATAACGCTGCTGCGAGCTTCAATTCAACAAATACATAATAGGAATATCTTGTTTCAACGAATATTGGGCATAAAGCCTGAAGGAAATATGAAGGAACATAACTCTGAAATTGCAGTGCGTTTTGTTCTTGGTTGTCCCCAGGTATGTACTATTTCTCCATGTTTCTCTTGTCATTGTTATCGCTCTTAGAATATGTCTCATGTTAGCATGCATGTTCTTTTTTAAATATGCTACTTGTTGCATCTAGGTCCGAAAAACTTGAATGAGACCCGATCGATTCAATCGTCGCCATCTTGAAATGTAAAAGTTTAATCCTGTATCAATGGTTACCACGTGCCATAATTCGTGATACGGGATTTCGGCCCGCGATATCAGGTTTTCGGCCCGCGATATCGGGTTTTCTGCCCGCCCTTTATCATGCAAAGTACCCGGGCATTTTGGTCATTATTTGTTACTATTTATAGTAACACATGTAATAATAGTATTTATTTTAACCCTTTAACTTCTTATATCACATGGGTGACCAGTGCAGATACAGACCTGATGGCATATCTCTAGATCTACAGTGTTCGCTTCATGGTAAGAAATAACATAATGTATCCAAGATGGAACAGTATAGATCCCAATCAAATGAACAGATGTGCCACCTGATCTGGATCAACATAATCAGCCCATAGAATGAATATAAACAAAATCCCATGAATTAAGGATTAATAACATGCTTGTATAAAATACACAGCTGGAAATGCAGTTAGCATGGTATCATTTAATTTCATAGAAACTGAATCTGCACACAAAAGCCATAATGCTAAATTTGCATATATGTATTTTTCTCGTAAGAAAATGTTAAGCATGGTTAAATTATGCTTGTGTTTGGTTTCGGTCATTTTTCATAGTGTGAGACACGCAAAAATTAAATCTGCGTGAAATATCATGATACCACACTGGGCCAGATGCAGGGTTGGATACAAGATTCCCAGAGAGGAGTATTCTTTTGTGCAGTCTTAGGGTAGCTGAATGACAATTTCAAAATTTCTGGCCAAAGTCCACATGAAAATGAAATACTCTGCATAAGAAGAGGTGTTCAAGCAACCCCACTGAATCCCTCTTGATCTGGTCGTGACATAGTAAAATGGAGGTCAAAATGCTCTAAAATTAAAGAATAGGCATTTACCTACGAACGACACACAGGTCGTTTTAATATCATCAGGTAGGTAGTTCCAATTCTGAAAAACATAGCCATAGTCTGGCGCCATGGTAGCGGGACACTCGGTGCATTTCGTACCATCAGACTGATGTCCGGGTGGACAGTACTGACATGTGTTATTTATTAGTTGCATGCCGGGGTTACAGGGACGACAATCCATAGAGTCCGTGGACTCTGGAAGCTTCGCTGATTCAGGCAGGTCAACGTTACAGATGGTAGGCTTTATCCATTCGTATATCGTACCAGTCTAGAAATTTAGTTTAGAAAACTACATTTAATAGTACTTCTGCATGCATTCCAACACAAGCATTAACCCTTTACCCCATTTATATAGGCTTTATTTCACATGCAAACTGTGTAGATTCTGTGCTGTCTGGTCAGGATCTACATTGTTTGCTTCTTGGCTTAATGAATCAAAAAGGAAACAGTGTAGATCCCAATCAGACTGCACAGAATGTGCTGGTGGATCTGGGTTTACACTGTTTGACAATTGATAAAAGCCATTGCCCAAGGAGTTAAGGGTTAAAGAAGTGTATTTTTACAGTTAGTTATCTCTGATTTTTTTATCTCACAGTCTAATTTAACTTCAACATTGCATATTAAATGAACCCTTTTTTTCCAAGATTACAATCTTAACCCTTTTTCCTTGGATATGCCTTTTATCACATGGGCATCCAGTGTAGATCCATATTAGACTGTACATATTGTCTGGATCTACACTTATAGCATCTAGGTAAAAACATAACCTTTATAAATCAAAAGCAAACATTGCAGATTTTGATCAGACGGCACGGATGTGCAGGCTGATCTGGATCTACACTGTTCGCCCATGCCTTAAAGGCATATATATATATGGAGTAAAGGGTTAAGAATGTTCCATCAATATTTCATTTCTGTTACTTTGGTTAAATCTTTAATACATTACACATGCTGTTATCTTTAAATGTTTCAACTAAAAAATGTTGTATGGTTCTCATATGCTTGTTGTTTTATGATTCATATAATTATTATTTCATATTCAGTCCTTCATTACTTATTACATACTGTGGTATCATTAGATTTCACTGGCATGAAATTTCGCACAATCACCGAAAAAGACTATTTCCTGCGGACTAATTTTTATGCAAAACGATTTTTTCAAAACAAAAAAAAACTTATTATAATTGATTTATGACTGACCCTTATTGTTACCTATTGTTTATTTGAACACGCGAGCTAATAATGTGTCAGTTGGCCCCTGTCAATTACCACTTCCTTTGTTAGTCGTTAATTAGACCAATGTTTATTTGGCGCAGCTAACTGACATGGGACCCTTATGATCCATCTATCTGAACCATTCATAACATAACTGGCATGTTAAATTGTGTACCTGTTTTATGTTCAAAAGTGTCAATTAAAAGTAAAACAATTACTTAAAAAAGGGTTTGTAAATTGAAAAAAAAAACAACAACAACAAAAAACAAACAAAAAATGAAAATAAAAACTGAATGAGATGACAATGATAATGTTTGGTAAAACGTGACCTGTTCTGACCTTAATGCACAGACTTAATTGCCGTTACAGTTTTAAAGTAACATAAAAAATATCCCAAACGAAATTCAACAGTAATAACTAATTTTATTTCCTTTATGAATATAATTTTAATACCTCAAGTTTATATCAAATAGCGAAACGGGAAACTAAATACGAAGTGTAGGTGCATTCAGACATTACCACGTTTCGGAAACATATGTGAAACTAAATGGTTAAATTTTAGCTTAGGCTTTAAATTCGCGCACTGGTCTGAGCGCGAAATATGCAAAAAATTAAGCCATCGCTAAATAAAATGATACCACAGTAAATAAGCTGTCTTTTACTCATTATCTTTTGTTCTAGAACAGAGGAGGAGTTATATGGATTAATTGAAAAAAGCCAGGATTGCAAGCAATCTATTTTGAGCTTCAAACAACATGCTTTCCGGAACATACCTTCCCCTGGTTGCAGGGTTTCAACAGTTGGTAATAGTCCGTCTCTTTGCATGGTGGTCGCTTTGTACAGTTGGTTGAGCCTACCACTGCAAGACAAACAGTTACTCTTCAAGCCATGAGGTGAAAGCAAAAAGGTTCAAATGCTTCTTTTATTAGTGCTGTTATCAATAACATCCCTTGAAGGTCGTTGAGCATGATACTTACGTTCTATGTTAATAGTTCTTCTAAAATTACCTTTGTTTTAATTGGGATGGTCAAAATTGTACTGTTTATTGGTGTTAATATTGAGTTGCACTTAACACGGGGCTAGGCGAGGTTGGCAGTAATATGCATTTCCATTACTGTCCATGAACAGGCTCAATCAAACCGAGCCTGCAATATTTTCATGTTTGTCATGTATGAGGGCGTTCAAAGTTCCAATTTCATATATTTTATTAAATATCACTTCCACAGGCTTTCCAGCACTACATTATGAAAAACTAGGAGAAAACTAGGAAGCAACAGCACAAAAAACTAGGAGAAAACTAGGAAAAACTAGGAAGAAGTTTTAAAAAACTAGGAGCTATTAACAGTTATCGTTTTACCATGTCATCTTTGCAGATGCAGAGGCTGGATGAGATAATATTTCCTTGCTATTTACATAGAGACCCAATGTTTATTAATCATTAATAAACATGAAAAAGAAGCAGACCAGATTTAACCTGTTAAGTTCTAAAACATTCATATTCATATATATACATGATAATGACTGCTGTATATACTGTTATTGTTACATAATGGAATCTTTTAGGTAGTAATATGCACAGTGTTCAACAAACATTTTAGAAACAATGCCTTGTGTTAAAAAAAATCATTTTGCTGTTATCTTAATAAAAAAATTAACTAACTAAATATGTACATAAATGTAATTAAAACATCAGTTTTTAAAGTTATAGAGTCTGGACCCCACGAACCGCTTTGTATTGGATCTCCACTGTAGACATACAAAGGTCGTGCAGCTACATGGGTGCAAGTGAGAAATATAAAAAAACTAAAAAATATGCTGGAGTTCTGGGTCCATCATTTGGATCACTGTTGGGTCCAAGGCAAAGCCCTGGCAAGGGGGCCAGAGGCCCCCAAAAACTCAGAAATTTAGCAGTAAGCAAGAACTGAAAATGTGTTTTCCAGAAAAAAAATTCTGCGGAACCCGCAATTTATTGCCTTGGCAAAGCACTTACAATAAGCAACAAACGGAATATCAAGTTTTTCTTAGCCAAATTTCCTATTTGTCACCCAGTTTGTTGACTCCTCTAGCCAGTCCCTATTACATTTTTAATATATACTGAGCCAAATTGAAAACTTGACAAAAATAACATGGAAAACTCCTATTACATAAATGATGCCAGTGAATGCAAACATCTGGAGGAATTTGATCACCAAAATGTTAATCTTATAACTTGTCAGTTCAGTACCTATCGGTTTAAAAAAAAGAAAAATTAAAAATGTTATGTAGTTGTGGAAAATTAAACGTAAGATTGTGTTCTTTCTTTAATTAAAAGGGAGGTAATTTGCAAGAAGCTGTATGTTACTTTTTTGCATCATTGGACTATAAAGATTGTGTTTTTCCTTCTGTACATGACATATACTTCTAAATTAGAGCGCCAAATAATCTGTTTGAGATTTTAGTACATGTACCGGTATAAACAAATTATCGATCTCTTTATTATTTAGGAAAGAGGAGATAACCTTGACCTCTGTGAAAAAGTAACAACATCTTACCGCTAAATCAAATGTCCAGGACTGTGCAAATAACACAAATTAAATGAATGATAAAATATAGCATCACTGAATAAAATTTTTGAATTTAAAAACTGGCAAGTTTTCATTTTTGCTTGGTATACTTTGTAGCAATTTGGAAACAAAACTTGATGTTTGAAACATTATATTTCTTTTTGTTGCCAATTATAGAGTACAGGTTTTCAATCAAAGAAGGCCACATTATCACAGATACTTTAAATGACAAATTTCATACAATTTTGTTGAAATAAATCTAAATTATATCAGCCAATCAAATCTGTTTTTGGAAACACAAGACTTTGTAAGATAAACATGACTTTATCTTTGTCATAAGACTGTCTATGCCCCCAACAACTGATTTATATAATTTGGAAAACGACCTCTGAGTCCAGGCTAATATACAATGGAAAATTCTCTAAACTGTTACTTGTAATTTTCACTTTTCTTTTTCCTTGATGAATTAATCATTTTCATTTTTATCTCTTTCAAACATCATATCTATTTTCTACACATTTGTTCATTGCAACTGTTACTATGTTCAGGTTTATTTTTGCCACATCACGAAGACCTTGAGCAATGTTCATTTCTCGGAAATCCTTATTTTTTTAATAGCCTCAGATTTTCCTCTTCAAAAATCTGATTGGCCTTATCCGTTTCAGCCTATCTTCATTTTTCTGAACCTTCTTTTCTTAATTATCAAGCTTTCTTTTCTTGTCTTTCTGCTTTTTACAGCAAAGCGTCTAACAGTTGTTACCAAAATGCCTAAGTAAGTGGAGAGGTACTTAACAGCTGTGTTGTAAAAATTTAACTCTGATCAACAGTACTAAATATGTAAAATTTAATGTTCTAATCTTATTGTTTGATTATTCGAAAACAAAGACATCATAATTTCATTAATAACCCAAATTACAAATACTTTGAAATTTGGAAACAACTTACTTTCGTCAGCAAAAGTATTAGGATAGAGTCATAAAGGGCATTACATTTAACTATTTAACTCACAATAAAAACAAATGGCATTGTTTCTAAATGTTGACAACACAAAGTTAAAGAAAACTCGTTAAAATAAAAGTTTTGTTTAAAGCTCTCCTCAGTGAACATAGGTTGAGATGGCTGGGTTATGCAAAAATGACACCAGACCACACTGCCAGCATAAGAACATGTCAACTAAACAGCTTTTGAACATCTTCAGTAAAAATACTTTGCAAAACATAATTTAAAGCATTGCAACTTGTGATTATGAAAAAAATACTTCTTCATTTTAGTAAAAACTAGGAATACTAGGAGCTTTTTGTAAAAACTAGGAAAAACTAGGAGCCAATTAAAAAAACTAGGAAAAACTAGGAAAACTAGGAAAAACTAGGAACGCTGGAAAGCCTGCTTCCAGTACATCTATTTCACTTTCACCCATTGAAATTATAAACTGAAATGTAATAACATACAACTCAACAAAATTGCCGCGTTGAAGATTTAAATTACATGCACAGTAATTCTGTTCAACCAATTGTCATACAATATATCTGGCACAATTATTTCTACCATATTGCCACATGTTGAAGGTATAAATTTACTTGTATGGTAGTTCTGTTCAACTGCCGCAGTTTCATACATTAATATCTGGCACAATTAAGACAAAACAAAAATGTTTTCAATTTGTTAACCCTTTCCTTGATATATACGCTTTTTACGCATGTGCGACCAGTGCAGATCCAGATCAGATGGCATGGATGTGTGGCTGATCTGGATCTAAACTGTTCGCCCTAGCAATAAAGGTGTATCTATACAGGAAAGGGTTAAGGAAGTCTTACAGAATGTAACAACCAAAAACCTAGCATATGAGCAACAATTTTTTGGCTTTTAGGTGCATAAGCAGTTTGATTTCGGGTCCTTATCAAATCTACACTCCATATTTTGCAAACACAGGCTTTAATTGCATGTGCAAAAAATTTATATCCAGATCAGCCAGCACCTTTGTGCATGGTCAATATGTAAACTGTTTGCTCTAAGATAAATTAGGTTGTTACTGACCAAGAAGCAAACAATGTAGATCCAAATCAAACAGTTAAGACATGCCACTTTATCTAGATCTACACTGGTCACCCAAGTTACAAAAGGGTTTATTCAAAGGGTAATGTTCAGGAATAAGCAACAGTAAAACCCCTCATTGAGACCCCCCCAAATTTAAGACTACCTTGCTAACAAGACCACTATTCTGATGTCCCATTGTAAATTTTTGCTACCCCTATATAAAGACCTACCCACTATTAAGACCACTTTTCCCAGTCCCAAAGGTGGTCTTAATAGCGAGGTTTCACTGTAGTTACAACTAAAATCCAGTATATCATACCTGAATACTCAGTCTGTGTATCGCAGCTTGTACACTGCATGGCTCCCTTCCCAGAATACGTATTCTCTGGACATGGTGTGCACAAGGCCGAGTGCATACCACTATATGTCCCTGCTGGACACTTGTTACAGTCCGAGGAAAACGCTACACCTATAACCATACCAACAGAAAACAAATAACTATAGAAGTCTCCATTTGTGCAAATCAGTTTCTTGAAATTTGAGACTAGTCTTTCATCTCGGTTTCATGATATTCAATCCAGATTGTGTCAACATCATAGATTTTTATAAATTTCATTAAACAAGGGGGTAAACTCTGCCAGTACCATTCCAATCTTTCTTACAATTTCATTTGAGAAAACATTTTGGTTATCTTAAATTAAAGTTTAATGGTGATTAAAAAAATTAAATATTCTAGCTAAAGAGCTGAGGTGAGTTTGGAAAAATCTGTCACTTTGGATGAACTGTTTTGCAGAGTCTTGTCCTGTTTCTGAACTCAGCAGAGACTTGTTCTTGCTTGGCAACTCGACAGAGCCTTGTGACCGCTAGGGAATTCGACAGGAGCCATGTTCTCAACAGAGAACTTGAAGGGCCATGTTCCCCTGGGATCTTGGCAGGGCCATGTTCCCACCTTAGAACTTGGCAGAGCCTTGTTCCCGCTCGTTTTATTATTTCTTGACAGAGCCTTTTTCCCACTCAAGAACCTTGCAAAGCCATGCCAAGTTTTGGCCCAGGAACTCAGCAGAGCCTTTTTCCCCATTGTTTTATTATTTTCTGACTAACCCTTGTTCCTGCTTGGGAACTAGTTAGAGCATCATTCCCACAAAATTTTTTCACTCTGGGTGACAGATCTTTCCAAATTTACCTTACATTGCAAGATAATTTAAGTCTTTTAGTAATACCAGAATAAATCTCTAAATAATCACACTGAATTCTGATTTATATGTCAGCTAAAAATTAACATCATATTTATAGTTGTGACTTAACCCTTTCCTCCATAGACACACCATAATTGTGAGGGTGAAAAGTTTAGATCCAAATCAGCTGGCACATCCATGCCATCTGATTAGGATCTAAACTGTTCGCTTTTTGATTTATTACATTATCTCTGACCAAAATGTGACCAGTGCAGATCCTGATCAGACGGCACTGGTCGCACTCGCGTAAAAATGCGTAAATTTGGAGGAAAGGGTTAAGTTGTTTTCAAGAACACTGACTAACCTGTGACATAGACTTTGCGCAACAGTACCGGGGACTTGCTCTGCCCTGCTGATATACCAATTACTCTCCATGAAATCACGTTGAAACCAGACTTTAAAGTCAGCTGAAAATTTCCATGATTTTTTAAATAATGTATTAAATCATTTCATTAACTTGCAAATGAATAAGCACCTGAAATGGCCACTGATTATATTTTGAGCCAATCAGATGCTTGAGATGTGAGACTGGTCTCCAGATAGTTTTATGATCTTGGGCACCGTTCAAGCTGGTATTTCATTCCAAAATAAAATAATCATTGCAAATAAAATTAATCAGCAAAACTTAACAAGAGGGCCATGATGGCCCTAAATCGCTCACCTGAGTACAAAAGTACTCTCAGTTTTTAATTGAGAATGGAAAGATTCACAATGGTGGATGTAAAGTCATTGAAATTGTATTATTGTTAGGTGAAATTAAGAAAACACAATACACGTTAACAGGAACTTTATTCTGTGCTGTACATTTTTTTATCAAAATATGTTTACAGTCAGAAGCTAGAAAAACTTGTATAAAACATGTTTCTAGAATGGAAAGTGTCCAAGTAAGTATTTTTCATAGTTAAGGACTAAAATTGTTGTAAGAATTACATGCAACATGGTAGACATCCACTAGACAATGCTACATACCAAATATCTAAGCTTTAGGAATTGAGGTTTCCAGTAAGAAGATTTTTAAAGATTGCCTTTTTTACATATTAAGGGCCCCCAGGGCGGGGCCAATTTTGACCCAAGGGCCAACATTTAAACAATGCTGGTAAAGGGTCTCTTCACAATACTCAACACGAAATATCAAAGGTCTAGTCGCATTAGTTTCAGAGAAAAATGATTATTTTATGTTTTCCTATATAAATCAATGTAAACTTAGAGAACCCTGGGGCGTGGCCAATCTTGGCCCAGGGCACATAATTGAACAAACTTGGTAGATATCCACTAGACAATGCTATATACCAAATATCTAAGCTTAAGGCATTGAGGTTTCCAGTAGGAAGCTTTTTAAAAATTGCCTTTTTTTACATATCAAGGGCCCCCGGGGCAGTGCCAATATTGACCCCAGGGCCAACATTTAAACAATGTTGGTAAAGGGTCTCTACACAATACTCAACACCAAATATCTAAGGTCTAGTCCTATTAGTTTCGGAGAAAAATGATTTTTCATGTTTTCCTTTATAAATCAATGAAAACTAAGAGAACCCTAGGGCGTGGCCAATTTTGGCCCAGGGGACATAATTTGAACAAACTTGGTAGACATCCACTAGACAATGCTACATACCAAATATCTAAGCTTTAGGCATTGAGGTTTCCAGTAGGAAGATTTTTAAAGTTTGCCTTTTTCACAAATTAAGGGCCCCCGGAGCGGGGACAATTTTGACCCCAGGGCCAACCTTTAAACTAAGTTGATAAAGGGTCTCTACACAATACTCAGCACCAAATATCTAAGATCTAGTCCTATTAGTTTCGGAGAAAAATGATTTTTCATGTTTTTCCTATATAACTATATGTAAACCAAGAGAACTCTAGGGCGTGGCCGGTTTTGGCCCAGGGGACATAATTTGAACAAATTTAGTAGACATCCATTAGACAATGCTACTTACCAAATATCTAAGCTGTACGCATTGTGGTTTGTGAGAAGAAGATTTTTAAAGATTTCCTATATAAGTCTATGTAAAATGAAGTGACCCCTGGGGCAGAGCAAATTTTGACCCCAGGGAAATAATTTGAACAATCTTTGTTCCACTAGAGGGTGCTAAATGCCAAATATCTAAGCTCTAGGCCTTGTGGTTTCAGACAAGAAGATTTTTAAAGTTTTCCCTTTAGGTTGCCATGGCAACCAGTTCTGCATGGAATTGATTTCTTTGAACAACTTTGGAAGAGCTTCATGCAAGGAACATCCGTGGCAAGTTTCATCAACTTTGGCCCAGGGGTTTAAGAGGAGATGTTGTTTAAAGCAAAAGTTGACGCTGCACGCCGCACGACGGACACAGGGCGATCCTTAAAGCTCACCATGAGCACAAGTGCTCAGGTGAGCTAAAAATTTCAACTTAATTTTGCTATTAACACATTTTAATTAACATATCTTTAAATCTTGACTCTGGGGTCAATTGTCCTCACCTACGGGCTTATAAGTAAAAATCTTTCGATAAAAATATTCTAAAAAACTGCCAGTTGTGTTTAGAAAATGTTTCTCAGAAACATTTCTTGGAAGAATCTTTACCAATGATGATGAACAATTTAATCCACATATGCAGCTTTTATTGCATATGCAAACAATGTAGATTGAGATCAGCAGGCTTAACTGTGCTGTCTGATCTGGATCTACACTATTTGCTTCTTGATAACAGCTAAATCCTATCCAAAGTTGTCTGATCAGGATATGCACTGATTGCCTTGGTCTGAAATAACATAATGAATGTAAAAGGTAACAGTTGAAAATCCTAATCAGATGGCCTGGATGTGCAAGCTAATCAGGATCTACCCTGTTTGCTTTTGGGAAAACAGCCATATCACATGGTGTAGGTTTAAGCCATGACCTTTATCGCTCATATACTTACAGTCATAGACTTCCACTCTCCCTCAGAAGTGCTCTGTGGCCATTTACTAGAATCCTTGTCAGTAGATGCTTGACACTGATCATTCTGTACCTGCAATATGACATTATAACACATTTGAACTGCTACATGTGCAAATGTATCTTTGGGAACTTGATGTCATCTAATCTGGCAACATCATAACTTGATGTCATTAGCAATTTAACCCTTTCCTCCATAGACACACCTTTACTGCACGGGCAAATGGTGTAGATCATGATCAGACGGCACATCCGTGCCGTCTGCTCTGCAATGTTCCCTTTACAATTCTTTAGGTTCTTTCTGACCAAAATGCAACCAGTGCAGATCCTGATAAGACGGCACAGATGTGCTGGCTGGTCTGGATCTACACTGGTTGCACATGCGTAACAAGAGCTATCACTGAAGGTGATTAATACCCCCGCAATACAGCTTTGTCAGAGTATACAGAAATAATGTTCGCATCTTTTTAAAATGCGACACAAATTGTGCATGTATGTCATCTATATATAAAAATCTATGTATTCGGTGAACAGGAAGTTAGGAGAGCAAGGAGTTTTAAATCGCTTTACACCATATGGGAATATATGATAAAGCATTATGCAAAATATCAGGCTGCTGCATGTTTCAGTTGCTAAGAAAACTACAACGGAAATTGTGCATGTATGTCAACTATGTGCACAAATCTAAGTATTCGGTAAACAGGAAGTAGATGAGCAAGGAGCATAAAATCGCTTTACACCATATGGAACTATAGGATAAAGCATTATGCAAAATATCAGGCTGCTGCATGTTATAGTTGCTTAGAAAACTGCGACGGAAATTGTGCATGTATGTCAACTATGTGCACAAATCTAAGTATTCGGTAAACAGGAAGTAGATGAGCAAGGAGCATAAAATCGCTTTACACCATATGGGACTATAGGATAAAGCATTATGCAAAATATCAGGCTGCTGCATGTTATAGTTACTTAGAAAACTGCGACGGAAATTGTGCATGTATGTCAACTATGTGCACAAATCTAAGTATTCGGTAAACAGGAAGTAGATGAGCAAGGAGCATAAAATCGCTGTACACCATATGGGACTATAGGATAAAGCATTATGCAAAATATCAGGCTGCTGCATGTTATAGTTGCTTAGAAAACTGCGACGGAAATTGTGCATGTATGTCAACTATGTGTAAAAATCTAAGTATTTGGTGAACAGGAAGTAGGTGAGCAAGGAGCATAAAATCGCTTTACACCATATGGGACTATAGGATAAAGCATTATGCATAATATCAGGCTGCTGAATGTTATAGTTGCTTAGAAAACTGCGACGGAAAATTAACATGCATTTTGGTTGATGTAATGCACCTTTATAGTAACAAAACCTAAAATATTCGGCAAACAGGAAGTAGATGAGCAAGGAGCATGAAATTGCTTTACACCATATGGGACTATAGGATAAAGCAAAATGCATAATATCAGGCTGCTGCATGTTATAGTTGCTTAGAAAAATGCGACGGAAAATTAACATGCCTTTTGGTCGATGTAATGCACCTTTTTAGTAACAAAATCTAAAAATATGCGGCAAACAGGAAGTAGATGAGCAAGGAGCATGAAATTGCTTTACACCATATGGGACTATATGATAAAGCAATATGCAAAATATCAGGCTGCTGCATGTTATAGTTGCTGAGAAAACTGCGACGGAAATTTTGTTACGGACGGACGCACGGACGGACGCACGGACAAGGGTAAAACAGTATACCCCCCTCTTCTTCGAAGCGGGGTATAAAAAACAGTATACCCCCCTCTTCTTCGAAGCGGGGGTATAAAAATGCGTATATATGAAGGAAAGGGTTAATTTAAAAGTTTGATGAAGAAATATTCAGAAATGGTGAAGATGAAGCCAATGTTCAGTTTTCATGAAGGAGGGGCAAAGCGATCCCTATTGCTTTGAAGAATTACCTTTTCTTTAAAAGAGTGATACAATTAAAACAAAACAACATGACACTTAAATGTATGAACTCACTGTAACATGGAAGATAGTGGCATCACTAGGTAACTGGTACTCAAAGTTGAGTGTCCCTGCCTTCACGAGAGTGACAGAGTAGATCAGGTTAGCTGCACATTCCCCAGGTAACACTGCCAGGAAAGAGCCTTTAGGTTTCCATTCATACCTGAAACAATTAATTCTCTTAGCTTACAACTATAAAACATATTGTGGTGGAGTTATTATATTAAATGGTAATTTTATTGGTTATTTTTGGTTAAACCGAATTTTCACAGGTTCTGTGGTTGCAACTTTTTAAAACATATTAAATGCGATGCTTTGCTGATCTACAGGTAAACCACCATTTTAGACTGACTGACCTCTTACCCCTGCACTAGAGACATCCCACCAGCCTAGACAGGCAGCCAGAGACTTGCACTCTAGACTTTAGGTATCTCTCCAGCCTAGACTGGCTGCAAAAGACTTGAACTCCAGACTATATGTATCTCTCCAGCCTAGACTGGCTGCAAGAGACTTGAACTCCAGACTATAGGTATCTCTCCAGCCTATACTGGCTGCAAGAGACTTGAACACTGGACTTTAGGTATTTCTTCAGCCTAGACTAGCTGCCAGACTTGATATCTAGACTATATGTATCTCTCCAGCCTAGACCAGCTGCCAGACTTGATATCTAGACTATATGTATCTCTCCAGCCTAGACTGGCTGCCAGACTTGATATCTAGACTATAGGTATCTCTCCAGCCTAGACTGGCTGCCAGACTTGATATCTAGACTATAGGTATCTCTCCAGCCTAGACTGGCTGCAAGAGACTTGAACTCCAGACTATAGGTATCTCTCCAGCCTAGACTGGCTGCAAGAGACTTGAACTCCAGACTATACGCCTTTCCAATAAACAGTTCCGCAGTCCTGTACGAGTTACTTCCCGTGACCAGATATCAACCCAAAACGAGGCTTCACAGGAAAGCTGAACTATCGGACTATGGCTTAAGCACATAAGGCCTAACATAATCCATAAAATTTCAGGTGTGTAATCGTCGCCGCCGGTCGAAAATAAGTTACTGGTCTGTTATTCTTGTCAGACATTTTTATTTTCACTATTTGTTAGATATTTGCATTTTTAATATTGTAAGAACATGTACCATTCTTGTTGATAGTGGGCAGTATGAAACGCGATTCGGATAAACGTTAGTATTAATGTTACGAATTTCTATACAGCATTTTCATCTTTATGTATTTTATACTTAAAATTATTTTTAACTGGTATGAAATTCGCAAATTGCTAAGACTGATAATGTACTATACTCCAGAAATCGTGACATGTCAACATTCGGTTACAGTATCTGTACGTTATACTTGTACTCATCTATTACTTGAATTCATCGTACTGTTAATGTTCAACGAAAAATAATTTTGAATTTTTGAAAACGTCACGTATACTTCACAAGCAAAAATACGGTATGATTGATTTTGTCTTGAAATTAAGAAGGATCAATAAGGTTATCTGATTGTTCGTATCATTCATAGAATAAAATTCAAGGATTCTGATGCTGGCTTCTAATAAAGATGGAGATGCCGGCTTCAAATAATGATGGGAACATTTATAATGATTAACATTAAGACTGCTAAGGTTTGAAATTCTGTCATTTTGGCGTAAACGCTCAATCGCTTGATTGAATATTTATAAAATGTTCTGCTAAGATGAGTTTCTAATTGATGTCTTATGGTTCTACTTGTCGTATTAAGGATTAATAATTCATATAACTGCTATATCAAATACTTTTGCTACCCGATTCAGTAATTAAGGATTTCGATATACTTATTAATTGGGAGGTGGAGGTACATAAAAAAGTAAACCGATCTCTATTGGTCAGTGATATCTTCTTCTTAGTAATTGACAGGGGACCCCTTGTGCGCGACAATTTGGCATTTTTATGACATGCCGCTTTCAAAATCAATCGCAGCCGGCATGTCAGTAGTTGATAAGACACGCTAAGCCGGAAACGACACTCAAATTTATCCGTGGATAGAACACAGGCTGTTAGTTTAAGTCGTTTAAAGTAAACCTTGGCGCGAGGAATAATGACTTTACACTTTTAGTCAAATTAGATTTGTTGTTTTATAAACTATTCTTGATAAAAAAATTTCATTACGCTGATGTATTATTACTAATTCAACGATAAACGAGAAAATATATTTTAAAAAAGAAATTTCATGATGAAAAACAAAAGTTGTAGGTACATGTTCCCTATTACATTAATACAGCGAGCAATAATTTTTCCTGTATAGTAGTCACGTGACTGAATAGGGGAGGTAACCGAAAAATTCACCAAATTATTGGAAAGGCGTATAGGTATCTCTCCAGCCTATACTGGCTGCAAGAGACTTGAACACTGGACTTGAGGTATTTCTTCACCTAGACTGGCTTCCAGACTTAATATCTAGACTATAGGTATCTCTTCAGCCTAGACTGGCTGCCAGACTTGATATCTAGACTATAGGTATCTCTCCAGCCTAGACTGGCTGCCAGACTCTTGATATCTAGACTATAGGTATCTCTCCAGCCTAGACTGGCAGCCAGACTTGATATCTAGACTACAGGTATCTCTCCAGCCTAGACTGGCTGCCAGACTTGATATCTAGACTATAGGTATCTCTCCAGCCTAGACTGGCTGCCAGACTCTTGATATCTAGACTATAGGTATCTCTCCAGCCTAGACTGGCTGCCAGAGACTTGAACTATAGACTACAGTTAAACTTGCCTTAGCAGCCACCTCTGAATAACAACCACCTGTCTTAAACAACCAGTTCAAATATGTCCTAAACTGACATTTTATTCTCATTTTAAGCTGTCTTTAACAGCCACATGTGTAGAGCAGCCACTTTTTGTCACTCCCTTGGGTGGCTGCTAAAGACAGGTTTTACTGTATAGTTATCCCTCCAGCCTAGATTGGCTGCTTGAGACTTATGACATGGACGGCTTGACCATTTTGCAGAAAGACATTCATCTATTGTACATGTAAACTTGGTTCCCTCTTTAAATAAATTTTAGAGTGTTGGTAATCCATAAGAGTAAATCCTGGAATATCTAAATGTGGATCATTATTCTGAAAAATTTCAAATTAAACAAAAATATTTAGATCTACCCAGTCTTAATCTCCTTGGGTCAGGATGGGGAAACAAAAAAATATTTTAAGTCCGGCCATATTAATTGCGTTTCCCAAACGGTCTTTATTTTCTTGCCAAAATGCCCATGAATATTAAACATTGCTGTCCAAAACCTCACTGAACCCCCCCCCCCCCCCCCCCCCCGCCCTCCTGGGTCAAACTTGCATCAATATTATCCCATAAAAATGATTCATGAATTGAATATTCAGCATCCTTAATTAAGTTTCTTATCAGTGAACTGCTGTGACCATTAAAAAACATTCTGTTACACTTTTAAGTGCTTCTGGCAAAATATGGTGTCATATCACCATAGCAACCAAGTGTAAATAAACATGTGCAGCTGACAGACTGGCTGTTCTAACAAAGGAAAATCCTGACTTATCTATTTTCTGCATAATTGTTTGTATTAATGACTTTAGCTGACATTTGTGAGCTTGCCATAAATGTCACGAATGTTTAATGAACAGAATCCAATCCATCAGTGTTTGTTTTCAGAATCCAAGATCAACAGTATATTTCCATTTTTAGCCGGCGGCTATATAGCCGCAGGCTAAAGAAACCGCAATTCGAAATCACAGACCTTTCAGCAGGTGCGCTCAAATGAAAAAGTCGAAGTACAGCTTCTGGTAGACGTCAGAAAAGAGTTCCAAAAGCAATTATAGAAAATCAGTTGTTAACGATCATTTAAATTGATTGCTTTTAAAGAATAATCAGTTAAACTCTTACTCAATGAAAGCAACGAAGGCGTACTGATAATATCGATATATATAATCAAATAAACTGCGTATGTGTAATACAATCAAAATGACGCAATATGGCGGGTGAATAGAATTACCGAAAACTACCCGAAAACATCGACTAAGACCAACATAACCGAAAACACCGAAAAAGACAGAAAAGTGTACCCAAAACATTATTTTTGTACCAAATACCACTTTTAAAATTAATAGCATTGATGTTTAAATTCAATTTTTAATCATATTCGGTCCCTTTTTCGGTCTTATTCGGTTATTTGGTTGTTTTCGGTGATTCTATGCACCGTCAAATGGCAATATTCTGAACGCATATTCTGAACGCAGACACATTGCAAAAATGTTGAAGTGTTTCAGTATTTTGAGGGATGTATTTTTGATTTATTCAAAATATATAATGTGTCGACAGTTTTACGTTTTGTTACGTAAGACGT